>QEOY01001438.1:61435-74463 GCA_003123805.1 Juglans sigillata
TTTATTATTATTTTTTATTTTTTATTTATTATAATTTAATATTTTTTTATTATTTACAGAATATTTAAGAATGCCAAATTTTATTCTGACTTTGCAAGTAACTTAAAACTTTATTTAATAAAGATGTATGAAAGATGTGAAATAAGTTACCCCATTTGTTTTCTACAATATGGAGTTGCTATTCCCCATGCAGCTTTCGAGATGTTGCGTGCATGGGTCTTCTCTTTTACATATTTTTTTGTGGAGCTGTTTAAATTTTGGTTTTCTTCTGCATGTTGACATTCCATATAACCTGACAATCTTATTTCGTAATTATAGGTGTTTGCCTGCTTTGAGGGTTCGGACATATATAGAAAAAGCTAATGCTTTAGTCTGAAAACAAAGATAACGGGAATATTAGGTTAATCCTATCCATCCACTAATAAAATAAAATAAAATAAAATAAAGATATTATAGGTAGGGTTGGAGAACCAATCATTTTAGAGTACTAAAATCATTTCATTTATTTTATTTATTTTTTATTTCTTAGGTAAGCATTTGATTCTTTGATCTCAAGAGATAATATATATATATATATATAATATATATCTTAATTGAAATGTGAACTTTTACTAGGTTTAAAAGAATGATCTAGATCAAAATGTGGCGCACCATCCTATATAGTGGAATTCCATTTCTTTTAAAATTTATCTTCAATTATAATTTCGTGTAATAAGTTAAGATCTTTCACTCTTCAACCAAAATCTGACACATCAATAGTTTTATCAATAAATGAGAAAATGTCCCAAGTACACTAAATCAAAACTTGATATAAAAAACAAATTCAAAATTCAAAATAAGAATACAAGGGTGGTTGCCCACCACTCCAAAATGGTGATCCGATCGTTTGAAGAGGAGTAGCCCTATTTTCAAGATATGGCCGAAGAGGAGTAATCCTATTTTCAAGATATGACTGGTTACTATTTTGATTTAATTTGTTGCAACCATCTCAGCGTGAGGTGCCCATAAGACCATCCCAAACAAGATGGTCTATGACCACCACAAACTAGGGTGGCAACATTCACTCAGGGTGGAATGGTTTGCAACCACCTCTACATTGAGATGGTCATGATATCCATCCACATTGCGATGGATATCTAGAGAGGAAAGTTGATCACCTTCCTGTAAATTTATTATCTTTTTAAAATTTTAACAAATTATTATAATATTATAGGTTTTTTGTAGCTTTCTACATTTTTAACTATTGTCCTAGATTTGCTTCTGCATCGCTCCTCATGAAATTCGTCTGTCACAATCATTCTCCCTTTTTCATGGTGCGGTGGAATATGGCATTTAATACGACCATCAGCAACAGGCATTGGGCCCAACCTCGGGTGAGGTCACTCAGAGATGCATTTGATGCAGTTGATTCCCTAGGGGACCAAATCCTAAGTGGGCTTAATCCCTTTAGTGCACTGGTTTGAGGAGAGGGGACGAGCTACCGACCAAATTCCCCTCTCGTGGTGGACGCCGTCTAGGCCCAGTTTCTTCAGATTCCTTTAGTTTAGTCTTTTAAAAAATCATGGGCCTCGTAGGATAGTATGGGCTTGGCCCAACGCATTTAAATCTCCATTCTAGCTACCCCGCGAATTCCCTAGTCTTCTCGTAATCCCTCGTAGGGAATTCAAAAATTTCCCCCACTCCTTGACGCTTCTCCGTCTCTCGTAATCTTTCTCGAGAACATGCGTAACAGTTGCTTCATCTTGTTCCTTTGCATCTAATGCTTGGGTTCCCCAACCGTCGCCCCTCATCCTATTTAATCCCATTTCAAGTTCCCACCATAGCTTTCATTCGATTTCTAGGCGTTTCCTTTCTGCCGACTGCTCCTTTCTTTCTTCCCCCTGTTGATTTTTCGTGCCATTCCCTTCCATCGAACCATTTCTCATGGCCTCAAGGAACATTTCTCGCAGTAGGCCTTCCTCCTTTGACGAATCTAGATGGACTTTCGCATTAGTTCCTGCCGCTTTGGATGCCCTTCGTGGGCAGGAGGTCCTTGAGCTTCCCGAGTCCAGCCATACCATCATCGACTCCGTGAGTAACTCAGAGAGAGTTGCTCTGCACACCAGCGCATTCTCTAACAAGCTCAGGCCTCCCTTTGGTCACCCAGTCCGTGATGTATTGGATTTCCTGGGTCTATCTCCAACTCAACTATATCCCTTCACTTGGAGGACCCTTTTGGCGTGCTATGTGGTGTGGCGCTTGGTTTTGGAGCCCCTAGGGAGGAGTATCCCAATTTGACAATGCGGGAGTTCCTATTTACCCACATGGTTTGGCCACTGAAAGGGAACATTTATAGCTTCAGGGCCCGAACAAAGTTCAAACTTGCCCAGTTTGATCCGTGCTACTCCTAAGCCAAGAGATGGCAAAGTAAATTCCTTTTTGTGTTGGGGGATGGGTGGGAGTTCCCCCTGGGGAGGCCACTACCGGTGAGTTCTGAATTCGATTTGACTGGGGGTTGCTCCCGATGACAAGAGGGTCTAGTTTGACCTGCTCGACAAGGAAAGGACCCATATCCAACTAGTGCATGCTTGGGTCTTGTTACACGAGGAGGAGGTGTGGATTGACATGCTTCTGTCTCTGGTGAACATTGATGGTTTCGTGGTCGCGCCCGATCGCTTGCACGTGAGAGGTAGGGAATTTTTGAAGGGGCCCCCAACTCCGCTAGAGTCTAAGCATCCCCTAGAGAGCATTTTTTCAAGGGCGGCGAAGAAACCCCACCCAAAGGAAAGGGTCACATTTGTGGACCCAACAGAGGCCAGTGATGGGACGAGTGTTACAGGCGCATCCTCCTGAGTAACATCTTCCGCATCCTCATCTGCTTAGGATGTTATTTCCTCTCCCTCTGACGGTTTGGGGATTTCTTCTTGGGATTCAGACGAGGAGGCATTGTAGGCCGCCTTTATTGAGACCTTGGTTGAGCCAAAATCGGGAGTTGTCACCAAAGCTGCCCTCCCCAAACACCTAGAGGTGCTAACGAGCCCCGGGAATGACGGCCAATTGACCTTAAGGGTTCCTGCACCTTCGGGTGGTGGGGATGCTCTGCCCCCCTCTTGTGTCGCTCTGCCTTCTTAGGGTTTTTCTCACATCAACCTAGTAGTCCTTAGTGAGGATGAGTCTTCGCCTTCGTCAAGGGCCTGATTGCAACCCCCCCCCCCCCAAGTTACTAAGACTGATGGGGCACTTCAGTCGATCGATGCCACGGGGAATAACCAGAGGCCAGAAACAATCAGAAGGGGCGGAGAGGGCGAACCTGCCTCCACAGGCTCAGGGTGCTTCCCATGCCTTGACACTTGGTCTGCGTGGGGTGTCAGCTTCTCGGACCAATGAGGGGGTCTCACTGTCCCACCTCTCTAAAATATCCATGGGTAGTGCCAAGTCGGAGGCGATTAGGGCGATGACTGCCCAGCTGAATGACATTTTTTCTTCAGCACCCTATTTTTTTTGGTAGGGCATCAAGCTACTGGCAGCTTGGGTGGTGGACGTGAGAGTTGAAGAAAGCAACAGCCTTAGGCACGTTGGGCTAACGTCCATACAACGAGATGTTTCGCTTTAGTGCCGCATTAGAATGCGTTGAGATGGCCTATGGCGAGATCATGGAGGGGAACAGACTTCTTTGGTAGCTCGCCCAGGACCAACACAAGGTGGCGTCTAATCTCCAGGCTGAGAAGGAGTCTCTGAGGTAGGAGATCTCCAGTCTACAGTCTACCACAACCATCGCCACCGAGGAGAGGGCCTGAAGCAGGCGAGGAAACTCCGCCTCGAAGAGGAGGCAAAGGAGACTTAGAAGTGTTGTGAAGAGTATTTCGCTACCCTGGAGAAGGCGGTCAACGTGGTCCTGACTCGTAGGGTGCCTGAATAGGCTGCAGTCCTAGAAGGATGCACAACACAATATTTTGAGCTATGAGAAGGTAAGGAAGCAACAGAGTCCCAGCTCTTGGAGCTGTCGGAGTCCCATAGGCAATTAGAGAAGGGGTCCCGAGGTAAGAGGGTGACAAAACTAGAGGTTGAGCTTGTTGCGGCCAATGTTACACTTGCTCGGTTTACTCCCGAGCTTATAGTGGCCAAGCACCTCCGCAACCAAGCTTGGAGTTGTAGAGACTCCCAAGAGCTAAAGAAACTGAAGAAGCACTGGATTTCGAACCTCTCCACTCTCCACTCTCCCTGGAGCCTTGGATCTTGCTTAGTTCACCTCGACTAGGGCAAATCATCTCCCTCTCGATTCCTTGGGGCACAGTCTGATGCCTAAAGCCTTCCATGCCCTGTTGCCTCACCAATGACTCTGATTCTTTCTTTTTTGGAATCCTCTACCATGGTTCCCAACTAGTATTTGTAAACTTGTTATCAATGAACAACGTTTCCTCTTGAACTTTCATCTCTTTCTTTTTTGCGGGCTTGGTTTTGCTATCTGTCATCCTTATTCTTATGTTCCTTTCGTCGTGGGTCGAGGCATTGCTATCGGCACCCACGGACTCAGTCCCTGACCAGCCTGGGCCTTGTGTGGAACTCTCCTTTGTGACTTAGGCCTAAGTCAACGTGCTGGCGAGGAAGGGAGAGTGGGACACTTGGGAGAAGTGTTCCCCCTTTACATTGTACGGGCGAGGCGCAAGTGTGGAGAGTTGGCCTCGTGGGCCATGCAAGATCCGGGATCGACCGTCCTAGCAGGCAAGGGGAGAATGGGACACTTGGGAGAGGTGTTCCCTCTTTAGTCTTCGAGGCATGAGTACGAAAAATCGACCTCGGGGGCTAGGCGGGATCTGGGATCGATCTCAGTGGTGGGAGAGGAGAAAGTGGGATGCTTGGGAGAGGTGTTCCCTCCATCGATCGTCGAAGAGTGAGCACGAAGAATCAGCCTCTAGGACCAGGCGGGTGAGGGGAGAGTGGCACACTTGGCTTCAGTCGACGAGCATGGCGCGTCAGCCTCGAGGGCCAGGTAGGAATCTAGACTAACCGCATTAGAGGGAAAGGGGAGAATGGGTCACTTGGGAGAGGTGTTCCCCCCTTTGGCCATTGAGGCATCAGTAGAGGTGACTTTTGGCCGTTTCGGTCAGCCTATAGGGTGTTTTTAGGACCAGACCAGACCACTTTGATCCACCTTTTCCCACCCTGGACCATATCAAATTTCCTTATGGACTGGACTAGACCATTAAGTATCAGTCCGTTCGGTCTGACCCAACACCAAATGGGCGAGCTTTATATGTTTCGGCCCAACTGAAATTTCTTGTCAAATTTCAACCCAAATCGTGACATTTTATCCCATTTTATCGAAAAACGATTATCAATCATATTTTTTATGATATATTATTAATTGATAGCATATATATTATTAATGCTTGCTTGCAACTTAGGTGTGCCAGTAGATGAGAGAGTTCGGGCCAAGGGAATTTCGATGGCTTCGGCAAGCGATTGCTGTGAGGAGTGGTGCCAGGAAGATAGTGATCACATTCTCTCTTCAAATGAGGAAGCTACAAAGATTAGGCATCGAGCTAGTGTGTTATTGGGGGCTCCTTTTCATAGGTTCATCCCCTAGAAAAAATAGAATCTCAAGCTGGTTCTCTTATGCCAAAAACTCGTCTATCAAAGGTATTTTAATTGGAGTGATGTCATGTGTGATTACTTGGTGTTTATAGAAGAGAAGATGCAGAGCTAGAATGGAGGGTGTGCAACAAAACGCGGAACAAGTTTGGAGACAAGTAAAGTACTGGGTTAGTGAGATTGCAATGAATTCAAATGCAATAAAGAAGTTCACAATGCCAGATATGGAGTTAGTGCAGGAACTCAAACTTTTGCATCATCTCCCTTCCGCAAGGCCAGGTAAATATGTGAGCCTCATTCTGGCTGGGTGAAATTGAATTGTGACAGTAGTTGTAGGGGAAATCCAGGAAATTCAAGAGGTGGAGGAATTGTTCGAGATTATCGTGGTAGGATGTTAGCGACTTTTTCTAGTCATTTCGGACAAGGCACGAATAATAGTGTGGAACTCAAAGCAATTGTCGAAGGAATTTGTTTGTGTAACGACTTCGATATTTGAATGTGATCATTGAAAGTGACTCGCGCATTGTCATCGATTGGCTTCAGAAAGGTACATGCTCTTTATAGTACCTTTGGGATTTTTGGGAGGATTTAATGGCGGCGATAGTAGGGGTAAATTTCATGGTGCTTTATCAATATAGGGAAGGGAATTGTGCAGTTGATTTTCTTGCTTGAGAGGGGGAAATGGGTATGAACGTGATTTACGAAGAGCGGGCTTTGCTACCTCATCTCCTTAAGGGGATTCTTTGTTTGGATAAGTGGGGTCTCCCCTCCTTTCGTACATAGGCATTTTTTGAGTTTGGTTTTGATTCTAGCTTAGGCTTGTTTTAGAGTGATTTGGTTTTGTTTAAAACTGGTTGAGACTTCTTAAGGGGTTTTTGATCGGTTTTTTTTTGTTTTGGTAGGCATATTTAGATTTTTCTGGGTTTTGATAGTTGGTCACTAGAGTTGGTTTCTTGTAAGGTATTGTTTGTGTTGATTGTTACCACGGTATTCCTCCGCCATAAGTGAGAGCATATCAACAAACTTAGGACGGAGCTACTATGTGGGTGGCTACCGGCTCTTTAAAAAAAAAAAAAAAAGTATGTTAAAAAAATTATTTAATTACTTAAATTAAATGTAAATAGTAGAGTATGAATGACGATATAATTTATCCTCATATAATGAAATAAATTATCATATAATTTATGATATATTATAAATTTACTGAATATATTATTTAACATTTTATATGGTCAATAATAATAGTTTAGATGAAAATTACATAATTAACTTATATAATTATTATATAAAATAACATATTATATATAGTGAAAATTATTTTTAAAAAATATAAATTGTTTGGGCGGTTTTGGTCCGGTCCAGTTTGAAAATCACAGACCCTGGGACCGGAACCCATTCGGTCCCACAAATGGAGGACAAGTGACCAATTAATTTTCGGTCCAGCCAAGTTAGTGTTTTCGACTCGAACCGAAAATTTTACACCCCTAGATGCAAACACGGAGCTTCGACCTCGGTGTCCAAGCAGGATTCGGGATCTACCGCTTTGGCAGGTGAGGGAAGAGTGGGACACTTGGGATAGGTGTTCCCCCCTTCGCCACTGAGGCACGCGGAGCATCGACTTCAGGGCCAGGCGAAATCTTAGTGGGCGAGGGGAGAGTGGGACACTTGCGAGAGGTGTTCCCCCCTCATCCATCAAGGTGCGGGAATAGAACATCGATCTTGAGGGCCAAGCAGGGTCTAGAATCAGCCGCACTAGCTGGTGAGGGAAGAGTGGGATACTTGGAGGAGGTGTTGCCCCCTCCGCCGTCAAGGTATGGGTACAGAGCATCTGCCTCGGGGGCTAGGCAGGATCAGGGATCGACCGTACTAGCAGGCGAGGGAAGAGTGGAACACTTGGGATAGGTGTTCCCCCCTTTGCCGCCGAATTTGTGGGCATGTGACCGATTCCACATGGTCGGAATAACGTACAATAAGGATGGTGCATAAACGCAATATTGTCCATTTTTGTATGAATGACTTTTTACATGGGGGGTGTTACATTGAAGGGAAAAAAATTAGTACACTGCATCCAAATAGCTTTTGGGGCGTCCGTGGTTGTCTCGCAATGGGCCATTGAGTCTACTCTGCCCCCATTCGCGAAGCTTTCACACGTAGCATTCATTCACCACAACTTGTTCCCCGCACACGACCCCCATGCCCTTTTCCTTTGGAAACTTCATCTTCAGATGGTAGGTTGAAGTCACTAACTTTAGACTATTCAAGGTTGGTTGGCTATCCATTGCGTTGTACAAGAAGTGTGCCTTGACTACCAAGAAGTCCGTCATGGTCGTCGAGGAGAGTTTGCCCAACCCCACAGTGATGGGAGGCGTTATCGCTCCCACGGGCTACACAACATCGCTAGGGAACCCTCTTCGCAGCATGGGGGAATGGTGCAACTTGTCTTAGCCATTTCCATTTGGCAAAAGCTTCCCAAAAGCATATGTCGACAGAGCAGTTGTTGTCCACCAGTATCCTTTAGGCGGTGTAGTTGGCCACTAGCATAGTTACCAGCAAGGCGTGGGGAGAGATGACTCCTCTACGGTCGGCTCATTGTTGCGGCTAGATGACTCATTGAAAGTTGTGTTGGGGGTTCTTTGGGCTCAGGCTTGTTTGGACGGCCTATCGGCATTGAAAATCTCTTTACACCTCAACCGTCTGGCGTAGGCCTTCCTTCCCGAAGCGAGGGTCCTCCCTTGGCGTGTCCCCTTGTGATGGTATAGATTTCTCCTAATGGTACATTGTTGCGGCATGAGTCTAGGGGTCTTGCTTCCCTTCTGCTGACTTGCCTTCTTTTGGGACTTTCGCTCCATCAATCCTCCTGTCCCAGTACCCGCATGTCCTGGCTTGTTCACTTGGAGCGGCATTGGGCGGCGGATGTTGAGGCTCCTTAGGGTCTACCCTTGGATCTCTTGCATGATGTCGCCGCGGATCTCATCCAAGACTTTTTGTTTCAGGTATTGGCAATTTTGGGTCTGGTGACCCTCCTCCTTGTTGTAAGAACAATATGGGTGGCCCTTTCAGTTGTGTTTGCCCCCTTCCCTCAGTCGTTCACTATTCCGAGTCTACAGGCTTTTTAGAGTGAGGGGGAATGCCCGACATGCTATCTCTCCCAAGAAGCCATCTAGCGTCATGTGGGTTTTGAAAGTTTCTAAGTGTTCGATCGAATCCTTGGATTCATCATACATCTTTATCTGGGGGAACTTTGAACTTGGGCGGGAGTGGCACTGCCATCACCTCCAGACTGTACGATAAGTTTGTGTTACCCAGTATTTGATCTATAGACGAGGACCCTCCCAACCTACTCGCCAGCTCCTCGTACTTATCCTTGAGGCCTCGTAGCTTGTGGCTCATTTGTCTGCATACCTCACCAACAGCCTGTGACTCTCCCTCCATTTGCTCAGATTTACTCAGGCTAGCATCCTCCCCGAGTCTCCCGCTTGCTTTCCTTAGCACTTCACCCTACCGCCTTAGGTATCTGCCATTAGTTTCTTTATTAGTTCCTCAATCTCTGCCATTCGGGTGAGGATTGTTGCTCGAATGTTGGGGAGCGTGTGGGGGCCAGCATACAAAAGGAATGCTATCGTTGTTAGGCCAAATAAGAATGGATCCCGTAGATGACGCTAGCTGTTAGGACGTGTTTTGTGTACAAGCCATTGATGGAGTAGTCTTCAACCTGCTACCTGGAAGAGGAGGGGAAGGTTGTCCGAAGGTGGGAAGCCTTTTATGTTGAAGTTAGTAAACTCTCCTTCTGTTTTTCAAGGATCCAGAGATTGAGTATTGCTTACTCGTCTTTTGTAGCTTTTTGCCTTTTTAACCGTTGTCAAGGGTTCACTTTTGCATCGCTTCTAGTGAAACCCATCTGTCATGATCATTCCCCCTTTCCGTGGTGACGGTGGGATACGACATTTAATGCTACTATCAGTAACATACATCTGGCCCAACCTCAGGGGAGGTGTAACACCCCGCTCCTTCCTTTTGACGTACGTTATTTCTTTCTGACGTAAGGCTTTTTCTTTTTGACGTAAGCAAATCTGAGGACTGGATTATGCAAGTGTCCACCCCTTCTTTCTGACGTAAGCCTCGTCATGCGTGTCGAATCTTGATGACGTGTTTTAAAAGATATTATGTGACTTCTAAAGCACGCCCAGTGTTTTAAATGTACTGAAAATATTTATACGGAGTATTTCTAGTGTTATTGAATTAAGTTAGATTTTAAATATGACAATTATAATATTCTTAAAGAGCTCCAAAAATATTATAATTGTCGGAAATCATTTTAATATTATTATTAAAATGATTTCAGTTATTTAAAATATTATGGGATTTAAATTATGTTGAAAGCTTTCATTAATTAAATGGTTTTATCCTTATAAATATATTAAATAAGACTTCATCATTTTATTAATGATGAAGGAATATTATTTTATAAACTAAAGTTAGTTTAAATAATATTCTACCTTAATTCCTCTAAATGCTTTTAATTAAGTTAATGTTTACGCATTTTCAAATCAGTGTTTTAATCTCTCATCGTTAAATCATTTTGAAGATTCCAAGACGATTGGACTAGGTTAAATACCCAGACCCCTCTTCCTTCTCCCTCACTTTTCCCTCCACTATCTCTCTCCTCCCTCCCTCAGCTCACGCATATGCAGTACGTTGTCCCTCTCCCAGTCATGTCTTCCAATGTGCCGGTGAGTCTCACCTCCACCACCATCCACCTCCTCTCATGCCGGCGACCCCCCATCGGCAAAGCCAGCCACCCATCTCACGGCCACCTTCCTCGTCGCACACACGAAGAGACCCACGCACTGCCTCACCGTGCGCAACGCCTAACACCGCCATATGCGGCCACCACACTGCCACCAATGGCCTCCCCTCTCACCGGTGCACCTCTCTCATGGAACCCAAGCCACGTGAAGCTCCCTCTTCCCCTCCGTCGCACAGCTTCAGGGCCACCGACGGCCCTAGCACCACCATGTGCCGGTTCCAGCTCCACCAGGCACCTCCCCTAGTCACCATGGCTCCTCCCCGAGCTCGTCCAAGCCAGTCAAGCTCTCTAGCCCTCTCAAGCCCTCTCTCTCTCTCCCACGGCTTCTCTCCACTTCACAGCTTCGATCCGTAGCCTTAGCTCACCGTGGTGCCACCCCAGTGCCACCACGAGCTCCACCAGCAACCCCTAAGTCCCTTCACGGCCAGCCACGACCAGCTAAGCCTTCCCCTTCTAATTCCATTCTTTGAGACACACGGGTTTCTAAGGGAAACCCATGGCTCCGCCGTGTTCCGCCCCTCACTGCCACCTTAGCACCACCACAAGACCACCATTCCAGGACCACGACCCGCACCTCTAGCCAACTCTAATGGCCAAGACAGCCGCTGTATACGGCTGGATACGCTGTGTACCACCCCTCGCCACCACCACAAGGCCACCACGAGCCCTTCCAAGACCACACTTAGCTATCCAAACGCTCGAAAAACCATTGTATGTGGGTTAGCCGCGACGTACGACCCTTCTGACATCATCGGTTGTGATGATCAATGAGCAACGTATGGGTTATCCCGTCAATGGTATAACCCTCTATCTCTTGTTATTTATGTTAGATGTTGATTAGTTGATTAGGTTGTGGACTGTGCTATTAGTATTGTGGAGTTCGCTGTGTTGGGATGTTCTGTATAGTGAAGTGTTGGGCGTAGTTGGGAAGTGTGCTGTGAAGTGTTGTGGACTGTGCTGTGTAGTGTGGTTGTGGACTATGTGCTGTATTGGTGACGTGGCATGTGGAATGGGAATAGTACACGCTGAGTGTACTCTGTGTGTAGCGTAGAGTGAGATAAGGAGAGTATATGTAAAATATACCCTCCTGGCGTATTGTGGAATGGGAAGAGTACGCGTGGAGTGTACTTTGTGTGGCGTAGTGCGTGTGAAGGGAGTACACGCGGAGTGTATTCCATGTGGTGGAGTGATGCACCATATGGCGGGTATGCCATCATGGTGATGTGGCGTAGTGCGTGTGAAAGGAGTACACATGGGTATGCCATAGTGGTGATGTGGCGTAATGTGTGTGAAGGGAATACACGTGGAGTATACTCTATGTGGTGGAGTGATGCACCATATGGCGGGTATGACATAATAGTGATGTGGCGTAGTGTGTGTGAAGGGAGTACACATGAAGTGTACTCTATGTGGTGGACTGATGCACCATACGGTAGGTATGCCGTAGTGGATAGTGGTGATGTGGCGTAACGAGTGTGAAGGGAGTGTTGTATATTTCTTTCTATGGTTTCTATACAGCTAGAAGCAAAGGTGTAAATGTCAACTTTTGATTCCTGTAAACACTCTATAAATCAATGCAAAGGCATACAAACTGTAGGCTATTTTATTTACAACCTTGATCAGTATAGGTCTTGTTGAAAGATATTATTTTTTCGGTTTTTACCAAGTGATTTTATAGTATGGATTGATTTCGAGGCTTGAAGAAAAACTAGGCAAATAAATGAACAATAACTTTTATAGCTCTTCAAAAGAGTTTATAAGCCTCCTAATATAGTGAACACTAAAATATTTTACAATATATAATTTTGGAAGCAATATTAAAGGGAGCTTTAACTCCTTTCATCCACGCTATCTTTTCCTCTTTATGTTGGATAACAGAATGTCAAGAAATAATCATTAATCTTCCTAGTAAGATGTCTACTGGTTTCATGCTTTTTTATTAGAAAAGTCATTAGATACTCTCACCCTATTACAACATGCCATATAATTAAAACTGATTATCTAAGAATCAATTTTAATTCACATAACATCTTATGATAAGGTTAGAAGCACCACATGTTCATGCTTTAGAAGTATATATCTAATAATTAATTTTTTTTAACTTTCGTAGTCAATAGACTCATGATATATAATGGATATCAAATGTTAGTAAAAGCTAAAAGCTTTCATAATTGTGACTTAATTTATAGATATAGAGTTATTTTGTTGCACTACATATATAAAAGTTTCTTGACCTCTCTCAACCCATGAAAAATGTGTGAGATCCCTCATCACTAACACAAAGTGAATAAGTATATGAAGTACTACGGCTCAACCACTATAAGAGAAAAGGCCTTTTACAGCGATTTTAAATTCGCTGTAAATAAACTCGCCGCAATAAGTAAGCTTTTGCAATGAATATAAAATCGTCGCGGCCTTTTAACAATTTAAACACGGTGGACTACGAAGTCATGTATTTGCAGCGATTTTTTGCCTTTTAATGGCAAAAAAATTCGACATAAGTTTAAAAAACAAGTTGCAATGGGATCAAATCGACGAGATTGAGCCTTAGGCGCCAAAACCACTAAACATTTGATTCCCCCTCCCCCCGAGCCTTACCCAGTCTTCATCACAGTACCCTCCACTTCGACCTTCTTCCCCGAGTCTGTGC
>QEOY01001438.1:78110-137167 GCA_003123805.1 Juglans sigillata
TTTTTTTTTTATTTTGAGTCTACTCTCTTCTCAGAGACAATTTGACTTAAACCATTTGGTTTTCTGTGTCTTGCATGTTATCTTTGTTTCCTGTAGTTATTTCATTTTATTGTTAGTCTTATTATTATGTTCTTTTGGTGATTTACCTACCATACCTTGGAACACCCAATTTCAGCTTCCCCTTTTAAAGGCTTTTTAAATATCATTTATGTTGATAACTTTAGATGTGAACATGTGAACTTTGAATTTGTTTCTGATTCTATCATTGTAGGTACTTACTGCATATGTCAAGAGAATACAAGACCATGGTTACATTCTTCATTTGCACCGTACTACATTCAGATTTTTGTGGACATTCATAATTTTTTTGCACTGTACTACATTGGATTAGATTAAAGATTAACTTTAATTTGTGTGCGCGTGGGGCATACAGTTGTGGGTTCCATAGCAAAGGATGATTGATGATCATGACTAATTGCTTGCAGGTGCATGCTTGCATGAGGTTTCAAAGTAATACTATTAGTTTCGCATTAATTCATGTGTACAAATTGATTGCTATCTAGCTGATGATCCAAATTAAGCATTATGCATGCTGGCCGCCTTGGCTTAATTGACTACTACTGCCTCTCTTTAATTTATTTCCAATATTCCATATTAAGCCTAGCTAGGCCTCCCTCAACCTCTAGCTGAAAGAAAGTCCAAAATTTTACTTATGCTTTTTAAAAAAAAAAAATTAAGAAAAATAAACTTTTCCTCCCAAAATCTTTACCACTAGCCATATACACCAAGGATATCACACATTGTAACACCCGGACCTAAAATGAGTATAGTTGGACTTTAAATTTTTATTTATTTATTTATTGAAGCTTGATGTTTTAAGTTTTTATTTTACGGACTTGAGTAGTGATTTTTTTTTTTCTCTTTCGGTCTTTATTTATTTATTTATTTTTCTGTAAGTTGGTTTTTCTCGTGCACGTTGTGCATGCTCTCGCTCAACCCACTTTCATCCGCGCTCGCGTCTCTCTCTCTCGGCTCTCCAGGGTTTCACCTCTTATATATATAGACATTCATAGGTTTTTCCCATCCTATTAGAAACTGCCCAGACTCTAGCCGCCGCACCACCTTGGAATCGCAAGCCCGGCCTCCATTCCCTCGGTTGCATGCACTCCCATACCGAGAGTACCCCACATAAGCTAGCCCTCCGTCGTCCCTTTTACCGCCACCAGTGCACCCTCGTAAGCCTCTGATCAGCTAACCATCTCCACCGTGCACCGACCAAAATCCAAACGAAATCGACGCAACCGTGCATGCTTTGCATCTCCACGGATCACAACTCCACCTCGCCGTGAATCACCTTCTCTTGGCCATCACTGGAGTCCAGCTTCGCCGCCATACTCGACCTGCACCACCATTAGAGTGCTGAGAAACAACCATCTACAGAGTGAGTCGAAACTCCTCTGTTTTGAGTTCGAAAAATAGAGCATTTTTCTAGCCACCTTGAGCCGCTGAAAACACCCTCCACCGAAAGCTCCTCCGCGCTGTGCCCCCTCAGAAACTGCCAGGGAGGACGTCTCATCACCCCTGTCCGCCGCACGCTGCCTCTGTTTCCCCGGTAACCTCACGCCATTTCGGGTTGGTGTCTCCGTTCTCTCGGTATCTACCTCACTTTTCCCTCACCGTGTGCCTCTCTCACTCGTCTCCCTCTCTTACTCTCACAGCCAGTGACCAGGTGCCACCCCCCTTTCGCCGTAGCCAACCACCAGCTCCACGCCGTCGTGCCCCCACCTCTCCGTAAGTGCTTCAGCTGCACTGTGTGGAGTTTTCTTTTCCGGCGTGTATATATATATATATGTACCTGTATGTTACATGAACTATAGGATGTATGATTACATTTATACCCCTTAAAGCATAACTCTAGATTTATTGTTCGGGTGTTTAATTTTGTGAGTTTATATACGTGAACTGCATGTGTTTTCATAACAAAATATTTTTTTTATGAAAATATTGATAAATTCTTGGAGTAATTGGTAAATGCAAAATCTTATTTTAAATCCTTTTTAAAAGAATATTTTTTTTTGATTTAAACAAAAGTATGATCATCTACTTATAATGTTTTCGATATAGTTACGCTATTTTTTTTAGTTTTATAATTTATAAATAAATTGGAATTTAATGTTTTAGTCGGAGTTATTATGTTGGATATTGATGAGTTAGAAAGTGATGTTGGTATATTAGAAATACTGAGAATTTAGGTTTTTGAGGAATTAAAATAGGTTATTTTAGCATTTTAGGCTTAAATATTGAGATACGTGATTAATTGGAAATTTATGAGAAGTACGTGATTATTTTATAGGTGACAATTAATTATTATCCGACGCTTTTGAGGAATTTCGAAAAAAGCTAAGAAGTCCAGGTAAGCGGGATTCCTATACTAGACTTTGCATTTAAAATAAAATGAACTGAGGTTATTTTCGGAAAATGTACATATTTGATGTTGAAAAGAAATTTGAACTGCCTCAGTTATTTGTTCTGCATTACTCATGAGATTCTGTTTAAGAAGAAATTATTTTCTATCATGACTGGTGTAGACATAAGCTTATTTTTGACATTCTGTTTCTGAACTTTGAAAAAGAGAGCGAATATGAAATTTTGTGCATAAATTATGTTGTGTAATAATTTTGTTCTGTTCTGAAGATTTTCTGTACTCTGAAATGATTTGATGTGATTTCTGAAAACCTCTGGCATAACATTCTGTTTCTATTTCTATTTTTGTTCCGTTCTGACCTCACCACGGGTGTAAAACTGTGGCCTCTGTTCGGGTTGGTACCAACTTTTCTGTTTCTGGTGCATCCACTTTGGAAACAAAGTGGTTTTCTGCGTGGTCTTTCCTGTGTGCACACTCGGGGCTCCGAGAATGAATAAGGGGAAGATTCACATTCTGTTTCTGCTCGGTTAGCTACCGAGGTTTGCACAACCCTACCACGGGGGTTAAACATGGTATTTGTTCTAATTTTATAAGATAAGATGTGATGTTTCAATTTATGCTATGCCAAAGGGATTTTTGATTATGAATATTTTCGATCTTTCGCTCTGATATTTTGATGACATGTTATGACGCTACATTTTGAAAACATTATTCTGTTTCTGCATTCTGAAAGAAAATATTTTGTTCTGCATTCTGTTTTCTGTAAATGCTCATGTTTACACACTAGTATATGTCCTCTGCTTACTGAGTTGTTGATAACTCACCCCTTATCTCCATATATTTTTCAGATATTTTTTATGGTTCAGCTGGAGAACAAGAGTAGAAAGTTTTAGCAGGTGTGATGATCAGAGTGGAATAAGTGTTGAGGGTACAAGTGCTTATTTGAGAGTCGTAGTTAGTAAACCAAATTTATGTTTCAAATATTTTGATTTGATGAGTTAAGGATAATTTCGAGTTTTAGAGAGTTTTTAATTTATGTTATTGAGTTTTTCTTTATCGTCCCCATGGAGGAATTTAGATATTTGGATTGATTAAATTGATTAATATTTTATTGGATTCTTCGGACTTTATAGTTGTACTATTTAAGTTGATTTGAGGTATTAAGAGTTAACTCTCCGGACCTCCGGGAACGGGGTGTTACACATATACCACTAGCCATAGACACCAAAATCTTTACCACTAGCCAAATTAGCACTAAACTTGTTCCATAGCTTTCTTTCAAGCTACCTCTCTTTTGTCTAGATTAGCATGGACAGAATTCAAATTAGATTATTTAACATGGATTGCCAAAGTTTAGTCATACTTTGTAGTTTTTAATCATGTTTTACATTGTAAAGGTTTTATTTTATTTTATTTTTTATATATATATAAGTAAGAGATAAACTTTATTAATATGAATGAAATAGGCATGTACCAAGTACACATGAAGTATACAAAAGAACACCTAAATACATTCTAAGAGCGATGAACTAAGGACAAGAAATCATTAATATCATTCCTGTTTAATACAATAGCGAAAAACCAAAGTAATAAAGTATGTAGAAAAAAAATCTTCAACTCCACCATTGTGCGTTCCTTGTCTTCAAAACAGCGTGCATTCCTTTCCGTCCAAATACACCACATGATACACAACATAATCATCCTCCAAACTGCTGCCACTTGATGATTGCCCTACAATTTTCTCCAACAACCCATCAAATCCACCACCCTCATAGGCATTACCCAAGAAACACCAACCCTTCAAAAGATCTCATCCCACAATACCCTTGTTACGTCACAATGTAGTAAGAGATAATCCACTGATTCTCCATACTTTTTACACATGTAGCACCAATCCAACACTACACATCCTCTCTTCCTCAAGTTGTCTGTGGTCAAAATCTTCCCAAGAGCGGCATTCCAAACAAAAAAAGCAACTTTAGAGGGCATACGAGACCTCCAAATGTTCTTCCAAGGGAATGGAGTGTGATCCTGTGTAGTCAATAGGTTATAATACACCTTTACTGTACATTTCTTGTGATCCTGAAACCTCTACTTCAAGTTATCATGTTGTGCCATAGTAGTCCTTGAGGAATGTAATAGGCTGAAAAAGCCTGAAGCCATAGATAATTCCTAGTCATGAATATTCCTATTAAATAGAATATTCCACTGATGCGAACCATGAGCAGATAACCGCACATCCGCCACTGAAGCCTCCCTATTAACTGCAATACGATATAAAGCTAGAAAAACCATTTCCAATGCATGATCTCCACACCACATATCCTGCCAAAAGATGATTCGCTTGCCCTCACTAGCCACAAAGCGAATATGATTTTCAAAGCATGTCCACCCCTTCCTTATAAACTTCCATAACCCGACTCCATACCCCCCTCTCACTTCTTTGAAACACCAACCACCCCAAACAACACCATATCTAGTGTCTATAGTTTCCCCAATAACGATTTATTAAAGGTTCTCAAATTACAAACACCCAACCCCCCATTCACAACTGAGGCACATATTGTCTTCCAACTAATCAAATTAAATTTCTTCTCCACCCTTATGCCTCCCCATAAAAATGCTCTCAAAAGTTTCTCAATCCTATTCACCACCCCTGCAGGCATAGGATAGAGAGATAAAAAATAAGTTGGGAGGTTAGTGAGGGTGCTCTTGATAAGAGTGAGACGACCCCCTTTTGATAAATACACAATTTTCCATCCAACCAACATTTTCCTTCTCTACCACCCCATCCCATATTACTCTACTCTTGAAAGTTGCACCTAACAAAGGCCCAAATATTTCATTGGGAAAGAGGACACCCTACAATCCAAAAGACTTGCTAAACTGCGTATATTAGGGACCACACCCACCGGAACCATCTTAGACTTTTCAAGGTTCACCTTGAGCCCTGACACTGCTTCAAAACAAAGTAATAATGCACGTAACGTTTGGACCTAGCTAATATCCACTTCACAAAATACTAGAGTGTCATCAGCGAAAAGAAGATGTTAGATGATAAAAGGGCCACCAGAGCCATTTCACACCTGAAAACCATATAAAAAACCCCCACCAACAGTAGCCTGCACCATCCTACTTAACGCCTCCATAACAATAACAAATAGAAGAGGAGATAACAGATCACCCTGTCGCAAACCCCTGAAGCTAATAAAAAAACCAGCAGGAGTGCCGTTAACTAGAACTGAGAATCGGACAATTGAAATACAATGACGCATCCAAGAAACCCACCTAAACCCAAAACCACACCTCTTAAGCAAGTACAAAAGGAATTTCCAATTCACATGATCATAGCCTTTTCCATGTCAAGCTTGCAAAGAATACATGGACTTCCCTCCCACAATCTTGCATCTAGGCTCTCATTTGCTATGAGCACCAAATCGAGTATATGTCTCCCACGAATAAAAGCATTATGAGGCTTGGAAATAATATTTTCCAACACTAGACTAAGCCGGTTAGCAAGAACCTTTGAAATAATCTTATAAACACTACTAACCAAACATATTGGACGAAAATCCTTAATACTCGAAGCCCAGTGTTTCTTGGGAATGGAGCAATGAAAGTCAAGTTAAGTGATTTTTGAAACTGCTAAAAAGTGTGAAATTCACTGAACACCAGCAAGACTTCACCTTTCACAACATCCCAACAAGTTTGGAAGAAACCCATTGAGAAACCATCCGGACTCCACGCTTTATCTTTAGCCATACTAGATATGACCTTGAAAATCTCTTTTTCATCAAAAGGTCTCTCCAAGACACTCACATTTTGCAGATCAATTGCCTCAAAAGATAAGGCATCAAGCTTCGGCCTCAAAGTTGCCGATTCGATGAGAAGAGTCCCGTAATAATGTGCAATATGATTTGCTAGTTTAGGGGGCGAGGATAGCACATGAGTACCTGAATGAAGCGACTCGATAGCATTGTTACGCCGATGTGAATTTGCCACTTTGTGGAATAACTTCGTACACCTATCACCCTCTTTCAACCAAAGGGCTCTGGATTTTTGGCGCCATGATCTCTCTACTGAGAACAAAACCCTTTCCAACTCTGTCACAACCGTGGCCTTCCTAAAAAACGCCTCCTCCAATGTATCTCCCAATAGTTCCTTACCCTTTAACTCCTACAATTCCTCCAACAATGTAGACTTTTAATTGTCAGTGTAACAAAAAACTTCCAAGTAAACTAGTATGATGCCCACCAAGTACGCACCAACTCTACAAACCCATTCGCTTTAAGCCACATGTTCTCAAACTTGAAATACCGGCGACCCCTCTGAATGCCCCCACAATCTAAGAGAATGGGAAAATGATCTAAACTGACTCGAGCTAACATTTTCTGACTTACTTTCGGATAATGGGCTTCCCAAGACGGCGAGACAAGCAATCTATCCAATTTCGACCAAATCCGGCTGTTAGACCATGTGTACTCACCACCCACCAAGGAAAGGTTCATAAGGTCCAGGTCAAAGATGAACTCAGAGAATTCCGCCATGGCCATAGTATGCTGATGATGCCCCGATTGTTAACTAGAAAAATGAGTAGTGTTAAAACCACCCCTATACACCACGACACATCCCATAAAGAGTATATCCCCGCCAACTCCTCCCACAACCTTTGCCTATCTCTATCCATGTTGGGACCATAGGACCCTGCAAATTCCCATTCCCACCCATCGCTCACATTTTTGAATAACGTTGAAACCGAAAACTCACCAACACACTCCTTGATCGCCTCAACCACTCCTTTATTCCACATTAATAACACTCCACCTGAGGCTCCCTTAGAGGCCAAATAGGACCAACCCACATACACACAATTCTTCTATCAATGAAATCCAACTTTATTTCTTGAAAACATACCACATCACCTTTGCACAACCTCAATAAAGCTTTGATACTAAGACATTTATTGCTATCATTGAGCCCCAGTACGTTCCATGATACAATCTTAGGCTTCATTAAAACTTAACTTGCCCCTCCCTTTCGGTCTCACCCTTCCGCTACTCCCTTCCTTAACATCATAATTGATGGAGGAAGTTAAACGTTTAAGTTTCCTGACCTGTTTTGTGCCTGATTTCAAACGGCTAGCTTCAATAGCTATAATAAAGGCCATAAATTGTTCCTCGCAACCTCCAAAAGAGACCCCAAAGATTTTTTGTAGCTCCTTAACCCTCTTAAAAATCCAATTCAACGAGGAACTCCCATAATCAGAACTGGGAGGGAGTGTACATAGAGGGAATACCATCCCCATAATTAATCCCACAAAAAACACCCAATTCCAATGGTGTGGAACCAAATAGAGGCCCCAGAAATGAAAACTCACTTTCCGGAGAGTCAGATTGCACCTACATAGCCTCAGGGCCTTCGACTACCATGCATGACTCAGAGTGCCCATTCTCCACCAACATCCCTAGTGACGATGACAGGAAATCATTTCTCAAGCTTTCTAGCGCTAACGGCTCCACCGTCATCTCTCCCTCCTCCAGTTCCTTCCGTCGAAGTACCTTTACTGGCCCACTAGTTTGGTCGACGGAGGTCGTCGACTTTTTTTGTGCCGGTGGGGAGGCCGATAAGGTACTTATCAGCACCGCGGGAGCTTGACTCAGTTCCAGGCCCGATATCTCGGTCGTAGGAGCTTGACTCAGTTCTTGGCATGATATCGAATGAATTGCCCTCTAGGCCTTCTTTGGGCCTGTAGCCTAAGCCGTCCCATGGCCCATCACAATACCCGTAGGAAAAGGCCCACTCTTATGGCCCAAATCGGACTTCATCTCTGCCTTACCCTTAACGCAGCATTTTAAATAACTGATTTTCTCTAACACGATGCCAACTTTCACCTCCAAGCCAATTAGCATCCTCAAGAAAATTTCCTCATTTGACCCCAACAGTCTGCTGTCTTCTCCACCATACCTCTGCACAACCTTTGAACTGCACACGCCTAGCACCACGTCTCTCACAGCTCGATGCAGTACCTTCTTCATTTGGAGCACCTCACTGTACGACCTTGCACCTCCTACCCTCGACGATGGAACAACACCATCTCCTCTGTTCTTCTTCGAAAAACCTGCCTGGGAAGTTCTCATGCTCAAAACAGAGGAAGAATGAACCTCCATTAAAGTATCTCCAAAGTTCCTCCACCCCTCCCCCTTCCACCCTTCTAGAACCACTATCAAACCTCTCCTCTTATCATGACCAAATTCAGAGAGGGAGATAAAACTATCATTGTGATTACGGGCATGTTTGGGGCCAAAACCAAAACACAAAATTCTCATCTCATCTCATCTCATCATTACACCTTTTTCAAATCCCCATACAAAATATAATAAACAATTCAACTTTTTCAAATCCCAATACACATTTTTCAAATCCCAAAACAATAATAATATTAAAACTTAATATTTTAAACTTCAAAACAAAACACAAAATTCTCATCTCACCCCCCAAACCTACCCATCCCCTTCCGCACTATTAACACAGTGTCTCATTTTCTACGAGTTCTCAAAAACTCATAGGAGCTCAGTGTCATTGCACATTCCTTCACCATAGAGCCCAGCCAACCCAGGGTTTTAAGATTCTATGGAGATGTATTTCACTACACGGCGACTACTTTCTATGATCCTCCACCACCTTGCGTTCTCCTTTTTGAACTCGAAATACTTCTGATCAATAAAAACCTCATTGCACAACCCCATCTAAACCAACCCATAGCGATAAAACCCTAATGTTTCAGTGATACACTAATCTCCTCATGAAGAAAAAACCACTAACGAATCACCACCAACAGTAAGAAAAAACCAAAACGAAAATTGAAACTGTATGGAGAGAAAATTTAGGAGAGAGAAAAAAGTAGCAATTCATTATGATTTCCTTCTTCATTCACTTGTAAAGTTTTATTAATATAGTTTACTTTTCAGTGTTGTATAGATAGTTAGCTGGTATAGTTTTTTTTTTTTTTTTTTCATTTGTTTTACGACTTGGTTGTAACCCCAAGTTCTTATCTTCGTACATAGTACTCTCTCACCAAATGTTTACAGCAAATGTAATGTGTTAATTGACAGCTTAGCCAATTATGCCATGGGACATAAGGCAATATTTTTCGTCTCTTCTTCAATTCCCTAAGCGCCATATGATTCATGCATGTTCTGTTCTCTATAGATCATACAAGTCTTTCTTCTATTTGACACCAGCTCTTCTTTGTGTTTATTATTTATGCTCATCATAATGGTTTGTTTTCATAAGATACATAAGCAAAAAAGAAAAAAGGTGAAAAAAAGCTTCCTAATCATTGGTCAAAGATTGATCAAATGACAATTGATCATAATATCCCCCTAACTTATAATATATCATGTTATTCAAAATAATATATGATATGCCTTATGTTCGTTTGTAATTTGCATTTATTCAATTATGAAATTTTTGTCAATAGCAAGCTGGACTAGAATTTGCCCAAGTAGTTTAGCAGCCACAAAGCTGGAATACATGTACTGAATCTGTTTATTTACATGAAAGAAATGATATATCTGCAATTAAGTTCACTCTTTCTTTTTTTGTTTTGTTTTGTTTTTTTTTTTGTAATGTACACTATTTTTTTTTTATCCATTTTGTATCTTATCTATTCATTTTTTAACGATATGTATCCACTAAAATCTTAATAGGATGTAAGCTATCATTTTTCTTTCGGGCTGAAATCAATCATCTTTCCAAAACTAAAATCTCTCTATTTTCAGTCGCATGCCCTGCTACTGCTTCTTATTCAACGTTCAGTTGGTCAGACACATTTTGCGGATATGGTATTTGCTCGCGCACTAAATCTTGGTTGGAATTTTAGTTTGAAATCCTTTTATATACTTTATTTTTCTTTCTATCTCTTTTGCAATATGGTTTTCCTAATCTTTTTATCTTTTCAAATAACTATTAAGCAATATGGTTTTCCTAATCTTTTTATCTTTTCAAATAACTATTTTAGTATGACTAGATTCTCTTCTAAGAGAGAGAGAGAGTATGTTGTTTTATATATAAAATTCAACATTATGTTAGTACTAATTAATGTATGAAGAGTAATATATAATTTGAAAAAATGGAAAAAGTTTTGTTTGATGGTTATAAGTAGTTTGGAATGAAGGGATTTATGGTAATTTGCATAGACAACACTGCACTTTGCAATGAGCCAAACTTAGTAATTCAAATAAGCCAAATTCACAATCTCAACACAACAAAAATTGAAACTTTATAACCCAGTCCTCTACTATAAAGATCCAAATCTTATGCTTAGATTACTTGAACAATGAATTAAACTATGGAATATAAAGACCATGAATATGGCTCCTCACCTTCTGTTGTGAGGAATTTAAGGTGAATGGCTTACCTTTCAGGTAGTTTAAGATTCATGTGGAATATGGATGCAAAGTAAATGTGTTCATGCTTCAGAAGTATATATCTAATAATTAATTTTTTTACTTTTGTACTCAGTAGACTCATGATATATAATGGATATCAAATGTTAGTAAAAGTTAAAAGCTTTCATAATTGTGACTTAATTTGTAGATATTGTAGCACCCGAGTCCAGCAACAAGGCATTTTCTAAAATTTTTACTTTTGGATTTATACGTAAAAATAGCCCAGTTAATTTTCAAGTATTATTTTTTTTATATACTGATTGTGGGTCCAATTTGTATTTTGGGGGATATCCATTTTTTTTTTAAATGGGCTTGCTATTTTAGTACTTTTCTTAAATATTCTTTATTGGGTTGGATGGAAAATCCTTTTATGGGCCGAGGAATTTATGGAATAAGTATATATATATTTTTAAGATAAGTTGAGGCCCAAAACTCAGAGAGCAGTCCATTTATTAATAGCTTATTTTTTTTCACTACAAAACATGGGCCAAATTTTTGAAATAGCCCAGTGTTTTTATCAGACCCAAACCCATGAAAACCAAGAATAGGCCCCAAGTCAAGTACGACTCCATGCCAATTGCCATGCACGTCTCCTCCTCCATGGTTTTCCTTTTGTGTTCAATCACCTATAAATATACATACATATATATACATAGATATATACGTATATCTACAAAACATCAAGCCACAGACCATAGCTGAGTTTCTTCACACCATCTGAAAATCAGCCCAACGCCTCCACCCACACACGTACGTTCGCAGCATGCTTACACTGCACTAGACCACAACATTTTGACACATTGCAGCTCAGCCTCCGTCAAACCCTCCACCAAGTTCCAGCCACTGCTACCCTCTTCAATTGCCACTCCACTGCCGCAAACGAGCCAGCCCGAGACGCAACTTGGCGTCACTTTTTGTGGCATTACTACATCAGAAAAACCAACTCCCGTGTGTCCTCTCCATACGGAACCACCCTGCCAACCCTAGTACAAACACGTCACAACCCAAGTGCATGTCCAGGAAGCAACCACCGCGAGCCATCATGGCACGTCCACACACACCCCTGTTTTATCCCCATGAAACAGACCAAGTTCTTGCTCAAGCTGTCCATCGTGCTCCCCTCCGTTGGCCTCTCACTGGGTGTTGCATCTCACTGTCGCCTCCAAGCTCCACTTCGACACCTCACAGAAACCACCGCTAAAGGCTTTCTGGTATCCCTAATTCGTCGCGCCTCACGGTGAGTTTCATCCCTTTCCCTCATGTTTTGCTCTCTCTCATCACTGCCCAGCCACCGAGCTCACCATCGTCGATCGCGCCCAGCCACATGCCTCCGCTCCCGCTTCTCACAGTTAGTCTCCGTCTCACGGCCCTGGCTCTCTTTTTTGCTAGTGAGCATTTTACAAACTAAAGTCTATTTTGCATTTTTACGTAAAGCTTCTTATGGGGGGAAGACTTGTTTTTGTTGAAAATTACAACTTTGCTCTTAGATTTTTAAACCAAAGCATGATGGTTTTTTTAAAGTTAAATTTTAGTGGGTTGGTTTCTTACGTTGAGCCTGTCCTTTTCTAGAAAATTATTAGATTTTTAGTGGGCTTCGACTTCCCTTAAAATAGTCTAAAAAGTCTGTTTGAAAGAAAATAGTTAAAGTTTTTAAATTGCAGTTGGTTTTAAGATCTTAAGAATCTAGAGTTTTTGCCTTGGTTGAAAAAATTGAATGAAAATCGATTTATTTGAGATATGATGATATTTTAGAGTTACGAGAAATTTAAGGAAATAGGTTATTTAGCATTTAAGGTTTAAGTATTGAAAAGGGTGTCAATTTCGGATGTTTATGAAATTACATGACAATCTTTTAGGGGACGATTAATTTTCATTCGACCTATTGTGGAGAAATTCAGAAAGCTAAGAAGTTTAAGCAGGGTTCCTATGCTAGAATTTGCATAAAAATAAAATGGGCTAAGATTGAATTTTGAAAAATATGTATGTTTAGTTATGAAAAGAATTTTGAACTACCTCAGTTATTTATATTGCATTACTCATGAGATTCTATTTAAAAATAAAGTATTTTCTGATATGACAGGTGTAGATATCAACTATTTTGGTATTTTGTTTCTAAACTGTGCAAAAGAGAGTAAATATGAAATTTTGTACATAAATTATGCTTTTATGATCTGATTATGTTCTGTTTTGAAGATGTGCTGTACTCTGATATGATATGATGTGATCTCTGAAAACTACTGGCATAACATTCTGTTTCTGTTTCTGTTCCATTCTAACCTTCCCACGGGTGTAAAACTATGGCCTATGTTTGGGTTGGTACCAACTTTTCTATTTTCAGTGCACCCACTTTGGAAGTAAAGTGATTTTCTACGTGGTCTATCATGTGTGCACACTCGAAGCTCTGAGAATAATAAAGGAAGATCCACACTCTGTTTCAGCTCGGTTGGCCACTGGGGTTTACACAACCGTACCGCGATGATTAAACATGGTCTTTGTTATGATATGATAAGATAAAATGTGATATTTCAGTTTGTGCTATGCCAAATGAATTTTGATTATGAATATTTTCAAACTTAGCTCTGATATATTTGATAAAATGTTCCGACTCTGCATTCTGAAAATAAAAAGTGTTTTGTTCTGCATTTCAAACTTTGTAAATGCTTATGTTTATACACTAGTATAAGTTATCTGCTTACTGAGTTGTTGATAACTCACCTCTTATCTCCAAATATTTTTCAGATAATTTTGATGGTTCAGCTGGAGAACAAGAGTAGAAAGTTTTAAGGGTGTGATGATTGTAAAGGAATAAGTGCCAGAGGATATAAGTACTTATTTGAGAGTCAGTTAGTAAATTGATTATTTTCGGGTTATTTTGATTGATGAGTTAATGATATTTTCGAGTATTTGATGAATTTTTAATTTATATTATTGAGAATTTCTTTGTTGTTCCTATGAAAGAACTTGGATATTTGAGTTGAGTGAATGAATTAATATTTTATGGAATTTTCTAGATTTTATAGTTGTGATATTGAAGTTGATATTAAAGTTATAAGAACTAACTCTCAAGACATTTGGGACTGGGGCGTTACAGATGTAGAGTTAGTTTGGCGCACTATATTAAAGTTTCTTGACCTCTCTCAACCCGTGAAAAATGTGTGAGATCTCTCGTCACTAACACAAAGTGAATAAGTACCTGAAGTACTACGGCTCAACCAAATTCTGAATGTCAATGTGCTAGCATGCATTATTACTCAATTAAACTTTAAATTTGTTGCAGGATAACTCAAGTTGATATAATGCTTGCACATTACATGAACAAGTCCACGTCCCAATTCTAAAATAATCTTGGGCTTTATTTTATTGTTACAATTAGTAATTACCGATCGATTTAACTCATGCAATCCTCTTAAGCCTCTAATTACTTAAACTCCTAGAAATTTCGAAAAGTTGTAATGATTAGATGAGTTGAGATAAGTCGACTCTCACCTCCCTAGCTTCTCATTATATTAAAAACCTTTTTCAGCATCATCCATCATTTTCTGAACATTAAATGGTTGTCAGATAAATAAAAAGTAACAAATAATTTATTTGATATTGGTGTGGTACTTGTTAAATATTTTAACATGAGTATTAATAATTAGATTTTCAATTTTCTATGATTTCACTATGAGAGAATAAAATAATAACAGTTAAAAAAATGTATCACTCTCCATCTGAGTTTGATAAAGAATCTGATCTGACTATGAGAGAGTGATCACTTTAACAACTTCACCTCTAAGTGTCTCCAAATGACGAGAGACACAATTATGTTGTAGGTGATAACCTTTAACCCCTCAGTGTTATTTGATTTCTGGCTATCATGAAATCTAGAGACATTCGTGTCCCACTATAACTAAATCTAGAGGTATTCTTGTCCCACTATGACTCATTAATTAAGTGATGATATTTGAACTTGTTAATCTAAATGCATTATGATATGGATGTGTGGGTTATAGAATTTTAATAAAACTCTTACAATACTAATCTTGCAGTTTGATCCCAACATAGTATTTTGCTGAAGCTAATAAATTTTGCATTTGGGCTTTTGTCTCTAGTGCATTTTCTCATACATATTTCAACTACTTAACTATCATTGATGTTTTTGTCTACATTTCTACGCAATTCATTCTAAGATTTCTTAATACTGACTCCAGATGACGTATCAAAGAATTCTTATAAACAGAAAATGAAAGAAAAAATTGGTAGCTAGCTAGACAGCAACTTGTTGTTTCTAATTTTGTTAGCTTTTAAGTAGTGTTAGATATAAATTCAAGGTGTACAAATTAATGTCACGCAAGTCATTGGAGAAAAAAAAAGTAAGATTCAAAGGGATTTTCAAAGGATAGCTTTATAAGCCAGAACTTGCGCAAATCATTTTCCACCCCTTATATAAAGTGTAAACACTATAAGAAACTAAGTTGTTAAAGGCAAGATATTTTTCTACTACAAATTTCTTTGAAGTTAAGTTGGGAAACTGACCGTCATATACATGGACGGGGATATGGGAGGCTAAGAGATGGTTAAGAGAAGGGTATCGATGGAGGATTGGGGATCATCAAACTGCTCATTTGTGGACTGAAAAATGGATACCACATTATAAGTCATTGGAGTAGGAAATTGGTTACTCAGATTAGTACTTAAGTGACTTAGTAGCCTTTATTATTGATGATTCTACTCGATGGTGGAATTTGGATAAAATTAGACCTCTCTTCAATCCAAATGTAGTGGAAAAATTTTTGAAAGTGGTGATCTCTCCTAGAATTATGGCTGATAAGTGGATATGGGACTGTGAAAGAAGTGGCCAGTATTCTGTGAAAAGCTTTTACCGATTGATTATGCAACACAAGAATTCTAATTCAACTAAAGGCTCAAATAGGATGAGGCATCATAAATTATGAAAGGTTTTGTGGAAGATGCTAGTTCCTAATAAAGTTCAAGTTTTTGCATGTCGTGCTTGTAAAGAAGTTTTGCCTACTAAGGAAAATTTGTTGAAGAAGCATGTTATAATTGAGGGGAACTACTGTTTTTGTCCATATTCATTTGAAGATTTGTATCATAAAGTTTTTAGCTATGTTCAATTCAGAGAGATATGGCATCAGTTTTTTCCATTTTTGGATAGCAATGTTCATGCAAATTTCGTTGATCTGGTATTGCAGCTCGTTGAAGGTGAAGAGATTGATAGATTAAGCTTATTCTTTAGTTTGGCTTGGGGGTTATGGTATAGGAGGAATAAAAAGGAATTTGAGCAACATATTTTGAGTGTAAAGAATGTGACAGAACATGTTTTATGTCTTATGAAGAATTTTAAGGAAGTTAAAGTAAAGACTCGAGCTCAAATGAAAGACCATTTCAGTTGGAAACCTCCACCAGAAAATGCGATGAAGCTGAATACAGATGGGGCTTTGTTTGGAGACCTTAATAAGGCAGCAATTGGGGTGCTTCTTCATGATGCTGCAGGGAATGTGATCATGGCTGCTAGCAAGGCTGAAAATTATGTTGAAAGTCCAGAAACTATTGAACTTTTAGTTGTTTTTAGAGGGCTACAACTATACTCCAGCATGGGGTATGATTGATATAATTGTTGAGAGTGATTGTTTGATGTTAGTGGAATCTCTACAACAAAATAACATGGTTGACTCAGTTATGGTTGTGCTGTTTGTAGAGGTTTCACAACTCGCTTTGTAACATGTTCATTTAATCAAGTTTGTAGAGAGGGGAATAGAACAACCCATAAGTTAGCTAGAAATGTATGGAGAGTTTTAGCAATGAAATGTTGTGGGATTATATTCCAAACTTTATTTCTCAAACCATTTGGTTTAATAAACGTCTGTAATTGCCATCTCGAATGAAATACTTTACTGTCAGATTTACTTTTAAGATGTTGTAAGATGTTTGGACGATGGGTAAAGCATAAGTACGAAGCATGAAGCAATCACAACAAAGAGAATTGTTGTTGTTTTATTGATGTCCACAAAACCACTAGAGCCAACACCTTGCAAGCTTAGAATTTCATCTGAACCATCCTGCAATCATAGCACCAATCCATTTCAGTTGATATATTAGTGACTAATTCAGAAATTACCAATGCCAAACATATGAAAATCCTACGTTAAAAATACCAAAAGAAGATCTGGAAAACCAGAAGATAACCTTTAATTGCTTGTCCTGCTCAATAGCAACTTATCTGGCACTCCACACGAACCAATACAAAGCACATAAGTTGGTACCAACAGCCATAAGCCATAAAACAGCTCTACAATGTCAAGCAGTGGACATAAAGGAGAGAATAGCTGCATAGATATTGTGAAAAGGCAACCATATATGCAGATGCAGACAAAAGAAACCAAAAGACAAGATCAGGAATTACCAAGCAACTAAAGTATTCATAGGATAATATATTTCAAGTCTTGTAGAGGCAAAGCCAGCAATCAAATTAAGTTGGATGAACACATGCAGATATATTAGTTTCCAATTTCGCAATTGTATCTTGTGGAAGCATAACCACAGGTATCCTTATATCTACATCAGTTTCATAAGTGGTGCAGAATAAAAGGCAACAATTCTTACAATATAAAGTGGTTTAACATGGAAGATTGTCAATTAGAATTACAACCCAGCATTACAATGAAGATTTTTTTTGTATCACATGCTTCTAAACATCATTTCATCTTTACTACTGATCTTCTGTTTCAGAAATGACTAATGACATCGTTTCAGTCTTGGGAGCTAGTTAAATCTGTGTCTATGGAGAGGGTAATGTATTGTGTTGGGTGAAATTTGGGACTGCATAAATGTTTATGTTATCTTTTGTGATAATGTGGTCATAATGGGACTGCATGGGACTGTATATGCTCGAATCTTGTGAATGTGCTGCTATATCTTTTTATAATCAGGATCTTATATGAATCTGGACTGCTGGCAATTGGTGGAAATTGCTGAATTGTATGAGTCTGAACAGAACATTGAGCAGTCTATTGGAGTTAATGCTTGAGTTTGAATAGAACATTGAGCAATCTATTGGAGTTAATGCTCAAGTTTGACGTTGGTGTTAGCGTTGTGCATTTAAGTACGTCTGGCGTTGGTTTCACGTTGGTGCGGGAAATGGTTCATGGTGGTTTGTCTTTCGTGAGTCATTATACAGATTCTTTTATTTAGATTGGGTATTGGTTATTTTTCAGTGTTTTTGGGTTTTTCACTCATGGGATGGGTTGCGTTTGAATATTTGTAAATCCTGTGAAGCCATGTTGCCATGATATTCCTCCACCATAAGTGAGATTATGTTTTCAAATAAATGTGGGCCAGGACTATTCTTGGACATATGACCTCGTCTCTTTAAAAAAAAAATGAAGGAAGCCAACTAAGAAATTTTGGAGGAAGTTTCAAGTTACAACTTCTGTGCAAGTAGATAGTACCACAATTTATTTCTAAACTAGAGATGCTAATTGCATAGAATGATTGATTGTGAAAATCAAAATGAAAATAATTATAGGAGATCATGAAAATGAAAATAAAACTATATTTAAACAAACAAAAAAATAGAAAATAGATAAAAATAAAAAATAAAAATGTTTTATTATTATAGAGAGTGAGATAGTTAATCTAATATAGAGTTTAAGTTTTGAGTGATTAGCCAAAAGTTGAAAGTAAAAAACTGACATATTAACCAAATTTTGACTTTTAAGATAGTTAATCCAATGAGAATGCTTTGAGTACACAAGCACAAGTACTAATTAAGAAAACAACCAAGTGTTGTCGGTACAAGTTTATTAGTCTGTCTAACATAGGATTGTTTGTATTAATTTTAAAACAAAGTATAAGAATTCCGCAGTTACATTAAACATACACAAATATATAGGCAATTTATGCACAAATTGAAAGAGCACACCCCCCCTGATTCTACTTGACCTAAATGGTTTCATTAAGATTATAGAGTAAAAAAATGAGTATTTTACTTTGAGAAATCGACTCCAACTGAGTAGAGGAGACAATGGGATGGAATGAGTTGGATAACCCACTACTACAAGAAAAGGGCAAATGATGATGACCAACGACAGCTTAGGGTGTCTCAAAAATCGCACTTTTTGAACTAGTATAGCCTCAGAAGAGCGAGTGAAGACGACGATGAGTGGATTTTGCTTCCGCGAAAATCTACTGGGGTGGAGTAGCTCTAGTGTTAGAGGTGGATTTTGGACGAAGGGACAACCATGTAGCAAAGAGATTTTGAGTAGGTTTTGCATAATGTGCAGGTAGAGAGAAAATGGAGAAGAAGAAGTTGGGGAAGAAGATGAAATCAGGATTTGGAAGTGTTCGGGAGCAAAGTGACGAAAAGAGGGGGGGAAATGTGATTTTCATGCGTTTTGGTGCCCTCTCATTAAAAATGCAACTCCAATGAAATTGTTCATTGGTACAAGTTTTATGACTTTTGTAGTGATTTGTGTCGCCGCAATTTTAGTTAAAATTGCTGCAAAAGGTATTTCCCTAAATTTTCGGTTTGGAGGTTGCGTCAACACACAAATCGCCGAGATTAATGCCTTATTGCGCGATTTTATTTTCAACAAACAAAAAATCACCGTAATGGCCGTTATTTCTTGTATTGAATCTATTCCGAGTTATGATCTTTTGTGCAGGGTATGAACTTTATCGAAATAAATTTATATTATTGTCAAGCATCATGGATGGACTTAGCAATCTGGTAAAGTGAATTTTTTCCATTTTTCACTTCACCACATCCAATGTCGGCCCTTCCATGGATGTGAGAATTTTACATCCATGAAAAGATCCTTATCTGACCTATGTAATCCTAATCCTTCTGTTTACAATTTCCACATGCATGGTGTTTATACATACTATACTTGCACCAATGTGCAATGGTCTAACTTACCCGTTGTATATGTCGTACTAATAATGACTTTTATTCTATTTAAATGGACAAAAGTTGGATAAACTGATAGACTTATTTCAACTGAATATGCTAAAGGGGTTAAATAGTTCCTCACACTAGCACTAACCCACACAATGGGAAGTGACTGCATTTTGTGTTCATGCCGTATATGCTGTAATAATATATATCTTCCTACCTGTACTCGAGGTGGAAACCCACTTGTTCATAATACAGATTGATCCAAATTACACTCACTGAATATGTCATTGGGAGGAGGAAACATTGAATGTGCATGATTTCATGCCGATGTGGAGGTCAGTGATGGACCAAATGTTAGATAATATCAGGGAAGGCACGTTCATTGATGTGCCCTCAGATATCCTATACGAAACCTACACCAATCTTATCTTATTACAAACTTTTGAATGATGCACGGTGTCAACTTTTTCATGGCTATACAAAGTTTTCAAAACTCTCATTCATTATCAAGTTGCTGCACATTAAAACAATAAGGGTTAGTCAATAAAGTCATTTGATATGCTGCCTACACTATTGAGGACTATTTTTCCTGATGCTCTATTGTCACACTCATATGAGAAGTCATGATCATTGGAGCGGGGTTTGTGCTTCAATTACCACAAAATTCCTGCCTACCCTAATGACTGCGTATTATTTTAAAAAGAAAATATCAAGAAGAATGAGTACCCTAAATGTAAGGCTTCTAGGTGGATGTCAAATACACATAGAAACCGATTAATTCCTTAGAAGGTGCTACGTCATTTCCCTTTGAAGTAGAGGTTTGCAAAGATATCAGTTGATATGAGATGACATAAAGAGCAACAAGTGAAAGATGGTGTCAATATGAGGCATCCTATTGATTTTGAGGTGTGGACTACATTCGATAAAGACCATAGTTGGTTTGTTAAAGATGATTGTAATGTCTTGCTTGGTTTAGCTAGTGATGGCTTCATCCCTTTCAACAATATGACTAAACCTTATAGTATAACTCATGTGATCTTCGTGTCGTATAACTTGCCTCCATGGTGATGCATGAAAGAGCAGTTTTTCATGACATCTCTCAGTAACGAACCTTGGGCTAGATACGTATGCATGCTTGCACTAACCCTCTACGACGAGCATATATAGAACTTAGTGATGGCCTGAGCTATCAACCTCAACCCGATAAAGGCCTAGCATGCATGCAGTGGCATCTTTTGTGTCAAATCTTACAAATGTACATTTTTCTTTTTTTTTTTGAAAATAAACTTCATTTCATTCAGTGAAAATCGAAATTACAACTGTGACTGATAAATACATAAAAAAAAACCCAGATTACAAACCAAACTACTCATCTGTTTGGGGTTCTCCCGCACACAAATTTCTTGGTGACAAACATTGTCCTAACTTCTATAAGCTCTCTTATAACAAAACCTTCTGGGATTATGAGACTCTGTAAGAATAAAAACTTCAATCCGATTTGTCTGAGATAACTAACCCCCATCCTGTAAAGGAAGAGAGGGTTCTCCTGTTATGGATAACAAGTCCAATAGCCTATTTTTTATTTTTTGTTTTATCTAACATGAAGATTGGAACAAAAAAACATAGGACATACTGAAAAAATAGAAAAACAACAGAATAGAAACTTGAAAAACGCTGAAAACTGAAATAACACTGAGCAAGGAGGCTGTAATAGCATGTGAAGGACAAGCGCCATGTTGGGAGTGTGTCGGGCCTTCTTGATCCTAGTAAACGTCACACGTGGTGGCAGCAGAGCCCTCTGTGTGGTCGCGCATGGAAGCCACGCGCGCACTTTGACCCGCACGTGTGAATCATGCGCTGCTCCTTTTGGCGAAAACCTTCGGCAGTTTGAAAGATCGGCTGCTTAGGAACCCTGCAGTGGGGCGCGTGGTGGTTGCTGGCCACCATAAAAAGTCAAATGTCTTTTCTCCATGCTCTGACTGGGAAGGCAAAAAACAAAACCCAAACACTAATTGGGGAAATAAACCTTTGGAGAAAAACTACATCTGGGAGAACGGAGGGAAGGAGGAGCCGAAGCTCCCACCCCCCCTGAGGTGGTTTTTGTTTTGGATTTCTAGAGAGAAGGTAGAGCGTCTCTCTATAAATATTTAGGGCCCATTACTAATGTACGTATGAACCATAGACTTTCTCGTCTAAAAGTGAAATGATAGTACAAACTCGATCGAAAGCACTAGGCAGGTTTGGGGGGTGAGATGAGAATCTTGTGTTTTGTTTGAGAGTTTAAAATATTGTGTTTTAATATTATTATTGTTTTGGGTTTTGAAAAATGTGAATTGAGATTTAAAAAAGTTGAATTGTTTATTATATTTTGTATGGAGATTTGAAAAATGTGTAAGGATGAGATGAGAATTATGTGTCTCATCCCACCCCCCAAATCTGCCAAGTTAGTCCACTTTCACTTCCCTACATGATATTAAAAATCTTTTTAATCATCATTCTTTCACCATTTTCTTAACATTAAATAGTTCACAATAAGTAAAAAGTAAGAAATAATTTATTTTATTTTAGTGTGCTAAACTTGTAGTTTGATCCCAATATAGTATTTTGTTGAAGCTAATAAATTTTGCATTTGGGCATTTGTCTTTTGGGTATTTTCTCATAAATATTTCAACTAATTAACTATCATAGATGTTTTCTTCAACATTTTCTCACGATTCATTCTAAGATTTCTTAATACTGACTCTAGATGATGTATCAAAGAATTCTTATACAAAGAAAAGAAAAGAAAAAATTGGCAGCTAGGCAGTAGCTTGGTGTTTCTAATATTAATTGTTAGCTTTTAAGTAATGTTAGTGGAGTGACATTTATCACCCAAGTGAGTCCAAGCCCAAGGAGGAACCCAAAGAGTGTCAAGTTATGATGATGGAGGGTTGTTTGCAATATGGATTGACACGATAACCATCGACTTGAAAAGATAAGACAACTGACCTAGGGAAATAGTAGGAAGCTTATCATATTGGTATCAATGTCAATCACTTAAATTGATAAGGGAAACAAGGAGATTGAATTGATATCTCGTACTTATCACTAATGCTCATGCCTATATTTGGATAGGAGATGGTAATCTCAAGTAACTCCCTCAACCAATACTTTCACATCAAATCCATCTTTCTAAAAAGTGATTTAGGCATCGGAGGTGCATTGGGCACTCCGTCCCCAATAGTTAGATATAAATCCAGGGTGTAAAATCCAATCTCGTGCAAGTCATTGGAGAAAAAAAAGTATGTTTCCAAATGGATCCTAGTTTTTTCAAAATGAGAACTTGCACAGGATTTGCGAGCTTTGACTTACGCAAATCATTGTCCACCCCTGATATAAATAGGGAAAATGATATAGCCATCGAGGAATCCCACCAACAAAAGCTATTGAAATGTACTTTTTTATCATTTGTTTTTACTTATTTTTTAGTATTGTGATTTTTGTTTTTTTTTTTAAATACACAAAAAGGTGTTGTAAAAAAATTTAAACAAAGAAAAAAGAAAAAATATTTTCTATCGGTACAAAAGCTCGATACCCTAACTCCGAAGAATAATTTGTCGATGGACATAGCAGCATCCTATAAGAGGGGCGACCCTAACTCCAAAGAATAATTATACTTAACATCCCACACAGCACATACCACATTTCTTTGATTTTTTTTCCTTTTTTTCATAACAAGTATATAGTTTATGGATGATAAATAGAACAACTCAATTAGTTTATTAGGAATAAATTAAAAAAATTAAAAAAATATGTATATATATATAGTGTATGGTGTCAGATGATGAGTAGCATAACCCGATTCCAAAAGTGAGGCCATACATGAAAAGCCACCACACATCATATCAGCCCACCATTTTTGTTGTTTAGGCTGGTGATCTTGAAGCTAATATTTCAAATGCATAGAATCGTCATGCTCCTTATGAGAAGCCACCACGCATCATATCATGATTTTGAATGGACGACCACCGATGTATTAAGAATTTTATACTTCGCTCAGTTGTACTTTATTTAAACTCATTGAAGTATTGACTAATCATTTTTCAAAGTTGGGCGTGTTTTTGGTCTGTTCCCTGGACTACATCAATGCTACAATTAAGCCATGTTGAGACAATTAACTTGTCTTCTTCGAGGGTGAAGTTCGCACCCCTGGCTGATTTTCTTATGGTGAGAGGATCATTATGGGGTAGGAGATTGTCCACTTTGACCACCGTAGGTGGGGTCGATTTGAGGATCTTGACTGAGGAGATTGGTGAAGTACATATGCTCATGGTCTTGTGAATCCATCTATAAGAAATTATAGATGCACAATACTTGGTAGACATGTTAGACACATAAGAACAATAGAGACGTGATTTTGCTAGCTAGCTCAGGAACCAAATGGTAACATATAGGAAATTTGGCACCCCCAAAAGGCTACAACAATCGATTGACACTACTTATTGGCCGTCCGGGTTACCATGCCATGGAGGTATGTACTAAATTTCCTATGTCCCCATGAGGCTTTCTCATCATCACAGCCGAGCGGGTTAATCCAACAAAGAAAACTGAGCCACATTACTCCTCTATCACAATGTAACACCAATTAATTTAATCAACACAATCCAACAAAGAACCAAAGCAAATCCAAACAACATGCAAAATCAGCAAAAATCACCATGATAAATAAGAGCATTCACATCCGGTGCCTCATATCGAATGTATGATCCATGGTGCTCATAATGGTTTTTTCTATTTACAACATGCGTAAGCCAGGAGCCCATCCTCGAATGGCTGCAAAATCGTAAACCCCGATTTCCTTTTGTGAAGACTATCACAAAATGAAAGATGGCCATCCGGATTAGGATTACCTTGCCATATCGATCGGGCTCCATTAACACTTGTGAATTAAACCCTTCCCAAATACAAATTAGAAGCACCATCATAGCCTTACACTAGACATGCAGCCCCCCCACCTCTGCGCACGCGCGAGAGAAATAATTATTGATCAGTACCAAATGCTGCAAAGGACCCTATAGAGGAGGAATCCAGAATGAAAAGAAAGATAAAGATGATAAGGGATGTGAAAATAGCATAAAACATGCTCTTTGGGGAATTAAATTATAAAACATGCTCACTAGACTGGCTGCCAACTTTCTCATAAGTAAAATAGCAAATTCTGTGTAAAACCAGTTTTGGTAATACCACTACACATGCAAAACCAACACAACAATAGCACAAGCAGTGCAAAACCATGACTCTCGATTGCAATTTCATTGCAAAAACAGTACCATGGAATAACATTAGACATGTAAAAACAGTTTTGGCAATAGCACTGCATATGCAAAAAANGTGAAAATAGCATAAAACATGCTCTTTGGGGAATTAAATTATAAAACATGCTCACTAGACTGGCTGCCAACTTTCTCATAAGTAAAATAGCAAATTCTGTGTAAAAGCAGTTTTGGTAATACCACTACACATGCAAAACCAACACAACAATAGCACAAGCAGTGCAAAACCATGACTCTCGATTGCAATTTCATTGCAAAAACAGCACCATGGAATAACATTAGACATGTAAAAACAGTTTTGGCAATAGCACTGCATATGTAAAAAACCACAGCAATAGCACAAATAGGCAAAAAAGGCACCCTCAAAGCCAATTTTAGTGCAAACAGAATACTAAAAACCCAACCAAATCAGTGCACAAAAATCCCAATCTCGAAAAAAGCCAGGGTTTTGAGTTGGCAATAACAAATAAGAAAACAAAGAAAGCTAAGAACTATAAGTTTTTAATTAAAAATCAAACCCACAGATTAATTCCTTGATGGGAGAATTTGTAAAAAGCTAGGGTTTTTTTCGAGAATGCATGAACAGATCAGTGCACCAAAAAGACAAGATCACAGTAAAAATAAATCCAAATCTCTGAGCACAGGCTTGTAAATTGCAAGAAAAATCTAAAAACAACACAAGCAAGAACAGATGAGTGCACCAAATAGACAAAATCACACCAATAGCAAATCTCAATCCCATAGCAGAGGCTTGTAAAAAGCTAGGTTTTTTTTTTTTTTTTCCATTCAATGCATGAAATTGCCCCTAATCAGTGCATAGCAAATTACAATCTCTGAGTACATGTATGTAAATTGCAAGAAAAATCTAAAAACAACACAAGCAAGAACAGATGAGTGCACCAAATAGACAAAATCACACCAATAGCAAATCTCAATCCCATAGCAGAGGCTTGTAAAAAGCTAGGTTTTTTTTTTTTTTTTCCATTCAATGCATGAAATTGCCCCTAATCAGTGCATAGCAAATTACAATCTCTGAGTACATGTATGTAAATTGCAAGAAAAATATGAAAACAACACAAGAAAGAACCAATCAGTGCACCACATCACCAAAATCACAGCAATAACATATCCCAATCCAGCAGCAGAGGCTTGTAAAAAGCTAGGTTTTTTTTTTTCAAGCAAGCCATTCAATGCATCAAATTGCCCCAAATCAGTGCATAGCAAATCACAATCTCTGAGCACATGTATGTAAATTGCAAGAAGAATACGAACAAAGCACAAGCAAGAACATATCTCACTACAAAGCATACGGATGGGTAAGCAATTTCAGTGTTGAATTTGTGCGAAAGAGAAAGACGGAGTCTAGCCTTGGAGGATAACAAAAATGAAATGCTATAGAAAAGCTCGATGGCCAGCCATAGAGGATTCCGATTCTCACAAAGTCGAGCCATGGAGGAAGTCAAACAGATTAGTATGTGTGAGAGGGAAGGGGAGAATCCAGCCACGAAGGAAACTTAGAGGGGATGAGGATTTACATTGATTTTCGATGGAGAGGCTATCGTTGATGGCGGTTGCGATGTGAGGGAGGGGGAAAACGACGAGCGCACCCAATGGTTGAAGAGATTGAGACCTGGGACCAACGACAGGGAAAGCACGAAATCAGATTTGGAGATGTATAGTGGATCCCCAAATATGGGGAACCGCTATAGCATCCAAATAGTTTATCCACATTTTAGGGATCTGGGTAGAAGATGGTTTGGGGTGAAAACTCTAAACTTTTTCCCAAATTATAAGAGAAAATATACTTTACAGCACCGAATGTGAATGCGCTAACAGACACTTGAGACGACTAAAGTTAGTGTCCACCCTTTCGGAGGCACCTGACCACTTTACTAGGCATGTCTCTTAGTCTTTAAGTGAAATGTCATGTCTTTTAAAGATGTAATCCACAAAATTGAAATAATCTATAGTGCTCTCATATTTTCTGTGTCATACACAATTTTATAGAAAAACTCGATAGCAAACTCTTTCGATTGGAGATAATTATATATCACCTTAAAGATAGTATTTTTGCACGTCTTAAAATCACATTTATTTTTTCAGATTACAATATCCATTCAAATGTTTTGAACGGTGTGAAGGGTGAACCTAGGAAATTTTAAGAGGGCCAGCAATTTTTCCTTAATTGTTTTTAATCTTATCATGATCTCGGAGGGGTACTAGCTGGAAATAGGAGTGGGCCGGCACTGTATATGGCCATAGGGTACGTAACGAATGGGATAGGCTAATAAAATACTTTCTTAATGCAAAACTAAATTAATATGTTAACACTCTTAATTTCTTGTTTTTATTTTTATTTTTTACTCGGAAATCCACTACATTTCCGTCAACTTGTTTAAAGAAATTGCTGACGTGACCTAGACAATATCACGTATCTTCCACGTGTAATAAAAAATAAAAATTATAGTTTGAAGAGAATGCAAATGATTGAAGAATATAGATATGCAATAAAACGATGTGTCGACTAATATGAATATAAAATCATCATAATTTGTTTTAAAAGATTAAATTGATAGGAAGAGTTATCCCCCACTAGGTTGAAGGGTTCACCCCAGCTAGATGCATGTCTACAAAAATCTCAGGCCTCAAGCTAGCTAGCTGCATGATCCATGCATGTTAATCGATCGAGATCTCTTTTGCGTGATATATTCCAAAATGACTGAAAAGGATATCTCGATAAAAGACAAATTAGACTAGGTATCTCAATATCTCTATTAATGAAATAAAGAGACGGGGCATAATAGCAGCATCGATCCTTCCTTTCATCAAGGATACGCGCGTACGTACCTTGGTACTGATAAGGTAAAGATGTACCTAATGTACTTAAACATACACAATATCTCTCTCATGCTCAATACTAAGATCCGGTTTGGATGTTGAGATGGTTTATCTCAATTTATCTCATTTCAATATTTTAACACCACTCAAAAATAAATATTTTTTAATTTCATATTTTCAACATTTTCATCTAATCATTACTAAATCATTATAAATTTTTCAAACTTCTAAACAAAATACAAAAATAATTCAACTTTTTAAATTCCAAATAAAAATTATATTATAACAATATTTTAAATCAAACTATTATAATATATTTATTCAACGTTTTCTCTTCTTTCCTAAAACCTCATAAAACTACTTAACTCAAACTATTTTACTACTATTCGCAAACAATTTCACTTACGTATTTATCATCTTATTTCATCTCATGTCAATAGTCTTAAGACTTCTAGGATACCTTGGAATGCTTCTCGGTTTACCAATTAATTTGGTTGTTTTATAAATCGTTCCACATGAATATAATTCTTGACCCGTTGTTCTTGGCTCCATCTAGGTAGATCACTGAGTCTTACGATCTACATTAATTGATCTTGTGTTGGATTTGGAGAACCTCATAAGCCAAGATCATATCATAAAAATTTAATAGAAAGTGTACCATGCTGTAGCTGTTAGAGAAGAAGAGCGTAGTGGTTTGATGTCGCTTTATTGGTCACGCTCAATGGAGCTAACTATTACCAACATCATATAAACTTTATATTAATTTGTAATTATACTATCTATGATGTATAATCTATGAAGGTCCACTATTGATAACTTTCTAACATCTTGCATTAGTTTGATATAATAATTCTCAGTGTTCTATTCAAGGCTCCTAATTAAGCATATTAAAACGTCCAAGACTATTATAGTGTGTGTGTATATATATATATATATATACACACACACACATATATATTGTTAATTTAAACTCTATATGAAATTAAAATAATGCGTCATAAATATATATTCACATCTTATATCTTCGGGTAGTTTAATTAGATCAAAAGGATCATGTTTCCTTCATTTTTTTTTTCTTTTTGAACGTTCAAAATTATCTTCAAAAAAATTAATGACAATAAATATTTGCTTTACAAGTCTCTAGCAATTAATTAATTTATCCCCAAACTCAGTGCCCTTCGTTTTTCAAGAGATCAGCTACCTGACCACTTTACTAGTGAAATATTATATCTTCTAAAGATTTAATTCACGAATTTCAATTAATCTACAATCTCATATTTTCAGTGTCATATACAACTTTGTAGAGAAATTCAATAGCAAATTCTTTCAATAATTATCACCTTAAAAATAATATCTTAAAATCACATTTATTTTTTTAGATTACTATATCCATTCAAATTTATTGAACGGTGCGTGTGAAGTGTGAACTAAATTAAGCCAACGATTTTTTCTTTCCTTAATTGTTTTTAATCTTATCATAATCTAGGAGGGTTACTAGAAAATAGGAGTGGGCCAGTACTACTATCTATGCCCATAGGGTACGTAACGAATGGGATAGGCTAATAAAATACTTTCTTATGGAAAACTAAATTAATCCACCACATTTTCCGTCAACCTGTTTAAAGAAATTGCTGACGTGACCTAGAAAATGCCACGTATCTTCCACTTGTAATAAAAAATAAAAATTATAGTTTAAAAAGAATGCAAATGATTGAAGAATATAGATATGCAATAAATTGCTGTGTCGATTATCATATATATATATATATGTATGAACGTGAAATCATCACTTATTTTAAAAGATTTATAAATTAATAGAAAGAAGAAGATTTAATTTTTATATTTGTCTTAACATGGCAGCGGCATGCATTCCCCCGGCCACTAGGTGGAAGGATTCACCCGGCCAGCATGTCCACAATAATCTCAGGCCTCAAGCTAGCTGCATGATCCATGCATGTTATAAATCGATAATATATTCCAAAATGATTGAAAAGGATATCTGGATAAAAGACAAATTAGCTAGAGGTATCTTGATACCTCTAAAGAAATAGATCGAGAGACGAGGCACAATAACAGCATCCCACCTCTGATCAAGGATACCTTGGTAATGATAAGGTAAAGATGTATCTAATGTAGTTAATAAACATACACAATATCTCTCACTTGCTTAATATTCAGATCTCAATTCATCTTATTTCAACTTCCTAACATAACTCAAAAATAAGTATTTTTCAATTTCAATTTTTCAATTTTTTCATTTAATCATCATAAATTTTCTAAACTTTTATAGATAAAAAAAAAAAATCAATTTTTTTAAATTCCAAAATAAAAATTATATTATAACAATATTTTAACTCAAACTATTATAATATATTTATTTAATTTTTTCTCTCTTCTTTCCCTAAACTTCGTAAAATAACTTAACTCAAACTATTTCACTTACATATTTATTATCTTATTTCATCTTATCTCAGCATCCAAACGAGGGTTAAGAATTCTGCAATACCTTTGAGTGATTAAGGCTGGGAAACGATACCCAACTAGGATATGCATGACCAGCACTTGATTGCCGAGAGGTATTCCTTGGAATGCTTACGGGCTTACCACTTAATTTGGTTGTTTAATAAATCGCACCACATGAAATATGATTCTTGACCCGTTGTTCTTGGCTCTAGCTACGCAGAGTATCATTGATTACGATCTACATTAATTGATCGATCTTGTGTTGGATTTGGAGAATCCCATAAGCCAAGATCATATCATAAAATTTAATGGAGTGTACAACACTACAACACAATTTGTCTTTTGTGACAGAGGAAACCGTCACCACTACCGTCACCTAATATGCATCACAGAAAACAATTGGTGACGGTTTACTATTGAACCGTCACCTAATATTTTTTAGTGACGGTTGGAGGTGTTCTGTTTGGTTGAACGTTCAAACGTTACCTTTTTGTGATGGTTGAGAACGTCACAGAAAGTAACGTTCAGACGTCCAATTGACCGTTCGAACGGCAACCCGACCGATTGGCGTTCGAATGAGAGAAGTTGACGTTCGTTGACTATAGTTCGAATGTATCATATTTATGTTCGAACGGGTATGCGTATGAACGTTAATTATAATAAACGTTCGACTTTCCGTTCAAATGTTAACGAACCAATATTCAAACGTAACGGGTTTAACGTTCGGACGTTATTTTCAAATGTAAACAAAGGAGTGTTCGAATGCAAGTAGTATGTTCGGAGGTTTGTTCGAACGTTAAATATCGTTTAATCATTCGAACGTTTTATTCGTTTGAGGGTAAGTACGTTCGAACGTTGAGGCCTACGTTCGAATGTTACTATACAATTTTATGTATTCACGTTCGAACGTTGGTTCGAATGTGAACCAACATTCGAACGTTTTTAATTTACATTCGAACGTACAGATCAGAAATACTAATTTCATAAAATTTAAAAACATATCAATCGTATTATATTACATATCATCAATTAACAAGTAACAATGTCTTATAAAATATTAAAATTAGAAGTTAAAACTAGCCACCAATACTGATAAAATTTATTTCTTCTTTTTCCCTCGCCCACCGAGATTCTGTTGCAACGACATAACACGCTCCATTTACACCATCATCTCCAGTTGCACTTGCACTTGGATTTCATTGCGTATTCTTTCCTCCTGGTCTCTCTGTTTGTCCTACAAACGCGTATCTACATGAGACTATCGTTCTAAGAGAGACTCTAACTCTTGCTTTCTTTACCTCATATACTCATTCTCACGCCGTGCAGCTTCTAAATCTTTGGTAAGATTATTAATTTGTGAAGTCAATGAGGTTGAGGAGGATGAACATCTATGCTTGATAGATCGTCTCAAACCTCTTGCCAAACTAGACTGCGGCCCGAGCACTTTCATGAATACGTCTATGTCACTTGGAGAGGATTCCCCAGAAGCCGGCTGCTTCTCTATCATTTTTCTTGCAATTTGAAAGGTAATGATCGTTAATAAGTAACGTATTAAAAGAAATAGAAATAAAAAATAAATTATTCACATGTTACTTAATTTATTTAACAAAATTAATACTGCTTATATAATTATCTGCAGCGACAGGATCCATCCACTCACAATGCTTATTAATGTGAGCAGCAGCATATACATGAATGAGGGAAAAGTTTTCAAGATCATCACGTTTTTAACAAAGCAACATTAGCAATTTTAAAAGGATAATGTTAGTATTTAAATAAAAGAATATCAGAATAATAAATGAATTCTATAATCTTTTAATTACCATTTTCTCAGCAAAATGATGGAATGACCTTGAACATATGCACGATGGTGGACTGTCAGAGCAGATCTATTCTGTGCATTTGTAGAACTCAAGTGCTACAAAATACATTAAGAATGTTAATTGTAATATGTATACATATAATATATAGAACGAATATGAATGTAAATAATTCAAAGATATAAATGTAAAATACCTGATAATCTAGAGATGCGAAAAGATCACAACACTTTCTTCAATCATCTAACTTCATCTACTGGAAAGGAGACTGCGCAGCCTCCTCTAACGTCTCAAACTTCTTGAAGTGGTCATGACGTCGTCCCTTGTGATGTCGAAATAGTGTAACCATCAACTCATTCACGATTCTCAAATCCTCGCTACGGCCAAAGTCGAGGTCGAATTTATCCTAACAAGTGAATCAGGTAAAAAATATGATATACTAATCTAGGTGAAAAAAATGTACTCTCAAAGTAAACTCACCAACACAAGACTTCGAATGTGCTCCTTAATCTCATTCGGAACATCTCACCATGAGCGCGCATAAAATGGAGCATCAGGTCAAAGAACTACTGTGCCAATATAGGAGGAAAGCGTTGTTGCACTATCATCCATTCCTCCAGTGGAATTATTAGGAATGGTGATTTTGAGTTTTCCGTGCCTTCTACTTTTCTCAAGAGAGATGCTACGTGTATAGTTACAACGGCGACGTGCAGATGTATCAACTACATGATAATAGATAGTATAATTATAGTTATATAGTTACTGAGACAAAAATAGTGACCATATAATTAATTTTCAATGACAATATTTCATTATTGGTAGGTGTCAATTGACTGTTGTTCTCTTGCTTGTTAACTTGATCTTTAGGAGCGGATTCTTCTAGTGGGGAGTCCTCAATGGGTTCGGTACTTGGACTTGGCGGAAGCACATTTCTTCTTTGTCGTTTTGGCGACATTCTTGAAAATAATTAATTATATCAAAGAAAATTAATTAGAAGAAATTATGAAAATTCAAGATATTTTATAGCATCTATATGAATAAAATATTTAGTACTTTTATTCTTCATCTTCGAATGTATTTTCAATGCTTGTTTCAGAATCTCCCACGATAACATCTTCATCATCATCATGCACCTCTTCTTCATCCTCCTTATCCACCTCCTGGCCAGATTCTGGTTCGTCTTTATCTTCTGAATCTTCTTCTTCTTCCTCCTCACTTACTTGAATTGAATGATCATTTAATACTGACGGGCTGAGATGGACGGGTGAGACATCATCTCTATACAAGGGGAGCAACTTGAGTGCATCGAGGTCAACAAACAAGTTAATACCACCTCCACTTCCTAGTATGCCTCTACAATCGGAGTGTCATGTTTTTGTGAATAAGTTTCCAATTAGAACACACCGAGAGAGAATATTATGAAGAAAATGTCTAAATTTTAGTCTAATTACTTAACACAGACTGTCTGACCTTAAAAACTCTCAAGGCCATAGAGACTTTGAGAGTCAATCAATTTGACAGACATTTCTTCAAAATCATTTCTTCCCGGGGTGTACAAGACACGAAACTAGATCACCTAGATCACATATTATTTCATCTCTCTCTAGTTTAACAATATAACACAATACGAATGTGACATTGTTAATTTATAAAAAAAATAAAAATTAATAGTTATGGAATCGAAACTTTAGATTTTTCAACAGGCAACAAGTTTTTTTGGCGTGATTTTGGATTGGCTAGGGCTGTCCTATATGAAATATTATAATGACTGATCTCGGATTGTCATTCCTAAATTATAATTTTAATTTTTATTATATATCTTAGGACAATGTTAATTGATACCTATGTAATTTTAATTCTTATTATATAATTGTTATTATAATTGTTATATATAATTTCAAAGATTATTATATAATTTTAATTATTATCATTCCCAAAGTATAATTTTAATTGTTATACTTAATTGAGTGAGTTATTTATTTATATAGACAATAAGTATATAATTTCTATATAATTATTTATTTGATCCTTATTTATTTACTCTCTAGTTTTTTATTAATAAGTATATTTATTTATTCCAATTCTCTACTTATATGATAGGTTCAATACTTTTTCCTCGAAGAGTATTTTACTTTATTTATTTATATATATATATTTAATAATATAATGGTTTGGAACCTCACAATGGTAAGAATATTTAATAAGTAATTATTAATTATAGTTATTGTATGTATATATTATATTTTATATATAGTTAAGTTATATACTTCTTTTTTCTTCTTTTTAAAATTAAATTTTATACTATAGTTATAACTTGAATAATAATCATATTCTAACTAAATTAGTATGAATATATTATATATAATTATTAAATGTTAAATATTAAGTCTCGTATTACATGTATATTAAATGTTTTTAATCTTTACTTAAATTAAGAGTCTAAACTTATAATTTTCTTGTTAAAGAACAAATCCAAAAAACACAAAAAAATTCACATAAATACTAAAAACTAAACACAATATATTTCTAACCATGTAAACATATTTAAACAATAATCACAATATTTCAAATCCATATCACAACAACAATATTCCCACAACAATATTTCTACACATATTAATTCATCAATGAACACCATAAACTCACAAAATTAACAAACAATAATCACAATTATCTCAAGAGTAAGCATAAAATCACATGTACATGTATTAACATATTCCAAAACTTGAGAAATATAACTAGCACTCACAAATTCTTCAAAACCAAAAAATATTATATCAAAATTTTCACATAAATACAAAACCTAAAGACAATATATTTCTAACCATGTAAACATATTCAAACAAAATTCACAAACAATAATCACAATATTTCAAATCCATATCACAACAATATTTATACACATTAATTTATCAATGAATATCATAAACTCATAAACTATTCAAAAACTATATAAACAATAATTACAATATTTCAAGAGTACAAATAAAATATATAAACACATTGCTAAAATTTAGAAATATACCTAACACTCACAATATCCTTTTACAAGTCAAAAGCTTCCAACTTGCCAAAACAACCAATCCTTCAAAAAAATACAACACTAACTTATTAGAAATATATATAACAAAAACACAAGACAAATATCATAAAATTCAGAAAAATACAAAAGAAAAATAATTTTTTCTTACCAAAACTCAACTTAACTCTCACTCTAACACTCTCTCACTCTATCTCTCTCTCTCTAACCCACGTCCCTCTCTCACTCTAACCCTCTCTCTCTCTCTAACCCACGAAGACTCTCACGTCTCTCTCTGTTGTGCGCATGGGAGAAGCAACAAAAATGAATTTGCTGCCTCCCATGCGTGTATTCATTCAATCATAAAATTTTTAAATAAAACGTTCGAACATTTAAGTTGTACGTTCGAATGTTATATTATCCCACCCAATTTTTAGTGAACGTTCGAACGTTAAAGAACTCGGGCATATTTTCTGCGAAAGACGTTCGAACGTTCAGATCATCACAAAGATACCTAAATCGAGTGAAAAATTTCTCGCACTTTTATTTTCATGTTCGAACGTTATTGATTTTTTGCGTTTGAATGCTTATAAATTCCCAATGATTTCCATCGAATAACGTCCGAACGCTCAAAGCATCATAGAGATACCTAAATCGAGTGAAAAATTTTCTGCACTTTTATTTTCATGTTCGAATGTTAAAAAATTTGGCGTTCGAATGTTTACCAATTTCCCAATGATTTTCATCGACTAACGTTCGAACGTAAAATTTCAACGTCCAAACCTTCAGATCACTATAAAGATACCTAAATCAAGTGGGAAATTTCTCGCACTTTTATTTTCATGTTCGGACGTTAGAAAATATACGTTCGAACATTTACACTGAAAATGTACATATGGTGAAAATGTATGTCCGAACGTTTCAGATCATCACAAAGATGCCTAAATGAAGCGGGAAATTTCCCGCATTTTTCACGTTCTAACTTTTTGTCACTATTTTCTTCTTTCATATAACCCGCTTATTCTAGATATTCTTTATTACTTATTAAATTCTTCTTTACTTAAAATGTATATTTGGGCATTATCTCCAATCACTTGTGAATATGTTGGAAAAAGATGTTCATTTTTAAGAATATGAGAGGTGAATGCGAAGGTGAGTAATCTTGACTATATGTAGTATATAATATACCATATATATACTATATTATAGTATAATATATAAACTATATTTTATATATATATATAGTATGATAGTATAATACTTTAAATGAAAACATAATAAATATAGTATATATACTATACTATATATATGAATCAATAATATATAATTAATAAAACTAACAACAAAACTTATATATATACAATACACTACATAGTATATATATAGTGCATTATATATATAATGCATTATATATATATTATCCCTCAGATGATTTTTTGGAATCACATCATCTGAGGGTCAGAATTTGTATGACTTTCAACTTCATCCAACCCAGATCCATACCGTTCATAAATATATGACTTTCAACTTCATTCAACTCTATCGCATACAAATTTTTACATCATCGACGTGGACACTTAATGTAACAACGACTATCAACAGAGGCCCGTACGGCTGTGACTCACTTAATGAACACCTATATTGATGTCTGAAGATACGTACGACCCACTTCTTAGCCACAAACTCAACAAATGAAGGCACGCAAATACAACGTGATCACCAAGCTAGCTAGCTTGTCAGTCCTCTATATATTTATTACTTGTAATACAATCATGGAGAAAGTTTGAACATTACTTTGAAAATAAAAGGGATCGATCCTCCCACTAAAACTGCATTGCTATTTACTGATCCAATAGCCAGCCTCATCTTTAATCTTTACTTAAAATTAAGATTCTAAACTTATAATTTTCTTGTTAAACATATTCAATAAAAATTCTAAAATAATAATCACAATATTTCAAATCCATATCACAACAACAACAATTTTCTCACAACAATAATTCTACACATATTAATTCATCAATCAATACCATAAACTCACAAATTATTCACAAACAGTAATCACAATTATTTCAAAGTAAGCATAAATCATAACATGTATAAACATATTGCTAAACTTTATAAATATAACTAGTACTCACAAATTCACTAATTATCATTCATTAAAGAGAGTAATTTGATTCCAATTAATCTATTTAGGAATTTCTACACAAGAATTTTGGGTACTAGATTGTAATAATAAAGTATATCATTCTGGGCTAGTAATAAGAGCTTATGGTTCTAATGTTGTTTTCATTAGTTTATAATGGATCATATATATATAATATATTATATATTATATTATAATATATAATATATTATATAATATTAGACTATAGTATATATAATATATAACATATATTAATAATATAATATATTATAGTCAATATTTTGAAAAATAAATCGAAAAACGTTCGAACGTTTCGTGTATATATATAAGGCCAAAACAAAACGACAAAACGTCATTTTCACCATTATCTAACTTCGTTCCAGTTTGAACGCCGCCACTCCTCCATCTCTACCGCCGTCAAACTCCACCACAACCATCACTAAAAGGTAGGCATTCATCTTTTAATCAAATAATATGTATTTTATTTGAGATTTGAGTTCGGTTTTATTTAAAATGGGTCAAGTGGTGGCTGGATTTTCAACTCCATTTTCCAGCCACCATGGCTTGCCATTGGCCAAATAGTCACCGTAGAAAAGTTTCTTGAAGTGTATACTTCATTTCTAAGGTGGCATTTCAGCATTTAGAACCTTTTATATTGATTTTGGAGATTTCAATAATGGCTGAGTTAACTCAGCCATTCTGTGTCGTAACGTTCGAACGTTTCACCAAGACGTTTGAACATATGGCGTTTTAATCACATAGCCGTTAAGGCTTCTACGTTCGAACGTATATTATTTTACATTCGGACGTTATTTTTCATAAAACTTACATCTGAACATTTAATTATAACATCCGAACGTAATACTTTGAAAATTTATTTATGCTCCAACGTTTGGACGTTACTCTACATTAGTACGTAAAACACATACGTGCAAATGTACAACATAAACGTCTGAACGTACGTCATTTAAATTTATTTACTACTTATATTCAAACGTGTATGTTATGTTTTAAGTTTAAGTTTACGTCCGAACGTTAAGTTTACTATGTTCGAACCTTAATGCAGAGCAGCTTAAAATTAACACAAAAAATGCATCATTGTAAATAATTTTTTTTTCCTTTTCTATTTTCAGGATATGACTCATCCTCTGCATACTAGGAAACGAGGGAATGAGCCACTCAGGACAATGCTCATATTCAGGCTCGTACTGTTATGGTAGAACGAGAGGTCCTGATTAATAAGTTCGACTAACTCATATGGGAGCAGACGAACCTGAGAAATTTTTTCGTCAGTAGAGGCTGGGGAAATATCTCTACATTGAGAAGAATGTATACCCCTCAATAGTTTAGGAGTTCTATATGGGATGTATGACATGCCTCATGACACATCCTCTCAAACCGTGACTATACGCGTTGTTTCCATTGCGATTTCACCAGATGTTATCAACGAGTACCTCGGGATTCCTCAAGAAGTTGAGACATCTGCACACGCTACACCCCGTGAGGATGTAAGCACTTCTGCATCATTTATTGGCTGCCCATTTGAGCAAGTATCAGTCAAAGATGCAAACCGGTCAGAGGTCGAGAAAACTGGCCTCGAGGCTCGAGATGATGACCTTGACGAGGATTTCTACATCCTCACTAGGAAGGACAGCATGCAGATTGAGATGAAGAACACCTTCAACCAGAACCATCTGCTACCTTTCTTCCGCATGTTGCACCTTATTGTTGCAACAAACGTGGATCCTATGGCACATAAAACCACATTTAGTCGGCTTCGGGCACAGTTTTTTATACGAGTGACACTTGGAGATCCCATAGATTTGCCACTGCACAACTTTGAGAGGATCTGTTACGAGGTGAGCATCGTCTCCACAGATAATCTCTCATACGGTATCCTGATCAGCCGACTATTACTTGCATGGGGAGTGCCAACCCAGCTAGAGGAGCAGGCCAAAGATCAGATGAGCCCCCTTGACATGACCACGTATCGACGTAGCATTGGACAGGTAAGGGGACATTAGCCACCCCTATAGAGGATCTAGTCCCTCCGACACAGCCTGAGCCAAGTCATCTGGGGAGTAGTAGTCAGCAGCCGTCGAGTACATCTACGGGAGATGCGCGGCCTGCTTGGGTCGATGCGGTGATCTCACAGCTGACTGCGCATATCAATCATAAGATTCATCAATTGCTCGCGGCTATAAAGGCATCTGTCTCCAAGATCGCCCATCATGTAGGTATCCTCAACGACAAGGTTGATACCTTGACTGAGGAGGTACGGAGTTCGAATTTCGCGAACAACGCTATCATCTGAGTGTTGTTTAAGAAATTCGATCATATTTTATATTTTGCTTTTATTATATGTAAATAAAAATATTATTTAATATTTCTATGATTTTTTACTATTAAATTCTCAATCTTCTTTAATGTTATATTTTCCATCTTTAATTCTATATCACTGCACTTCAAATATATATAAACATAAATATATATTTATATATTACAAATTGTGAACATATAAATATATACAAATCAATTATATAGACTTGTTCACAAATTATGTAATATAAAAATCACATAATTTTTAAATTAGAGTCATTTAATTTAAATTTTCAGTTAACGTTTGAACGTTAGTAATTAACGTTCGAACGTTGACGCCAAAACATTTCATGTTCGCACGTAAGGAGCCACAATGTTCGAACGTATATGTGACGTTCAAACGTAAACTTCTCATACATTAGAACGTAAAAAAAATATCATCTGTCTTCAGTGACGGTTTCTAGAAACCGTTACAGAAAAGGCTTTTTAGGGACGGTTTGAGAACTGTCACAATTTCTCAACCGTCATCAAAAAGTAATTGTGTTGCAGTGTATACATCGATAAATTAAGCCAATGAGTTTGTTTTTTTCCTTAATAGTTTCTAATCTTATCATGATCTAGGAGGGGTTCTACAAAATCGGAGTGGGTCACTATATATGGCCATAGGGTACGTAACGAATGGGATAGGCTAACAAAATACTTATGGAAAACTAAATTAATCCACTACATTTCCGTGAACTTGTTTAATGAAATTGCTGACGTGACCTAGACAATGTCAGGTATCTTCCACCTGTAATAAAAAATAAAAATTATAGTTTGAAAAGAATGCTAATGATTGAAGAATATAGATATGCAATAAAACGCTGTGTCGATTAACATATATTAACGTGAAATCATTTGTTTTAAAAGATTTATAAATTGATAGATTTATAAATCATTTGTCTTAACATGGCAGAGGCATGCATTCCCCCACTAGGTGGAAGGATTCACCCCAGCTAGCTGGCACCTATGTAATTTTAATTCCTAAATTATAAATTTAATTATTCTTATATATCTTAAGATATTGTTAATTGATATCTATATAATTTTTATTTTTATTATGTAATTGTTATTATAATTGTTATATATAATTTCTTCAAAGGTTATTATATTATTTTAATTTTTATCATTTCTAAAGTATCAATTTAAATATTGTTATACTTAATTTCAAAGGTTATTATATAATTTTAATTATTATTATTCCTAAAGTATTATTTTAATTATTATACTTAATTTCAAAAGTTATTATATAATTTTAATTATTATCATTCCTAATATCGTATCATTTTAATCGTTATACTTAATTGAGTGAGTTATTTATATTTAATAAGTAATTATTAATTATAGTTATTGTATGTATATATTATATTTTATATAGTTAAGTTATATACTTTTTTTTCTTTTTTTTTAAATTAAGTTTTATACTAAAGTTATAATTTGAATAATAATCATATTCTAACTAAATTAGTATGAATATATTATTTATACTTATTAAATGTTTTTAATCTTTACTTAAATCTAACCATATAAATATATTCAATAAAAACTCACAAACAATAATCACAATATTTCAAATCCATATCACAACAACAACAATATTCTCACAACAATATTTTTACACATATTAATTCATCAATGAATACCATAAACTCACAAACTATACAAATAATAATCACAATATTTCAAGAATATGCATAAAATCACAACATGTATAAACCTATTCCTAAACTTGAGAAATATAACTAGCACTCACAAGTTCTTCAAAGCCAAAAAATATTATATCAAAATTTTCAAATAAATCCAAAAGCTAAACACAATATATTTCTAACCATGTAAACATATTCAAACAAAATTCACAAATAATAATCACAATATTTCAAATTCATATCATAACATATTCACAATATTCCCACAACAATATTTCTACGCATATTAATTCATCAATAATACCATAAACTCACAAAGTATTCACAAACTATACAAACAATAATTACAATATTTCAAGAGTAACATAAAATGTATAAACATATTGCTAAAGTTTAGAAATATACCTAGCACTCACAATGTCCTCTTACAAATCAAAAACTTTCAACTTGCCAAAACAACTAATCTTTCAAAAAAATACAACACTAACTTATTAGGAATATATATATAACAAAAAAAAAGAGACAAATATCATAAAATTCAAGAAAATACAAAAGAAAAATAACTTTTCCTTACCAAAACCCAACTCAACTCTCACTCTAGCACTCTCTAACTCTCTCTCTCTCTCTCTAACCCACGTCCCTCTCTCACTCAACTCTCTCTCACTCTAACCCACGAAGACACTCTCTCATAACTCTCTTTGTTGCATGCACATTTGTAATTGGAAGACGAAGAAGTCTTCGAACGTTTCGTGTATATAAGGCGAAAACAGAATGGAGAAACATCATTTTCACCGTTATCTAACTTTATTCCCGTTTGCATGCCGCCACTCCTCTGTCGCTGCCATCGTCAAACTCCGCCACATCCGTCACTAAAAGATAGGCATTCATATTTTAATCAAAAAACATGTATTTTATTTGAGATTTTGGTTTTGTTTTGTTTAAAACGGCCCAAGTGGTGGCCCAATTTTTAACTCCACTTTTTGGCCACCCTGGCTTGCCATTGGCCAAATAGTCACCATAGAAAAGTTTTTTGAAGTGTATATTTCATTTCTATGGTAGCATTTTGGCATTTAGAACCTTGTAGATTGATTTTTGAGATTTAAATAGTGGCTGAGTCGACTCAGCCATTTTATGTCATAACATTCGAGCGTTTCACCAAGACGGTCGAACATACAACGTTTCAATTACATAGCCATTAAGGCTTCTACGTTCAAACGTATATTGTTTTACATTCAGACATTATTTTTCGTAAAATTTACATCCAAACGTTTAATTATACGTCCGAACATAATACTTTTTAAATTTATTTATGCCTCAACGTTCACACGTGCTTCCTTTACGTTCGCACGTAAAACACACGTTCTAACATATAACATAAACGTCCGTACGTACATTATTTAAATTTATTTACTACTTACGTTCGAACTTGTATGTTATAAGTGCACACGTATGTATTTTACGTGCGAACATAAAGGATACACGTCCGAATGTTTTATCTAAACGTTTGAACGTTTCCTTTACTATGTTCGAACGTTATTGCAGAGCAGCTTATAATTAACACAAAAAATTCATAAATGTAAATAATTTTGTTTCCTTTTCTATTTTCAGGATATGGCTCATCCTCTGCATACTAGGAAACGAGCGAGGGAAGGAGCCACTCAGGACACTGCTCGTATCAGCGCTCGTACTATTATAGTAGAGCGAGAGGTCCTAATTAATGAGTTCGACGAACTCATATGGGAGCAAATGAACCTAATATATGTTTTCCTCAGTAAAGGTTGGGGAAATATCTGGACATTGAGGAAGAAGGTATACCACCTTCCCCTTCAATGGTTCAGCAGTTCTATATATGGATGTGTAACATGCCTAAGGACGCATCCTCTCACACCGTGACTGTATGCAGTGTTTCCATTGAGATTTCACCATATGTCATTGCCGAGCACCTCGGGATTCGTCGAGGAGTTGAGACATCTGCACATGCTACACCCCATGAGATGTAGGCACTCTGCATCATCTACTGGCCGCCCATTTGAGCCAGCATCAGCCAGAGATGCAGACAGGTCAGAGGCCGAGGATACTGGCATCGAGGCTCGGGATGATGATCGAGATGAGAATTTGTACATCCTCACCAGGAGGGACCACATGCAGACTGAAAGGAAGAACGCCTTCAACCAGAACCATCTTCTACCTTTCTTCCGCATGTTGCACCTTATTGTTGTAACAAATGTGGATCCTGTGGCACATAAAACCATATTTAGTTGGCTTCAGGCACATCTTTTATATGAGTGGCACGTGGAGATCCCATAGATTCACCACTGCACATCTTTGAGAGGATCTGTCACGAGGCAAGCATTGTCTCCACGGATAATCTCTCATATGTTGTCCTGATTAGCTGGCTATTACTTACACAAGAAGTGCCAACCTAGCCAGAGGAGAGGGTCAGAGATCAGATGAGCCCCCTAGACATGACCATGCATCGACGTAGCATTGGACAGGTGAGGGGACGTCAGACACCCCTGTAGAGGATCTTGTTCCTCCGACCTAGCCTGAGCCAAGTCATGTGGGGAGTAGTAGTCAGCAGATGCCGAGTACATTTGCTGGAGATGCACGGCCTGCTTGGGTTGATGAGGTGATCTCACAGCTGACTGCGCATATCGATCATAAGATCGATCGATTGCTCTCGGCTATAGAGGGGTCTATCGCCGAGATCATCCATCGTGTAGGTATCCTCAATGACAAGGTTGATACTTTGACTTAGGAGATACGGAGTTCGAATTTCGCGGACAACGTTATCATCTAAATGTTGTTTACTAAATTCTATAATATTTTGTAAATATATGTAAATAAAAGTATTATTGAATATTTCTATGGTTTTTTATTTTCAATTCTCAATATTCTTTAATGTCATATTTTTCAACTTAAATACTAAATCACTGCACTTCAAATATATATAAACAAAAATATATATTTATATATTACAAATTGTTTATATCTAAATATATACAAGTCAATTTTTTAGACTTGTTTGCAAAATATGCACTATAAAAACCACATAAGTTTCAAATTAGAATCGTATTTAATTTAAATTTACAATTAACATTCGAACGTTTGCGCCAAAACATTTCACTTTCGCACGTAAGTAGCCACAATGTTTGAATGTATATGTGAAGTTCGAACGTAAATTTCTCATGCATTGGAACGTTAAACGGATCTCATCTATCTTTAGTGAATGTTGCCAGAAACCATCACAGAAAAGGCTTTTTATTGATGGTTTGGGGACTGTTACAATTTTCCAACCGCCACTAAAAAAACAATTGTGTTGTAGTGCCAGTAGCTGTTAGAGAAAAAGAGCGCGAGTGGTTTGATGTCACTTTATTGGTCATGCTGAATGGAGCTAATTACCAATATCATATCAACTTTATATTAATTTGCAATTATACCATCTATGATATATATTCTATAAAGGTCCACTAATGATAACTTTCTAACATCGTGCAGTAGTTTGATATACTAATTCTCAGTGTTCTATTCAAGGCTCCTAATTCAGCATATTAAAATTACAACTAAGATTATAAGGGTCAAATCAACAGCTTAAAATTTAGTCTCAAGATAAGACCAAAGATCAAGCTAAGAGATAAAGCCAAGAAGAGATATCACAAGTTTACTCAAACTCCTAAGAAGAAAGAAACTCAAACTTCTAAAAGTAAAAGACTTCACAAGGAAAATTAGACCCAATCAAGGAAATAGACCTCTATATATATGAGGAGATCCCCTACAAAACAGAAGGGACTCCCCACAAGCTCTCTACACAGAAGCTCCCTACGCCCAAACTCCACCACACACAGCAACCTAAAGGATCTTCCTTAAATTCTTCCATTGTATTGTGTGATATGTGAGACTATAAGAGATTATAAAAGTACCCAAGAGGTAAAATATCTCATTCATCGCCTAACTCTTATCGCCAATTCTGGTTGCCATTGAGTCTCCTTGCCTAAATCTCCTCGGCTCTCTTCAGGTCTCATCACCTCTCGTCGGTCTGGATCCGTAGTCTCTTCTTCTGAACCAAAATGTTCTTCTTTCGCACTAAATCTTCTCATTCCCACAAATCCAAGAAAACAAAGTAAAAATATATAGAAATAAAATAAAATCAATAGATTTTAAGGAAAACTAACATTTTTCATAAATAAAAAAATAATAGAAATCACACTTATCATCATTATCCTAGTAGCTCCGCCCGCCGCGACACCTCCCAAGCAGTCGGCGAGCTCAACTGCACCATGCACGTTGTTGAAGGCCTAGAGGCTAGGTGTTTGCGGGTTGGCAAGACCACTTCTAGTCACCACCTGAGCTGCTCGAGATTTCTATCGCCAGCAAGGAGGTCACCGCCCACAAGGTACTGCTCGTCAACCGTCCCTCGCCGTTCTCACCAGTGTGCACCATGGGAAGCTTGCTCAACTGTAGCTCACCGAGAAGGTCCAGTCGCCAACCACCACCTAGCTCACCGGCATATTTCGTCGCCGACGTGGCAGCTCTCAACATTCCTTGGCACCATTGCCACTCCTCGCCTCCATTGTCGTTCGTGAGTCATGCAAGTTGCAAGTTTGCAACAGTTGATGAAGTACAACCACGGTGTCTCCACCACACCACCTCGCTCAACCACGGTTAGTGACAAACCTCCATGATTGCACTGTTGTGAAGCTGCCACCATAAGGCCATAGCCCTCTACACGGTGCCAAAGTGATCCATGACAATCCCCTATTTTATGATACCAAAAGTAGAACACTCCACTGTGACAACGTCATGGCCGCCATCACGTCGAGTCCTACTGCATTGCACAGAACAAGTTGGTCGCCCACTGAGTTTGCTCGCCACAGTGTTTCCTATAAATGTTGCCAACCATTTGACAGTGATCACATAAATTAACGAAATTAAAAGACTCTTTAAAAGTAGTTGGCCAATAAAAGTCGCATTGTAAAACTTTCGTTGCCCTTTTTGCTCCACCAAAGTGGCCACCCACTTACAAAGAGTAGCAATTTCTAAGTATGCTCTCCATCTCCTCCTTTGGCACACATCTCCTGATTATCTTGTCCACGCAATGCCGGTATAGAAAATATTCATCCCAAAAATAATATTTCAAGTCGGAAAAGAATTTCTTCTTTTGTTGATATGTCAACTTGGCAGGTAGAATTTTGGAAACCAAATAATTTACCATGTCGGCGTACCATGGGATGACTTATATAACCATTAATTGCTCATTCGGGAAGGTGTCATAAATTGTGAATTTCTCCTCGCCAGCCATCTCTTTAAGCTCAAGAGGAGATAAGTGGTCGACCACTACATTCTCGGTACATTTCTTATCTTTTATTTCCAAATTGAACTCTTGTAATAGCAAAATCCATCTTAACCATCTTGGTTTGGCATCCCTTTTTGACAGCAAGTATTTAAGAGCTGAGTGATCAATGTAGACAACCACCTTTGAACCTATCAAAGAAGAACGATATTTGTCAAAAGCAAACACAACGGCTAACAATTCTTTTTCAGTAGTAGCATAATTAAGTTGAGTTTCTATTAAGGTCCGACTTGCATAATAAATAACATGAAAATTTTTATCTTTTCTTTGCCCCAAAAATCCCCTATAACATAATCGCTAGCATCACACATTAATTCAAAAGATAAATTCCAACCTGGTGATACAATGATAGGTGCTGAAATTAATTTCTTTTTCAATGTTTTAAAAGCATGCAAGCATTCATCAGAAAACTCAAACCGAATATCTTTAATCAACAGATTGCAAAGAGATTTAGTAATTTGGAAAAAAAATCGTCAATAAACCAATGATGGAACCCAGCGTGACCCAAGAAACTTCTCACGCCTTTCACATTAGTCGATGGTGGGAGTTTGTCAATAACTTCTATTTTTGCTAAGTCGACTGCAATTCCGTTGAAGGTAATGCGGTGGCCAAGCCCTATTCCCTCCTTAACCATGAAGTGGCATTTTTCCCAATTTAAAACAAGATTTGTCTCCTTGCATCTCTGCAAAACCAAGGATTAATTAGATAGACAATTATCAAAAGAATGACCAAAAACCAAGAAGTCATCCAAAAAGACTTCTAAAAATGTTTCCACCATATCCAAGAAGATGGACATCATGCATCTTTGAAAAGTGGCTGGCGCATTGCAAAGACGAAAACGCATGTGCCTAAATGCAAAAGTGTCATAAGGACAGGTGAAAGTGGTATTCTCTTGATTCTTGGGTGCAATGGTTATTTGATTGTAACCAGAATATCCATCTAGAAAACAGTAATAAGCATGACCAGCAAGTCTTTCTAGCATTTGATCAATAAAAAGTAAGGGAAAATGGTCTTTTCGATTTGCATCACTCAGTCTTTGATAGTCTATGCATACTCGTCATCCCATGACTGTTCTCGTCGATATGAGTTCATTGTTGTCATTCTTGATAACGGTTATCCCTCATTTCTTTGGGACGACTTACATTGGACTTACCCATGCACTATCTGATATTGGATAAATGATTTTGGCATCTAAAAGCTTCAATACCTCTTTATGCACCACTCCTCTGGGGTTGGACAATCGGTTTAAAATTATTCTCCATTAAAATCTTGTGCAGGCAAATTGAAGGACTAATTTCTTTGATGTCTGAGATGGTCCAATCCAAGGCCATTTTGTGTTCCCGCAAGACTCTCAACAACTTCTCTTCCTCTACATCACTCAAGGAACTATTAATAATAAAAGGAAAATTAGAGTTCTGGCCAAAGAAAGCGTACTTTAAATTTGATGAAAGCAGTTTGAGTTCAAGGTTAGGTGGTTCCTTACTTGGAAATGTCAACCGAGATGAGTTTAACTCTTTCACTTTCGGTTTTATTGAATAAGGAAATGATGGTGTAGCTTCCAAATATCTCTCACACTCCCTAACCTCTTAATCTTCAGATTCAATAGATGTATAGTGAGTAAGACATACCTCAAGTGGTAGCTTTGAAAATTCTGCTACAAAAGTCTCGTCGGACATGACCACATCTCGGTCGCTTATTTGAAAACAATAATGTATCTCGGAAGGTAATTCCATCAATTTAAACACATCAAAAGTGACCTGCTCCTCGCCAACCCTCAGAATGAGTTTCCCTTGGTGGACATCAATTAAGGTTCTCCCCGTCGTAAGGAAAGGTTGTCCCAGTATCAAAAGGATCTCCTCGTCCTCCTCCATATCAAGCACAATGAAGTCGACCGAGAAGATGAACTTATCAACTTTCATCAGTACGTCCTCAATGAGTCCTCTTGAGTATTTAATAGATCTGTCTACCAACTGTAGACAGATAGTGGTCGGCTTTGCTTCTCGAAGACCTAGTATCCTGAAAACAAAGAGAGACATTAGATTAATACTTGCCCCTAAATTGCATAAAGCTTTATCAAAATAGGAATTTCCTATAGTGTAAGGGATCGTGAAACTCTCCAGATATTTCAACTTAGGCAACAACTTCTTTTGTAAAATTGCACTGCTCTTCTCAGTCAACATTACAGTCTCATACTCCTTCGGCTTCTGCTTGTTTGATAATATATCTTTCAAAAATTCTACATATTTAGACATTTGCTCTAACGCTTCAATGAGAGGAATATTAATATGTAGTTGCTTAAATATACTAAAAAATTTAGAGAACTGTTTATCAATCTTATTTTTTCTTAATCTTTACGGAAAAAGAATTGGTGGATCATAAATTGAAGGAGAATAAGTTTCAGATATAAACTCCCTGGATTTCTTAGGTTTTGAATCCCCTTTATTCTCCTTAGTCTTCTCAGCTTGCTGATCGGCCGCATCCCGCTCTGCTTCTTTTACCTCGTTCTCAGCCTCCTTCATATCAGACTCCACGTTTTTAACAGCTTCTACATCTCGCTCACTATTTAGTGTTTACAGCTGGTCATATGTCCGCCATCTTCTCAATGTTCCTTCAGATCGGTCATAGTGTTGCTCGGTAATGTCCCGGTTGTCCTCTCGGTAAGAATGTTTGAGAGCTGACCGATTTGAGTCTCAAGATTGCAGATTGAAGCCAAGTTGTTTTGGATCAACATATTAGTCTCTTCCATGTACTGCATAAACATATCCTCAAGTGTTGGTTTCTTCTCTTGCTGTAGAAATTGTTGAGATGGTCTAGCCGGCGCTTGATTATTACTCCATGAAAAGTTAGGGTGATTTCTCCATCCGGGATTGAACGTGTTTGAATAAAGATTGTTTTGACGTTGGAAATTGGACTCTTAATGGGCTTGCTCATAACTCGGTTGGGCAAAAGTATTCCCCACTTGGCAATCTATACTTGAATGATTTGCTGCGCAATGATCACAAACAACATTAGTTTGAATAGTATTAACGTTTATCTTACCTAGTTTTTGTGACAGATTTGCCATCTGCGCCGCCAATGTGGTAATAGAATCAAGTTGAAAAACTTTAGATGCCTTTCTTGGCATTACTCTCTCCGAATGCTATTGATAGTTGTTGGATGCCAATTCTTCCAGCAGTTCATATGCGGCTTCATGGGTCTTACACATTAATGCTCCTCCCGCGGCCGCATCAACTATAGATTTATTTGTGGGTCCCAAACTATTGTAAAAAGTCTGTACTTAAAGCCAGGCTGGCAGGTCGGGATGCAGACACTTGCATAATACATCCTTGTATCTCTCCTATGCCTCATATAATGTTTCACCCTCAAATTGGGTAAAGGTAGTAATATCATTCCTTAACTTCGCTGTCTTGGCCAGAGGGAAATATTTTGTTAAGAATGTGACTGCCAAGTCCTCCTGGGTGGTGATGATGCCGGGCGGTAAAGAGTTCAACCACGCTTTTGCTTTTTCCCTAAGTGAGAAAGGAAAAAGTCTCAATCGAATCGCATCATCTGTCACTCCGTTGTGTTTAAAAGAATCACAAATTTTTAGGAAATTTGCAATATGGACATTAGGATCTTCTTGTGATAGACCCCAAACTAGACGGTTTGTTGAATCATTTGAATGATAGCCGGCTTGATCTCAAATTTATTGGCTTGTATAGCTAGCCGCCTTATACTAGATGTCACCCCATTGATAGTGGGCTTAGCATAGTCCCTTAACGCTTTGTGCTCCTGGTTGGCTAAATTAAATTTAGATGCACCTCTTTCTTTTTCTCTTTATTAATCCGACATAAGGTTCTTTTAATCTAGGGATCGAAAAGTGTATGCTCTAATGATTTAGATCAATGCATGCACTTCTAATTCCTGAAAAGAAAAATCAAACTAAGATCTAATTTAAACTAATTTTTTTTTTAAAAATAAAATAAAATTCAAAATACTAAAAATCTAGCTAGTATCAATATCAATAACAAATAACTATTCCCCAGCAACAGCGTCACAAACTTGTTGTGCTGAAAATATCTACAAGTGTACAGAATCGTAATAACTACTAAAGTGTTTTAAAGAAAACGGATGTCAAACCCATAGAGATTAATTATGCTATTGAGTACTGAAATTTACTAAATTAATTACTATTTAGAAAACTGAGATTTAAGGAATAGATTATCTAAATTAAACTGAAGAAAAGAGTATTAAAATCTAGATTTTTAAAGATAATAAGAATAGATCTAGAGCGTTTGATTTCACCTAGTAAATCTCACACAATCTATTCTTCCTTGTTATAGAATTCCAATTATCCCAAGTTGATGATAAAAATCTCAGAAATATTCAATATTTTCTCTCAAATAATACCAAAAATATCTCTAACTAATAACTCCACATCTCTATATGAGTTTAACTAATTGGAGACTCATTAAATTCTTTAAATTTTTCTTAAAATCACACTAATCACGGCAAAGTATCTCTACTTTCGCTCAACTAATGGTGCTAAATCCTAGAGTTCTAATCACAAATCACCTCTCGGTCTCAATGCAATTCAATAGATAAAACAATAATTAGCTAGAAAATTGCAAGACTTAAGAACAAGGAATAAATACTCAATTATGAAAATATTGAGAATAAAATAACTTAGAATATAAATTGTGTTCAATGCTAGACTACATCAAAATACTAGAAAATAAAATTAGTTCATAATAAAACTGAAACGAAAAGGAATAGAACTAGTGTTCCTCGTTGGAGTCGGTTGATGAAGCATGCAGCTCTTACCTCTAGAATATTTTACTCTAAAACTCAAACTCTCCTCCATTAATATAGTCCTAATGATATATTTATATAGGGCACAAAAGAAACCCTAATGTTTTCATGATTTCTGCCTAAACAACAGTCTAACTTTTAGGACTAGTTTTAAGCAACCTCGTACGCGGTCCAGGATTCAGAATTTAGAATTCTTATTAGATACAAAGTTGTAACCCTTTAACTCAGCTTTTCAACCCAACCAAGATCTCATCCATCAGATATATTATTAGAACGTTATGATTCAAATTCTCAATCATGTCCAGGCTATCTCTTAGTGTATTCCAAACTTGGACTTCTTGTGGATTCCTTCTATGATTTCTTTATCTTTTTCTTGATAAAAATTATTTTCAAGGCCTTTACTAGTTGTTTTCTATGATGTTGTTTAAGTTGGTCTTTTAAGTTGGTTGGTTAGACTAGCCGCTCACGCCAGGTCTTCTCGCCCAAGAGGTAAAATATCTTGATCATCACGTAACTCTTGTCGCCATTAAGTCTCATCGCCTAAATCTCCTCGGCTATCTTCAGGTCCCATCGCCTTTAGTCGATCTAAATCCGTAGTCTCTTTTTTTGTACCAAAATGCTCTCATTTCGTACTAAATCTTATAATTCCTACAAATCCAAGAAAATAAGGTAAAAATATATAGAAATAAAATAAAATTAATAGATTTGAAGAAAAATTGACACTTATCATAAATAAAATAATAATAAAAATTATATAAAAATCACACTTATCATCATTACCCCCTTATCTTTGCCCGTCGCGACACCTCGCAAGCAGTCGGCGAGCACAACTACACCACGCACGTTGCTAAAGGCCTAGAAGCCAGGTGTTTGTGGATTGGCAGTACCACTGCCAGTCACCACCTGAGCTGCCGGAGATTTCTGTCTCCAACAAGGAGGTCACCACCCACAAGGTGTTGCTCGCCAACCATCCCTTGCCATTCTCACCAGTGTGCACCACAAGAAGCTTGCTCGACTGTAGCTCGCCGCAAAGGTCCAATCACTGACCACCACCTAGCTCACTGGCAAATTCCGTCGCCGGCATGGTGGCTCTCACAATTCCTCCCCACCATCGTCGCTCCTCTCCTCCATCGTCGTTTGTGAGTCATGCAAGTTGCAAGTTTGCAACAGTCAATGAGGTGCAACCACATCATTTCCACCACACCACCTTGCTCAACCAGGGTCAGGGACAAACTGCCATGATTGCACTACCATGAAGCTGCCACCACAAGGCCATTGCCCTCGACACAGTGCCAAAGTGATCCACGACAATCCCCTATTTTATGATACCAAAAGCAGAACACTCCACTCTGACAACGTTGCAGCCGCCATCATGTCAAGTCCTACTGCATTGCCCAAAACAAGTTGGTCGCCCACTAAGTTTGCTCACCACGGAGTTTTCCAGTTCGCCATACACGCCGCTGTAGTGTAGTGAGCTGGAGTCAAGCTCTCCGACGTCGTCTTTCAGCGATAGTGCAAGCTATGCACTGTGTGAACACTAGGAGTGCGATGGCGACCACCACCCAACTCGCAGGCTTTTCTTGTTACCGGCGTGAAACCCCTCTACCACAGAAGTCTCGACCACTACGAAGCTCGCATCTTCGCCCAAGCTCGCCACAAAAGATGGTGTGAGGCCTGACAGTTCGTTATACACACCTCTGTAGCGTCGTAAGCTAGAGGCCAACGTGCTCGATGCTTGGTCCGTTGGCATTTTATGTAGTTCCCATGGCTTCGCCGACCCCCAACAAGCTCTAAGTTGTCGCTCCTAACCTCCACAATCAGCCTCCTACATGATAGCTCTAGATCAAAATTGTGCAGCTCCGCCTCAGCCAACACCTTCACCAATGCTCCTCGCCACCCTCGTTCAAGTAGCCCACATGACCTTTTTGCAACTGACCATGGAAACTGAATGCCACAGGTTGAGAAACCCACGCCAAGAGAGCTCCCTTGTCCATCGAGACAATCCTGAGTAGTTCACATGGCGAGCAAAGTTGCATGGTGGGCTACTACTTACGGCCCTGACCATGACGAGCAATCGACCCATAGGCGAGAGCACGGAAATGGCAAGAAAAAGGTGGCAAACAAAGATGGGGAGACCACTCAAATGAATATGGCAAGCAAAAGGTGGTGAGCAACAACACACGTATAGATATGTGCACAAACTATCATCACTAGCGCCACAGTGAGCAAAGGTGATGAGCAACTAACCTAGGCGAAAAAGAGCTCATGCGCAAGAACTACTATCTGATGGAGCATGGTGAGCAACAAAACACTGATGAACACACCATCTCCTATGCCGAGCAACATGCAAAACATCGGTTATCTCATTGCCCCAATGGCGAGCAATCACACCAACACCTCTAGGTGAGCAACAAGAGCAACTCCTCTCGGCGAGTAGAAATTAAGTAGTCTCAACTATGCAAGATTATTTCTGCAAAAACACTCAAGGATGAACAATTTCTCCAAGCAAAAATCATTAAGCAGCGAACAATCCCAATTTTATCCAATGAAACTCCTCGAGATTCCACAAGAATCTGAGCGGCTACACGCCTCAGGAATATACTTCGCAGAAATAGCTCCCGTGGCACGAAACATCGGCTATAAAAGCCCCTCCTAGGTGCCATCCAGGCTTCTTCATTTGTTTGCATCAGAATAGACCGCTCAATATCGGTTGCGAGCATCCTGATCCTCCATCAATGCTAAAGCATGGCTGCCTGGGGGAAATCACCAACCTTCACCACACTCTAGCAGAATGGCTCAGGGTTACAAATCTTAAACTTATAATTTGTGTTATACTAACCTATTTGGTTTTTGGTAAAAACATCTCAGGGCGGTTGAACTTAGCCTCGCACCACAACAGTGTGGTCGAGCATCCCCCCATACACCAATGACGAGTTTAAAGACTCACGGTGCTCAGGAAAAAGGGCGCAAAGGTCAACAGGCTACACCACCCTTAAACACCAATGACGAGTACAAAGACTCATGGTGCCCAAGAAAAAGGGCGAAGAGGTCAACAGACCATGCCTCCCTTAAACACCAATGACAAGTACAAAGACTTGTGATGCCCAGAAAAAATGAGCGTGGAGGTTAACAAACCACACCACCCTTAAACACCAATGACGAGTACAAAAACTCGCGATGCCCAGGAAAAAAGAGCGCTTAGGCCAACAGACCATGCCGCCCTTAAACACCAAGGACGAGTACAAAGACACGTGGTGCCCAAGAAAAAGGGAAAGATCATGGACTGCCGGACCCAACTCACACCCCGTCGAGAGTCAATAGGCAGGATAAGTCATCAGACCTCCCGACCTCTTTCGTGATGACTCAACATGCGGGAAAAGTCAAGAACCGCCCGACCTCCCAGGCAACTAACAGGCAAGCAACTCTTCGGACTGCCCGACCTCTCTCACCTGGACAGCAAGACAAGCACAATATCTTCTCTAGCAAACGCCAAGTGTTTATGCTATCGCCAAAACTGCTGCCAACGGGTTACCTTCTGGAACGAGCAATCGAGCTCCACAACTACATCATGCGGGTCTCCTTTAGGAACGAGTCGACAAGTTCGGCAACCACCTAATGTGGACCCAGGGAGTTGACGAGCTTCCTGACCACTTAAGCGTGGGTTACTACCAACAAACATCAACAACAAAACGAGAACACGAACATAAATATACACCGAGGGGAAGAAAACCACTACTACCAACAAAAGTAAAAAACGATCACTAAAATACACACAAAAACCCAATCATAGAAATATGAACTCTTCGACGACAATAAACAATCTCTCAGGCAAACATCCATAGAAACAAACAAACTCAAAATCGAGCTCCACGCTCACACCTAGTACTGTCGAGTACATCTCCCGCCAAAGTAGAGCTCTGTGCACATACCTAATGCAGTCGAGTACATCTCCCATCCAAGCAGAGTTCCATGCTCACACCTAATGCGGTCGAGTACATCTCCAGTCAAAATCGAGCTCCACATTCACACCTAATGGAATTGAGTACATATCCCACCAAATTGGAGTTTTGCGCACATACTTAATGCAGTCGAGTACATCTCCCGGCCAAGCAGAGATCCACGCTCACACCTAATGCGATCGAGTACATCTCCCGCCAAAATTAAGCACCATGCTTGCCCCTGACATGGTCGAGTACATCTCCCTCCCAAGTTGAGCTCCCCACTGCTTAGCACAAAACAAACAGAAAACCAAGGATTGAACAGCAAGCGAGGGACCGAATGGGAAACCAGGGATCAATTTTCAAAATTTATTCTGCAAATTATTGACTTGAAGATTCTCTATGCCTTCTTGTCCAACAAATTTCCCTAAAGAATTGCGACCATCTTTAGAGGACAAATCGATAGCCCAAAATTTAGCATTAAGATAAGGTCGAAAATCAAGTTAAGAGATAAAACTAAAAAGAAATAAGACAAGTTAACTCAGACTCCTAGGAGGAAAGACACACAGACTTCTAAAAGGAAAAGAAACTCAGACTTCTAAAAGGAAAAGACTTTACAAGGCAAGTTGGACTCAATCAAGAAAATAGACATCTATATATACAAGGAGATCGATCCCTCACAAAACGGACGAACTCTCCACAAACTCTCTACACAGAAGCTCCATACGCCCAAACTCTATCACACACAGCGACTCCAAAGGATTTTCCTTAAATTCCTCTATTGTATTGTGCGATATGTGAGACCATGAGAGATTGTAAAAGCACCCATTATAGTATATTTCACACCCAAACAACCCGTGGACGTAGGCATTATGCCGAACCACGTAAATCTTTGTATCTCTTTATTTACTTTTATTCGCTTGTTTATTATTTATCATATGGATATATGCGAAGAACACCGTATCGAAACCCGAAACTTCTCGTGGGCCGGGGATGATTATTTTCTCCCTTCCAATTTGTTGTGCAAATTAAGGCATTAACAAAGACTATTATATATATATATATATTGTTAATTTAAACTCTATATGAAATTAAAATAATGCATCATAAATATATATTCACATCTTATATCTTCGGGTAGTTTAATTAGATCAAAAGGATATTGTTTACTTCATATTTTTTCTTTTTCAAAACAACATTATCGAACGTTCAAAATTATCTTCAAAAAAAATTAATGCCAATAAATATTCGGTTTTTCTTCACAAGTACTCGCTAGAAATTAATTTGTGAGTACTGCTAGAGCCATCGCTAGCTGGAAGCTACCGTTGGCTCTAACATGTGTTTATAGTTAAATTTGCAACATGGAGCACTACAAATAAATTTAAAATATTATTAAAAAATACTTCCTTAATCATAATTTTTTATTTTATTTCGTGATTAAGGAAGTATTTTTTAATAAATTATGAATTTTTTTATTTTTTTAAAATATTAAAAATTATTAAAAAAATTTCTATAAAAAAATTTAAAAAATATATATATAAAAAAATAAACACTGATACAAACAGTAGCTTCCAACGTGAATTGGTAGCGAAAGGTCTCCGAGGCTGGCGCCAAGCAACTAGCTAGGCCTACCTAGCTACCAACGTTTTGTCCTCTTCCTTCTTTTCCACTATCCAAACAATTCAATATACAATTATCTCCGACACAAACAAAACGTCAGAAGCATACGTGGGACAGCTTGCATATAATCATGTTTATTTTATGGCTGACGGACACTACCAAATAACAAACAGTACAATGATTACTCTTCGTGAATTACCTTCTTTCTTCTTCTTATTTGTTGTATTATTGTATATGCGATGACCTCATGTGCATGAGGTTTGCATGCTTCTGGTCGGTGGTGACGAAATCGAGTTCCAAGTCATGAGACGTAGAATTAAGGTGGATGCAGGAGTACACAAAAGTCGTGTTAACCGATCGAGACCTTAGTTGGTGTCGATTTTAGAGGAAAAAGATGAACAAATTAGCCACGGCACGTATTACATGCAGATTATTTTCATGATGTCTTTTCAAGTTTTGTGCTTGGGCATGGAATCCTGGCTTTTTCTCGTACCTACCAACCTGTTGTCCTTCGAAAAAAAAAACACTACGCCTCGTCCGTGAATCCTCTTGTACGTAGAAGAGCTGATCTATCTATAAATAAGTACCTTTCCCTCAACATAATCCCCACAAGCTCACAGTTAGTACTGCAAGCGAAGAGAGAGTAAGAGAAGCGAGAGGTAGAGAGATGGAAGTTATGAAAGTGCTGCACATGAACGGAGGAATGGGAGACGCAAGTTATGCAAACAACTCCCTAGTTCAGGTGAACTCAGCAACCCTTTGCACGCATGCCACTAACATTTAAGTACAAACTTTGTGCATGCAACTCATTATTATAGATGACTCTCCAATTGTGCACACACATATATGCATATATGCAGAGAAGAGGAATTAATTTTACGGTACTTTCATTTGAAGTTAGGCTTTTTGCACATCATCGACTGCAACACTGATTTTACTAGCTACTAAAAGTTCCCATCGGCCTCCTTGGTTTTTCCACCACAAGTCCCGTGCCATCACAAGTTAATTTACACTAGCTAGCTATCTTTTCCTAAGGACATTGGATTGCGTGCGCTATATTGCTGCATTTCATGTTAAGCAGTTTTGTAAGTAACTTTTATCCACAAGTGAGGAAGGAAACGAAAACCAAATTATTTATACACACTGTACGTTCATCATATGTTCTAGATAATTGCAGGTCATGTGATTCTCGCTGCATTTCTTCATGAAAATCATTAATATATGTCAGTTAGTTTCACACTTTATGTGCACACTGTAGATTATATTTGCAGAAGAACTCATGATTTAAGTTCATTCTTTTGACTTTGGACAGCAAAAGGTCATAACTATGACCAAGCCCATCACAGAGAATGCCATAACCCAACTCTACTACAGCACGTTGCCAAAGAACCTAGTCATCGCAGACTTGGGTTGTTCTTCCGGACCAAACACTTTGTTTGTAGTTTCTGAACTTATTAAGGTAGTGGATCAGCTTCGCCGAAAATCAGGGCATGGTCAATCACCTGAATATCAAGTTTTCTTGAACGACCTTCCCGGAAACGACTTCAATACCATTTTCAAGTCGTTGCCAAGCTTCCAGAAAAAAATGCGCAATCAATTGGGGGCTGGTGCAGGTCCATGCTTCTTTACAGGAGTTCCTGGTTCTTTCTACGGCAGGCTTTTCCCAAGCCAAACTCTGCATTTTGTCCATTCTTCTTATAGCCTCCAATGGCTATCTAAGGTAATTAACATTTTCTATAAAAGACTAATGGAACATCTAGTACTCCCATACCCAATGATAAAGGATATATGGATGAAAGTGCGCGTGAAACCATGCAATAAAGGAAATATATGCATATATAGTCATATGTATAAGTTCGGTGCATGGAAAATTTAAAGATAAAGTAGACGAATTCAACAATTTTACATGGGATTCCACTTTTTAATGCTTAAGGATATGTCATAGAGGTCCCCAATTTCAACTGCTGAAGAATAACCTC
>QEOY01001438.1:146057-176964 GCA_003123805.1 Juglans sigillata
AAAAAAAAAAAATCGGGTAATCGGGTATTCCGAAAACACTGTGCGGGTCGGGCAATCGGGTATCTGGTAATCGGGTAACGGAATGGGCTTGGGTTCGGGTCGGGTCGGAACAGTGAATTTCGGGTCGGGCGAACAGTACTATGTGTATGGAAGATTCCCTCGGAATTCTCAATTTTGTGAATTTGATTCCAGAGTTCTACAACATTTAAAAAAATCCGAGACCTGATCCACACATTTCTGCCAATTTGTTTTCAGAAAATGTCGAAGTGGCCTATATATATAATGTCACGAATCTTAATCCACGTACTTAAAATAAAAACGAAAAATAAAAAATTTAGATAAAAAGGAAAGCAAAGAAAAGAATATTATTATTAAAAAAAAAAAAAAAAATCCTGGAAATGGAAAACCTCGTCCCACACCTCTGTGATGGTAAAGTTGGGAGGAAACCTTTAACTATATATGAATGTTGCAGATGATCGAGGGGATCCGAGAAGATCCTTTCCAAATATGACCCCATGTACTGATCTTTCACATGTAGAGGGGTCTACATGATAAGACACGGGACGATCTTTTCCTGCAATTGAGCAGTACTGGGCATGAGGTGGAAGGTAATTTGGGCGAGGCTTCACAATATGAAAGGGAGAAACTTCACAAAATACATCCTTATGTGGGGATATTGGAGTACTAAAGATATAGTTACAGATTCAATGTACATGAAATAAACTCATGAAAAATGTTTCAATTGTTCCTCTAAACAGTGCATGAAAACACTCAATAATACAAACTTGACTTTTAGAGAAAAAATCTGAATTTTGTCCGTTCAAACAGTAATAGTTAGGAACAAAATCATTTGTCCCTAAAAGTGATTGTCGGACGATTTACTATGGTTGTTCGAATGATGATATTCATTTGAGTGTTTGAATGGTTTACTAATTCATATAAATTGTAACACCATGTACCAAAAGGGTTAGGGAGTTAGTTTCTGCCACTTAAAATCACATCCCAACAATATAGATATAAATTTCAAAGGCTCTATAAAACGTAAAACTAAACATATACATTCNAAAATAACTAAATGCATACCAGTAATCACCCCAACGTCGCGGGTCTCTGGAGCCTCATAATCCACATCGCCAGGAGTCACTGCGTAGACCCGGGCTTGTACCAATTGTCTCTGGCTGCCCCTTCCACCTCGTCGACCTCCTCGTCCTCCTTGACCTCCTTGAACTCGACTGGGACACTCCCGAGCAAAGTGACCCGGCTGGACACATCTAAAACACTGAATTCCCCTTTGACCGCAGTCGCCCTCATGGGCTCTATTGCATCTAGGGCACACTAGAACCCGGCCTCCTGCACGAACACCGGAGGTTGTCTGTGAACGGGCCCCGGTCCTCTAAACAAACTTCTGTGGAGATCCAGAACTACTTCCTTCACCAACATAACTCCGCCTCTTCTGACCTGGAGGGGAGCCCACTGCAAAGCTATTCTCTCACTCTGCGATACTGGCCAAGTCCACCAACTTTTGAAATTCCATAATCTGAAGACAAGCCACTTGTCTGTGTATTTCGGGGCGCATACCCTCCAGGAAACGCTCAACCCGCAACTCTTCGGTGGCAATAAGGTGAGGAGCGAACTGTCCAAGCTCCATAAATTTCCTTCCATATTGCTCGACAGTCATGTCTCCTTGAACCAAATTATTGAACTCTCGAGCCTTTTGTCGTCACACTGAAACAGGGAAGTATTGGTCATCAAATTCTTTCTTAAACTACTGCCAAGACACAGCAGCCAAGAATCCCAACTCCATTTCTAGGAGTGGCCGCTTGGTCTACCACCAGTTTGCCGCTTCACCTTGCAGCATATAACTTCCATATAATACCATCTGGGCCTCAGTGCACCCACAAACTTCAAATGTTCTTTCCAGATCTTGAATCCACCTCCTAGCTCACATTGGATCCTCCTCCCCAGAAAAGGCAGGACTCCTATGCGCTAGGAAGCACTCATAGGTGCACCCAACTTGGACCGCTCTATTTGGATCTCCTTGCGGTGGTCGAAAATTTTGCTGGAGGAACTCTGTCATCCTATTCAACGCCCTCGCCATGGCATAATTTCCATCACCCCTTGGTAGTTCATCCTCGGGCTCATCGGCTGGCCTCCTTGGTCTTACCATATTCCTGTCATAGAGCAATCTCCAACCCCGCTTTAATCCAGATAAAACCAAACTCAACCAAAAGCAATACAAAATATACAATAAGATAAAATTAAATTAAATAACATCAATTAACATAAAATAAAATAACAATAAACTCATAATATCTCATATTTATTTTTGAAAATAATCATTTAACTTACNAAAAGAAATTCCATAAATAAAATAACATACGACAAAATGAATAAAACCAATGAAGTAGTTCACAACAAAATAATTAAAACAATAAAATAACTTACCATAAAATAAAGCAATAAAATAAGTAAACAAATAATTAGTATACAATAAACTAAATAAAACCAATAAAAACCACCAACTTTAAATTAAATAATTTCAATTTACAACTTTTAAAATTTTCTGGTACTGCACCTATGAGACATGTGGTTTTACCCAGAGCCGAACTGCTCTGATACCACTTGTGGCGCCCCCGACCCCCATGTAAGGAAACACAGGAATCGAGACGTCGGGATGATGACAATACGGTCACGCATCCCAACAAAAGTACCAAGTGTGTGTGTACATGCAACCGTGTACAAAAACAATGCAGCGGATTAGTCAACTAAGTACCAGAATTTAAATATAATATAAACAACAATAGAGGTTTAAAAAGTAGTTATAAAGTCATCCAAAATTAAAATACAATACAGTAAAATAAAATAACCAAGCAAGTGATCCCAGATCACTCCTCGGGTGGAACCGTCTCCTCAGGCTCGCCCTCATCCTCCTCATCTGCATCAAAATCTGCATTACCAATAAATGGTACCGCAGGTAAGTATAACCCAAATAACTCCGTAATGAAAATGCATTAATGCAACCAACATGCATGCATATGAAGAAATATGCATTTTCCTCAAAACATCATTTTTCTTGAAAATGATTATTTTCCAACACACGCCAAAATCCCATTTGGCTCAAAATATCCTTAAAACATTTTTTCTTAAAAAATGATTTACACAAAATCCAACACACTATTTTTTCAAAAAATAGCCAATTAATCCATTATTACCATATGCACCATGATCTCCCTTAGGGATCATCCGCACGTCCTGGCTTCGTAGCGATGCCTAGTTCCACGCCCAGCGCGTTCATGGCCAGACATCCTCTAGTCCCTGCCAGCAGAAGAACCACGGAGTCGGCACAAGACCATCTCATCCGATCCCATTGTCGCCTAGCGACAATCCAGGGGACGTTACTCAGTAAATTCCGCTCCCGAGTAACCAGATGAGCTCCACCGAGATAATGCCCCATCTCGGCTTGGGGTCGTGATACACACGCACCCAAAATCCATTCTCANCATTCTCACATGAAAACCCAGTTTTCATAAACACATGAACATGAATGCAATACACGAAAACCAAGTTTCCTTTACAAACATGATCATGCGTGCAAAATGCAATGTACATGAACCACACCATATCCAAACCAACAATTAGCAACCCAATCAATCACACAAACAACTCCAATCACCAATCCATCCGACCCCCCTACTCCTCGGACTCAGTCCGGCATGTTCAACAAAATACAGTGAAATGCGTTAGTGTAAAAATACATTTAAATCATGAAAGTTCTTTGGAGAAATACTTACAGTGCAATCTAGCAATTCCCGAAGGATCACGAAGCTGCAAGAAGTGACGTCTGAGCAATGTAACAGTGCAAAATGCACTGTGGCCGTGGGTCTCAAATACCCACTTTTCAACGGAGGCAAACGAAGACCCAAAATTGATAGGGTAGGGCCTAGAGAGATCGGTGAAACTAGTGGTGGTGAAGGTTGGCCGTGGGCGGCGGTAGAAGACCAAAAACACCCAAATCAGAAATGTTGATGAATGTGCTTCACCGGTGACGGATCGGAGGTGGGGTTGGGTCCAATGGGTTGCCAAGAGGTCGAGGATGAAGTGGTGAGAAGATGGTGGCCAATGGTGGTGCAACGGCGGCGCAGCGGCGAAAAGAGTGCCGCGGCTTGGAGAGGCTCGTGGTGGCTAACGGTGGCGCGGCTGGGGCTGGAAATGGAGGGGTGGCGTTGCCGATGGCTGGGGGAGCTGGGCGGTGTCGACCACTGCCGGCGCACGGCGGCACTGGGTGGAGAAGAAGCAAACGGACGGAGATAGGGAGGGGGAGCTGGGTCGCGCGCGGGAGGGAGAGACCGAAGGAGAAATAAGGAAAAAGAAAAGAAAGAGAAAAGAAAAGGAGAGAAAAGAAACATGGAGGGAAAAGAAATGAGGTCCAATCCTCATAACTTGGGTTACAAAAATGATCCAACGGAAACGATTTCAAAACCACAAGTTAAATAAAATAATTTAAACGTAATGGTAAAGTCAAATTGAAATAATTTAGATCCCACAGTAATTAATTAAATATTAAAAGTAATTTAAATGCTTAACAATAAATAAATATTAAGAAAGCACATCAAAATAATTTTCACCAAATTAAAATCATAAAAATAAACCCACTAAAAATCTAACCAATTTTAAAATAAGAGAATAAATTTTTGAATAAATAAAAATAATCATTCAGTAAAAATACACTAAAATACGAGGTGTTACAATATCCATTCGAACGGGATTTTGCACATAAATGTTGTTCGAACAAATAATTTATTGTTCGAACGTTTATATATCTCGTTTGTCGTTCGAATGGGTCTGTTTTGGTTCGAGTGTGTTAATAGTAATTTACCGTTCGAACTGGTTATTTACTGTTCGAACTGTATTAATCATGCAGATCACAATTTAATTAAAAATACCATACTAATATTACACGTTAGAATTCAAAGATCAATTGTTCAAAGCAGTGCAAACTTCATAATATAAATGCAATTAAAGAAAAGATAAATTTGAAGACTATGGTGGTGGCATAGAGTTTTGGGACATCATTGATTGGAATTGTTCAAACATTTTTTGGTTATTCAACTGCATCCTCTCTTCTAATCTCGCCTCCAAATCCGCTGCTTGATCTAATCGGGTCAACAACTCTTTTTTCTCGAACCTCAATCGTTCTATCTCAAGTGTTGCTTCCTCCAATTCCTTAGTCTTGTCATCATTCGATTTGGCTCGAGAATAGGATGATGATGATGAGGATGGTTTTACGCAACATCCTAAACTCCTCAAATATCCAGAACGTGATCCAAGAACTTGAGAAAGGATTTGAGCATCGTTAACAGATGATGCATCAGATGGATCTGCAGTAGTTTCCTTAAGAGATATCATCTTGTCTTACAAAAACAAAAACATTAAAGTTAGTATAAGTAACAAAAATATTATGTGACAATGAAATTAAAAAAACTTAAACTTACATAATTTGCCTCTGCTTCGGGACTGACCCAAACACCATCACGATTTATATATGTTTTAGCATACAATTGGGTCAAATCATAGTCAACGGGACTTTCTTCTTTCAGCAAAAGAAAAATCTATATTAGAACTTAAATCAGAAAATGTGTATTATATGTTAATATTTAACGGGCACTAAAATAACTTACCATTTTGTTAGATAAACGATGAAAAGATCGAGAACCTGCATGATGGTTTATTTTTAAATTTGATCTATTTGCTTTGTTCACAGTATTCCATTGCTAAAAGAAAAAAATATTAGTCTATATGTTTAATACATCTATGATATATTATTAAAAAAAGACAGCAGCGATATTACTTGATAAGCAAGGTCTTCAAACATATTACAAACTATTCGTTTGGTGGAATATTTTGGAATGGATTTTGGCGTGCCTCTATTGTAGTACTGAACTTCTTATAATGTGCATGGCATCGACCTTTGTACCTCCGAAATGCATTCGACATCAGTTCCTCAACCGTTAATTGATCCTCTCTTCGACCAAAATTAAGCTCAAACTCATCCTTTCGAAAATTATAAACAATTACTATAAATACAAAGTAACTTGAAAGTAACATGTTATATACTTAGTTGCTTGAGATGTAGGTTATTACCAAACAACAGTTTTTTATGTGGTCTTTCACATCTTGAGGAACTTTAGACCAAGAGGATGTAGCAATCAGTGCATACGTGCGAGTAAGTGTACCAACATAAGAAGCAAGCCACGCTACCGAATCTCCGGAGCCACCGGTGTGATTATCAGGAATATCAACCTTGATTTTACCAACTTTCCTTACTTTCTCTATGCAGACACCTCTCGTAGTGCCTCTACCTCGACGATTGTTTACAACAGCTATATATACAGCAATTAAAGCATAACTTTTTAATAAATTAATTTATTTTATAGATATATTACTTAANTTTTTTTTTTTTAAATCAAACATGTCTTATTGATAACCCATTTATAACAAGAAATGAATACAAGAGGGACTAGCCTCCATTTTTTTTTTTTTTAAGGGACTAGCCTCCATATGAACAATCTCATCAAAAATATGTAAGGCATTTTTTGCCAAATAGAAGTGTTATTTGAAAGCCTTTACACCACATACCATCTACGTGTCATACTTTGATTTGTAAGATTTAAATTTTAAAATTTATCTTCCAAATCAAATTAGGACACGTGGATGGTGTAAATGTGTTCAAATAGAATTATTCTTTTGTCAAAGGATAATGCTAGGGTGCACCCCACAAATATGCACACTAGTGTAAATGAGTTTATTTTTTTTTTAAACATCCTTAATCATTAAGAAAAAAATAAAATATAAATATAAATTCAATAATATTCGCTTCCTTAACCATTAAGAAAAAAAAATAAAAATATCACTACAACAAATTGTGTTTTTTGAGATAAAAAATTTTGTCTAAAAAAACACAATTTTCTTCCCAAATTAGATTTGGAGATGAAAAAATTACGTCTCAAAAAGTTTTTGGAGATGAAAATCAAATTTCTTCTCAAAAAATCATTTTTAGAGACGAAATTGGGCGGATTTAGTCAAAATCGTTCGAACGGATAATTTGTTTTGAGACGACCCGATTTCGTCTCAATATATTGTTCGAATGAAATATTTATCCATCTGAACAGAGATGTCCATTCGAATAATATGAAATATTCATTTGAACTAATATCCATATTTGATTATGTTCGAATTAACTAAGTGTTCAAAAAGATTTTATGCGTTCGAACTAATAAATTTTTCAAACGACTTGTGTTCGAACAAAACTTATGTTTGTTCGAACAGAAATTTTATTTTTGGAAATTATATCCGTTCGAACGGGGTTTTGCACATAAATGTTGTTCAAATAAATAATTTATTTTCAAACGTCCGTATATCTCGTTTGTCGTTTGAATGTGTTAGTTTTTATTCGAATGGGTCTGTTTTGGTTCGAATGTGTTAATGGTAATTTACCGTTCGAACTGTATTAATCTTGCATATCACAATTTAATTAAAAATAACATACTAATATTACACATTGTAATTCAAACATCAGTTGTCCAAAGTAGTGCAAACTTCATAATATAAATGCAATTAAAGAAAAGATAAATTTGAAGACTATGGTGGTGGCATAGAGTTTTGGGACATCATTGATTGGAATTGTTCAAACATTTTTTGGTTATTCAACTGCATCCTCTCTTCTAATCTCGCCTCCAAATCCGCTGCTTGATCTAATCGGGTCAACAACTCTTTTTTCTCGAACCTCAATCGTTCTATCTCAAGTGCTGCTTCCTCCAATTCCTTAGTCTTGTCATCATTCGATTTGGCTCGAGAATAGGATGATGATGATGAGGATGGTTTTACGCAACATCCTAAACTCCTCAAATATCCAGAACGTGATCCAAGAACTTGAGAAAGGATTTGAGCATCGTTAACAGATGATGCATCAGATGGATCTGCAGTAGTTTCCTTAAGAGATATCATCTTGTCTTACAAAAACAAAAACATTAAAGTTAGTATAAGTAACAAAAATATTATGTGACAATGAAATTAAAAAAACTTAAACTTACATAATTTGCCTCTGCTTCGGGACTGACCCAAACACCATCACGATTTATATATGTTTTAGCATACAATTGGGTCAAATCATAGTCAACGGGACTTTCTTCTTTCAGCAAAAGAAAAATCTATATTAGAACTTAAATCAGAAAATGTGTATTATATGTTAATATTTAACGGGCACTAAAATAACTTACCATTTTGTTAGATAAACGATGAAAAGATCGAGAACCTGCATGATGGTTTATTTTTAAATTTGATCTATTTGCTTTGTTCACAGTATTCCATTGCTAAAAGAAAAAAATATTAGTCTATATGTTTAATACATCTATGATATATTATTAAAAAAAGACAGCAGCGATATTACTTGATAAGCAAGGTCTTCAAACATATTACAAACTATTCGTTTGGTGGAATATTTTGGAATGGATTTTGGCGTGCCTCTATTGTAGTACTGAACTTCTTATAATGTGCATGGCATCGACCTTTGTACCTCCGAAATGCATTCGACATCAGTTCCTCAACCGTTAATTGATCCTCTCTTCGACCAAAATTAAGCTCAAACTCATCCTTTCGAAAATTATAAACAATTACTATAAATACAAAGTAACTTGAAAGTAACATGTTATATACTTAGTTGCTTGAGATGTAGGTTATTACCAAACAACAGTTTTTTATGTGGTCTTTCACATCTTGAGGAACTTTAGACCAAGAGGATGTAGCAATCAGTGCATACGTGCGAGTAAGTGTACCAACATAAGAAGCAAGCCACGCTACCGAATCTCCGGAGCCACCGGTGTGATTATCAGGAATATCAACCTTGATTTTACCAACTTTCCTTACTTTCTCTATGCAGACACCTCTCGTAGTGCCTCTACCTCGACGATTGTTTACAACAGCTATATATACAGCAATTAAAGCATAACTTTTTAATAAATTAATTTATTTTATAGATATATTACTTAAATTGAGCATAAAATATTATATCTAATTTGATAAAATACCTTGTTCTGGGCCTGGTGATGTTGACTCACTATTGATGACAGGTGAACCACACGGGATGTCAATAATGAATGGGGATGACCTATGTGTTGCTTTGCGTTTGGGAGGCATATCTATTTGAAATTGTAACAAATTATTATTCAAACAAACATTAAAGATATTTATATGTTAATATTACTTACAGAAATTCATGTTTGAAATTCATTCACTATCCGTTTTGCTGGACCAGTCGCCCTCATCCTCACTAGACACTTCAGTTGATTCATCTTCTTCCAATATTTCACCCTCAATTACTTTGAGTTGAACATCTTCTCTACGCAATGGAACCATATCATATTGGCTTAAATAAACAAATAGATTGATGCCTACTTCACTTTCTTGATATGCTTATTCATTTGCTAGACTATCAACTTCTTCATGTGGTTCGTCTGCCTCTGGAATGTAATCAATAACATTTCTTGATGCAAACTTCTCCACTATCCACCATGGGTTTCCGTACTCCGGATCATCTAAATAAAATACTTGATTTGCTTGGCAAGCGAGAACGAAATGATCGTCCTGATACCGTGTGCGAGATGTATTGACACTCACAAAATAATCATCATTACGCACACCCAACCTAGGATTTCAGACATCCCACCAATTACATTTAAACAACCAGACCATATATCCCCTCACATACTTTAACGCTATGATATTTTTGACAATTCCGTAGAAGTCAATGCTATCATCCCCATCGCTTCCTTCGACTACGACCCCACAATTTTGAGTTTTCCTATATCTTTCTCTATCAGTTGTGTGAAATCTATATCCACGCACCAAACATCCTGAGTACTGGATGGCCCGGCTGGACGGACCACATGCTAGAGCATATAGTTCTGGTGAGATTTCTGATGAATTTTCACCATATTTCAATGCAACTTATATCAATAAATATTATTATATACAAAAATAGTAGAGTTTAGTGGTATGAAATTCATATTATAAAATGGGGCTTAACAGTAATACCGTATGTTCAAATCACGAGGCAAATTCCTTTTCATGCGTCTTTTCTATGTCAGTTACACCATTCGAGCGAAGTAGTTGTATATGTTCGTTGTGCACGTTCATGTTCTTGTTTAATTTGTATGAAGTTACTATCTTATTATACATAAACTTAAAGATAATAGTGATTTAGAGAATCATCACTAACCATAAGTACTGATCAATCTCTGCGTAGTTATTCAAGACATACCATCGAGCTCTTTCAAATTCTTGCGAACATAGATCGTAGCCCTCTTGTGCGCCTATGGGACGCACGGTCTGGGAAAATACAGTAAATGTCGATGAGACTACCATCTCTCGCCCACCTTCATAATTTCGGTCGGGTTTTGTAAATCTAGTATCAGCCCCACGAAAATATATTGAAAAAAAGGTATGCTACTCATTATCAATATATGACTCTGCAATAGAACCTTCTGGACGAGCTTTATTCTCCACAGATTGCTTAAGTTTTTCCAAAAACCATTCAATAGGATACATCCATCTATACTGAAACGGGCCAGCGAGTAAAGCCTCACGAGGTAGGTGCACAACCAAATGAACCATTATATCAAAGAATGAAGGCAGGTACAAACTCTCCAATTTGCACAATTTTACTGAAATGTCAGCTTCCATTTTTAACAATGCATCAACTTTCAACGTTCTACTACAAATGTCTCTGAAAAATCNTCGTTGAAAAATCCCCCTAATTCTGTGAAAGTTGTACGAACATCTCAATTAAGCTTTCCACACAAACCAACCGGCAACAGACACTGCATAAATACATGACAATCGTAACTTTTAAGACAAGTTATTTTCCAATCATGTGTTCGAACACATCTTGTCATGTTTGAAGCATTGTTATTGGGTAATTTGATTTTCATAAACCAATTACAAAATTTCTTTCTCTCATCATTTGAAAGTGTATACCATTTGATGGGCATATAAGCTGACGACCCATTATCTTGCAAATGCAACTCCGGTCTTATCCCTAGCTCCTTTAAGTCTTTACGAGAGTTAGCTGTATCTTTTGTCTTCCCTTCTATTGACATCAGAGTGCCTAATATATTCTCACATATATTTTTCTCGATGTGCATAACATCTAAATTGTGGCACAGTGTCAAGGTAGACCAATATGGCAATTCAAAGAAAATACTTTTTTTTGTCCAATTCAACTCCATTGCTTATCATTTTCTCTTTTGAACCCTTGAATCTTTTCCAAATCTGTTTTCTAAAACATCCCCCAATTGGGCAATAATATCATTCCCAGTCAACTCTGGCGGTGATGCCCTGCGCTCAACCCTTCCATCAGACATCGCTCTATTTGTACTCCATCTATGATCATGTGGTAAATAACAACGATGTCCCATAAAACATAATTTCCGACTATGACTGAACCATTGAGACTGTGTATCTTTATTGCAAATAAGACAATCCATTTTACCTTTTGTGCTCCACCTAGATAGATTTCCATATGCAAGAAAATTATTTATTGTCCACATCACTGCAGCATGCATCTTGAACTCCCCCGACGAGACTGCATCATATGTACGGACACCCTGATCCCAGAACTCTTTCAACTCTACAATCAGTGGTTGCAGATATACATCTAATTCATTCCCTGGTGACCTTGGCCCTGGTATCAGTAGAGTCATCATAAAATATGGATCCTTCATATACTTCCAAGGTGGCAAGTTATAGGGCATTAATATGACAAGTCAAGTACCATGAGAAGTGCTGTAACGTCCCGGTTCCGCACGGGTCAGAGAGTTACTTCCTAACACTTAAACTCACATTTCAACAATATAAAAAAATAGATTCCAAAATCCCAAAATCATATAGAAACTTTGATTCAAGCCACTATACTTAAATCTTCTCACCCAAAGCCTCAAAATCTTGATCTTCAGCTGAACCATCAAAATATCTGAAAAATATTATGGAGATAAGGGGTGAGTTATCAACAACTCAGTAAGTAGAGAGCATATATTAGAATGTAAACATGAGCATTTATAAAGTTTGGTATGCAGAACAAGACATTTACTTTCAGAATGCAGAAACAACATATTTTCTTTCAGAATACATAAACAAAACATCAGAGCGAAATTTTTTAGAAAAAAACAAACTTGTTCTTAAAAAGAAAGTCCTTCGGCATATCCAAACTGAAACATTATATTCATATCATCTCATAGCATCACATCGGGACAAATACAGTGTTTAACCCCCGTGGTAGGGTTATAAACCACCATTATACCTGTGGGTGAGTCGTATACCATATTTCATCCCCATGGTAGGGTTATAAACCGCCATTATACCCGTGGCTGGGCCTTAACAGAAACAAAACGGAACATCATCGGAACCAGATCACATTCAAATACAGAATCAGAACTTCATGCCAAGATTTTCAGATGACACATCATATCAAAACAAAATACTGAAAAGCTTCAGATCAATTCACATGTTAGAAATAAACAGACACCAAAACATCTTCATTTATTCATAGCAAAAGCTTTTAGACTTTCATATTCGCTCTTTTTGTATAGTTCAGAAACAAAATGCACAAAACTAGCTCATATCTACACCAGTCATGACAGAAAATATTTTCTCTTATAGAATTTATGCATATGCAGAACAAACATATGAGGTCGTTTTTAGATTTCTTTTCAAAAACAAACATGCTTCCTTTCAAAGTCAACCTCATTTCATTTCTTTTATGCAAAACTAGTATATGAACCCCGCTTATTTGGACAGCTAAGCTTTTCAGAATTTTCTTCAAAAATGTCGAGTCGACTATAAATCATCACCTATAAAAATAATGACATAATTTCCATAAGTTTTTAATCAATCACGGATTTCAATATTTAAGCCTAAGCTTCTAAAATAATCTATTTTAATTTCTCAAAACTTAAAACCCTCATAATCCCAAAATATATCATTACTTCCTAAAAATCACCAATATTCACTATAACTCAAGTCAAACACAAAACATCAATATTTAAACTCGAAACAACTAACAAATCTCATAGCATAAACCAATCACACAAACAACTCCATCATCCAATCCAACCGACCCCCTTACTCCTCGGACTCAGTCTGGCACAATCAACCAATTAACAGTAAATATGAGTTAGCGCAGAAATACATTTAAATCTCAAAAATTCTTTGGAAAAATACTTACAATACTATAATATAATTTATGAAAGATCACGAAGGTGCTAGAAGAGGCAACGCAGCAACAAAATAGTGTCAAATGCATTGTGGCCGTGGGTCTAAAAAAAACCCACTTTTGAACAGGTGTAAACAAAGACTTGAGATTGATAGGGTAGGGCTTAGGGATGTCGATGAAGCTAGTAGTGGTGGTGGTTCGCCGTGGGTGGCGGCGTAGAGGGCGATTGAAGGCTAAAATACCCAAAACGGAAATATTGATGGTGGGGCTTCACTGGTGACAGATCCGAGGTGGGGTTGGGTCCATTGGGTTGCTAGGAGGTCAAGGATGATGTGGTGAGAAGATGGGGGTCGGAGGTGGCGTGACGGCGGCGTAGTGGTACAAGGAGAGCCGCAACTTGGTGTGGTGCATGGGGGCTATCGGCGGCGAGTTAGGGGCTGAAATCACAGGGGGGTGATCGCCGGTCAAAGGGGAGGTGAGAGGGAGGGGCGGTGTCGGTCACCACCGGCGCACGGCGGCGTGCGCACGGGAGAACCAGGGAGAAGGAAAGAAAAAAGAAAGGAAAAGAAAAGAAAAGAAGAAAAGAAAAAGAGAGGAAAGAGAAAAATGGAGGGAAAGAAATGAGGTCCAATCCCCACATCTTGGGTCACAAAAATAATCCAACGGAAACGATTTCAAAACCACAAGTAAAATAAAATAATTCAAACGTAGTGATTAAAACGAAAATAAATAATTAAACCCAACAATAAGTTAATTAAATATGAAAAACAATTTAAATGTATTACAATAATCAATTATAAGAAAGCACTTCAAAATCATTTTCACAAAATTAAAATCATAAAAATAAACTCACTAAAAATCCAACCAATTTTAAAACAAGAGAATAAAATTTTAAATTAATAACAAATAATCTTTCAATTAAAAATATACTAAAATATGGGGTGTTACAAGTGCTCATGTTGCCAAATGGATTAAAACCATCCCTTGCTAAACCAAGATATACATTGCGAGGTTCTTCAGCAAACCATGGATACTCGACGTCAAATTTCTTCCATTGTAAGGAATCTGCAGGATGCGAGAGAAAGTTTTCATTTTGGACTCTTTCTGTTTGATTCTAAGACATATCTTTGGCAGTCAATCGGGACGTAAACAATATTTGAAGTCGAGGAATCAATGGAAAATGTCTTAACACTTTATGGGGTACATTACATTTATCGGATGTCCATCTTGACTCATGACATAATGGGCATGAGTCTAATTCTCCATTTTGCTGCCAGTAGGGAACACAATCATTTTTACAAGCGTGGATGATATTATAATCAAATCCTAGCCCACATTTCAATTACTTCGCTTCATAAAAATTACGGAGTACTACGTTATCCTGAGGAAGAGCCTCTTTAAATAATTCAGGAAACATGTTGATGGCCTTGGCAGAAATACGACAAATAGACTTAATATGAAGCAACCTCATCGTAAAAGACAACTTGCTATGACAAGTGCACCCCTCGTACAACTCTCTTTGTGCATCATTCCATAGTCTTGCAAAATTATCATTACTCTCAAATGATTGTGCAGATGTTCCTTCTCCATCTCTCATCCCAAATATTCCTTCCCTCAGATCGCCTAACATCCCAGCAATATCCTCTCCATTATGATCATTGTCATCACGATCATTCACATTAATGTCGTCTATGTCGATGTCGTTACCCTCCTCCATTTGATTGGTCTGACTGCTAAATCTAACTCATTTGGGAAATGGTTCATCATGTAAGACCCAAGGTGAGTATTTAGGATCAATTCCGTTTACAAATAAATGATCCTCCACTACCACCAAGTTATAACAACTAAGATTTTTGCAGTTCTTGCATGAACATCTTATAAATCCTCAACTGTCAACACTTATGCGAGCAAATTCTATAAAAAACTTCACCCCTTGTGCGTACTACTTATAGTCTCGCCCAAGTCTATCTCCCAGTAGTATCCAACTTTTATCCATTGTATTTCCGTTACCTATCAGATATCTATCAAAAAACACAAAATTCATGGGATAAACACTATAAAAAAAAACCAACTTTTATAAGGTAGTTGATCCTATCCCATTCGAGAGACTATTATCTATATCGCATATATACTCAGTCCTGAACTCTAATGTTAGTACAAATTTTGGCAGCATTTTTCTACTATTCTCCAAGTATGCTAGTCACGATAAGTCATCAACCATATTAATAGGCCGAGAAACTTACAGACCACATAGCCGAAGAATGTAAGAAATCGTTGAACCAAAATTTTAATTGATTAAGACAAGAGTTTAAACTGAATATATTTGCCATATAGATGATAGAATCCCAAACTGTCCACTTTGGACAATTCAAGAGTTGTACCCAAAAGAATATTTGGCCCTAACTCTCGAACGAGTCTAAAGGTTTAAGTATATATAAAAATATTAACAATTGCTATTAACAATTGCTATGTTATAAGTTTTATACATTAATTTAACTATTAACAATTGCTATGTTATATATATATATATATTAAGTTTCTAATTAAATTTTAGTGCATAATATTTTGTAATTATACTATATTATTTTGTAATTACATTTTTTATAAGTTTTATACATTAATTTAACTTTTAACAATTGCTATGTTATATCTATATTTTAAGTTTCTAATTTAATTTTAGTGCATAATATTTTGTAATTGTGCTATATTATTTTGTAATTACATTTTTTATAAGTTTTATACATTAGTTTAACTATTAACAATTGCTATGTTATATCTATATTTTAAGTTTCTAATTTAATTTTAGTGCATAATATGTTGTAATTATACTATATTATTTTTTAATTAAATTTGTTATAAGTTGTATACATTAATTTAACTATTAACAATTACTATGTTATATATATATTTTAAGTTTCTAATTTAATTTTAGTGCATAATATTTTGTAATTATACAATATTATTTTGTAATTACATTTTTTATAAGTTTTATACATTAATTTAGCTATTAACAATTGCTATGTTATATCTATAGTTTAAGTTTCTAATTTAATTTTATATAAACTATGTTGTAATTATATTATATTAATCTATATTTTTATATCTTATAATTTTATAATTTTCGTTATATTAGGATTCTGTTCGAACAATATTCTACTCCCATAGGATCCCATTCGAACTAACATTATAGCGTTTAAACGGGACAAACCCAGATTCTAGACACGAAACAGAGAAAGCCATAAAAAACAATTTTCACAATCACAATCTCATAAGATGTATATTGCCAGAATGTCCATTTTAAATGGGATTGCACAAACACAAATATACAGTATGCATCTTATCATAATTAATTATAAATTATAAATTGTCAAAAATCTAAAAATTATAAATATTACCTTGAATTTAAGCAATCCAAACAAAAGTATCAATCCACAATACCTACATAAGCAGAAAACACATTATGAGAAAACATAAATCATGTGCAATAAACTAACATTAATGAAACTCGAAATACAAAAAAACATAAAAAAAACATACCTTTTATTCGAACCTCTCCTTTCTCTCTCAAGAATTCCTTCTCTCACTAAGTCTATGAGTATCTCTCTCTCCACAACACTCTCTCACACACAAAATCACAAAGTCGTGCTCTGCCTACTATTAAACATTCATCAACTGTGAAAATGAAATGAAGGTTCAGGTATATGAATCTGTGAAGTCCCGTTAGAACTGGAAATTTACCAATTCGAACACGAAAATTTCGAATAGGTGTCAAATCTGCCGCGATTTATTTCACGTTCGAACGTGTCATTTTATTGTTCGAACTAACAAATCAGAATATTCCTTGGCATATTCTTCAAATGTAGACCAGCTCAAAGGGTATTTTCGTAACACTGTTCGACCAGAGCGTTCGAATGACGAATTTTGACGTTCAAATAAGCTAACATTCAGAGTATTTGGCGCGAAGTTTCTCTCCAAACACATTCCATGAGATAACACCGTTCGAACGGGACGTTATTGGGTTCAAACCAATCACAAAATATTTTAATATTATATACTATATAATAACTTTATATTTTACCAACTATTTTATATTATAATTGATAATATATAATGTACTATAAATCTAATAGTTAATATAATACTTATACTATATACTAACTATATTAATATATAGTACTTACTAATATATATATACTTTTGGTATTCTAATTTTGTACTATATATTATATAACTTACTATCTTGTGATATAAAATATAATAACTATAGTTATAGTAATTTATAATAGTAACTAGTAACTAGTTACTATAGTTACGATAAATTGTATAGTTATCATAACTTATAATTCTTGCAATGAAGTAGCTATAGTAACTATTTTAACTATAGTACTTATGATAACTTGTATAGTTATCAAAACTTATAATACTTACATAGTAGTAGCTATATAACTAATAACTACTATATATATTAATTATTTTAACTTGTATAGTTATTATAACTTATAATATTTATACTGTAGTAGCTATATAACTAATAGCTACTATATATATATTAATTATATTAAGTTGTATAGTTATCATAACTTATAATAGCTATAACTATATAGTAACTATATAATACTTACATTGTAGTAGCTATATAGCTAATATCCACTATATCTATATTTATATTAATTATATTAACTTGTATAGTTATCATAACTTATAATAGCTATAGCTATAGTAACTATATATAATACTTACACTGTAGTAGCTATATAACGTATAACTACTATAGTTAATAACTACTATAACTATATAGTAACTATATATAATACTTACACTGCAGTTATATAACTAGTAACTATAGTTAGTGTTATAATATTATATAAACTATAGGAGTATAGTTATCATAACTTATATACAGTACCTATATAATTCAGCCATTGTAATTATACTAAGTACTTAGAGCATTGGCATTGGACTCATCAAATGACTTTAGTCTTCAAAATTTGATGAATTCATGTTTAAAATCACTGCATTGGATTCACCAAACATTAAAATCTGAAACTTTGACGAATTGTGCATTCCAATTCATCTTCAATTGCTATATAGCTAATATCCACTATATCTATATTTATTTACTTAAATTATTGTTTCCCAATTTTGAGCTACAATATATTAAGTTGGGAAACAATAATTTAAATATCAAATTAAATTATTAATTAACATATAGTCAGTATAATTGTAAAATATGAAAAAAATAAATTAAAAGTATTATTATTAAAAAAATCACATTATATTATTATTTTGATGAATCCAATGGCTAATTCAATGTGGGGTTATGGATAGAGAGGTTTTGAGTTTATGGAAAATGTGTACTTTTCATCAAATTTTGAAGATGAAAATGATGAATCCAATGTTAATGCTTTTAGTATGTACTTAGTATAATAGAAACAATATATTTAAAAATAATATACTAAATATATTAATTAAAAGTATTATAATACTATTATTAGTTTCATTTTTATACTTTTATACTTTGTAATATTATTATTATTATATATTATTATCAGTAATATAATTATAAATATATTAATATAATAACCGTTCGAACGGATCTTTATCCAGTTCGAACGAGATGCCATGGTCATTATAGACCCAGTTCGAATACAATGAAACAAAACTCTCTCATTTGAACCAGCAACCACCGAGAGTCTTCGAGTTCACCCCTTAACTCCATTGCGAAGACCGTCACTCAACCGCTTTAGGAACCCCACATTTGAACTTCTAAGAGGTATGGGTCAACTCTCCACCTCTATTGTTTAGTTTTTTGCACGAATGGGATGTGTTTGCGGGTGTGGATTCGAATCCGAAATCCACATCAAAATAATCGGTAGAAATGATTGGGCTTCACTCCTTAATCATTTTTACCGATTAAAACAAAGGATAACATCTAGATAGGAAGTTTTTCAGTTAGGGGCTGAGTCGACTCAGCCATGGCTGTTTGGCTTCTTCCATTCGAACAAACTCTAGTCCGTTCGAACTCTTAGCTGCCAAACAACATTATTTCTATTCGAACAAAATAAATTCGTTCAAATGAACAAAGAAACTCTATTCGAATGAACAGAATAGTCCATTCGAATAGAGTTTTCTAGTTCGACCAGACTATGTTCTGTTCGAATGAATTATTTCAATTCAATTCAATATACTATAATTCTTCAATAATATAATTTAAATATTATGATTAATTATATTCTTACTTTCATTATGGTTAAACAGTATATCAATGGCATCCAACGGAAGAAAACATGCGAGAGATCAGCCCAGACAAAGTAGTGGATCAGCAGCTCATGCTTCGTAGACAAGGCCTACACTTGTCGAGAGTCCAGTGATTTTGTCTGACTTCTTAGATCTTTCATGGGAGGGACAGAGCATACAATCCATCTTCACCTAGTGGGGATGGATACCGATCTGTGAGCAGCGGGGGACTGCATATCCAGAGAAGGTCGATGAGTTCTACCGTGCAATGGGAGAACTTAGCGCTGATGCTCTGTTCTACACCATATCAGTTCGGGGAGTAAGTATTAATTTCTCTCCCCGCATTATTGTTGAGTTCCTTGACATTTCCCGTATAGCCGATGCATATCCTGCAATGGCTACATGGGGACTAGCGGCTGCACCATCTGATTCCGACACATCGGCCGCATCCCCCACGCTAGCCCTGAATGTAGATTCGGATTCTACTTCGAATGGTAGTGAGGATGAGGATCTACCTGATGATGGTCTCACAGACGATTAGGTGCGTCAGCTAGTGCGAGACTCATCGGCTCCTCCATATGATGGGAGCAAGGTGATCCGACAAGTCGATTGCATAGGATTTTTTAGAATTCTTAATTTGATTGATGGCTATAACATCGATCCAAAAAAACACAAGACTGATTTCGGGAATCCATCGAGCCAGATTTTTGCTGCGGATAGCACGGGGGGATCCTCTTGATCTGGCATTTTTATTTAATTTGATTGTTGGCATTTTTATTTATTCCTCCGCATTCAATCGGAGTCACGCTTTTCCAGTGGAGGTAGTCTACCATTTGCACTGCTGATATCTAACCTCCTACTCCGATCGAGGGTTACAGTGTTGGCCACTGAACGGAGGTCGCCACAGATGGGGCCCCTTAACAAGATCACATTCAGCAAAAGCAAGGGGCACTTGCGGAAGACTGAACCAGAACAACCTAGTGATCCTCCCACAGATCCAGCTTCTAGTAGTGCTGCCGCTGTTGAGAGACAGCCTCCTGGGGCTACTTTGGATCAGGTACGAGCTCTGTTTGTGGAGTTCGTTGAGCCCATCATGGAGAAGCTTAGGGATCTGGAAGGATCTATTAAAATGTTACAAGAGGATGTTGATATACTAAGGAATCAATAATTATGATCGTTTTAGTTATTATTTTATTTTTTTTATGTTGTATTGAATATTATATATTTGAGATGTAATTAATGTATGGTTTTTATTTCTCGTGTTTACAACTTTGTTCATNTTCATGATAATATAAAAAATGATACTATCTTTAAAGTTATATTTATATAAATTTAACATAAAAGAAATCATTATAAAGTTTTGAAGTTAATTACATAAAAGTAATTTATGAATTTATAAATATTTTAACTCACCGCAAATCATAATATATAATATATACTCATTTTTATATTTTGAAAATGATAACAAATTAATGGAAAAAATATTTCTTACTTTAATGGAAAAATATATGCACAAATCCATACTAATAAAAAAATTAATTGAATCTCTATCCGTTCGAACAAAGAAATTTAAGTTCTAACGGTTATTAANGAAATAAATTAATTTCCCGCCAATATTATTATTCGAACAAATTATATACTATTCGAACGGACATTAATTCCATATTCAAATCTATTTTGTTCCGTTCGAACGGTTTTCCTTTTTTGAGACGATTTTGTTCGTCACAAAATATCTTGTTCGAATGGATATTTTTCCGTTCGAATGAATTTAGTAGCTCAGGCATTTTTGGAGAGTAAATGTCTCCAAAAATGACATTTAGGGATGAAATTTATTTTTTCCCTAACAAATTTCGTCCCTAAAAGTCAAATTTCTTGTAGTGAATTTAATAGATTGCTTTCCTTATGGATGACTGTAATAGTGAGCTCCTTAGAGGGGAGTACCTCCAAAAAGTATAGAGAAAGAAGAGAGAAAGGATAACAACTTTCATTAAAATTCAGCATAAACCTTGTGCATAGGACGTCCCCCCACTAGCAGGGTCGACACCATGGAATAACAAACTAGACTTTCTTCTAGAACATTCGCCCTCTAATAGAATTACTGAAATAAGAAAACATGACTGAAATAAGAGCATTAGGCCATTAGCCTATTAGACTCTCTAACAATACTGGATGCCTACTTATTATACTAGCAAAGGCCCGTGACTGCCCACAAGTCATAACCACAAACCAAATACTAAAACCCAGCCCAGCCCACGACCCGACAACACCTTATCCCTTTCAGTCCTTCAAATCCTTTTGTTCACCCCCATTTTGAACCCTGATTCCATCGGGCGTGTGACACAGGGTCGAGGGTGACAAGGGCAGAGCAGTTGCTTGATTTGGTTTGACTTGGGATGGCGTTGTGGCTTGAGTTATCTCAGTGCATAGCTTATGATTTTGGTGTGATCTCTATTTGACACAGAGGCAGGTTGATACTTTAGTGGCGTCTAGCTTCAATGGTGCAATGGTTGGTTGGTGGTCTCAAGCGGTAGGGCAATGGTGCACGGGGGGGAGCTACTCTATTTTTGACATGGGGAAATAGGGGCTAGATCCCATGGTGCAACTGTGAGTTGCTGACTTCACGTAAGGGAGGAAGTTCTATTTGCATGGAGGCTAGCCATGGCTTGAGGGGTAGTGTGGGGACGCTTAACTGGTGGCTTAGTCTTCCATGGGTCTAGTTCATGGTAGTTTGTGAAAAGGAAGAGACTAGGTGGCTTGGAGAAGAAAGGAGTCGCAACATACCCTAGTTTTGTGATGAAGACGCACATTTCAAGTGCATGGGGCTCAAGGTGTGGGTATATATAAAAATATATAGCAGTCACGTAGGGTTTTCTTTACAACTTGATCAGGGTCCTTTCCTATGGGTCTCGGGTCTTGGTTTTATCTTGTGGGCTTGAATTCTAAAATCTGTCCAATTCATCCAATAAATATTTTTGGACTTTTAATTAAATTTGTGGGCCTAATACCAATTAAATTTAGTCCACTTAGTCCATCAATATTCAATGAGATTTAATCCAATTATTGGCCCCGATAAGATTCCATTATTCACCATAACAAATTTTGGGTTTGTGGCCTATTCAAAACCATCCAATAAACCTCAATTGGGCTTCTAAACAAATTAGCCCATTAATATCATTCCAAAATTATCCACGAAACCTTAACGGGTCTTAGAATATACTTTTGGGCATATGAGCCTAACTAAAATCTCTAGCCAACCTCAATAAATAATCATTCATGGGCATATCCAATAGGACACATTAAACCTAATTTAGGCCAATTTAAATCATCCATTATTGCTTCATTATAATATTGGGCCGGGGTGTTACAACCCTACACACAAGCACAATCGCCAAACCCCCGTAATTCATCCTCCTTTAAGCTACATTGTCGGGAATCGCCAACCACGGCTCCATAAAGGCCTCTCAAGTCACAGCAGCTCAGCCATACGCTGTCGTACACAGCCCTACATGGTAGGGGGCCACCCACCCTGTTCAACCACGAGTTGCCCATGCCAACCCTGTGCACCTCTAACCACCTGCCCTCCCTCCACTGTTAGTATAGCCTTCTCTCTCTCTCTCTCTGTATAACCTCTGGCTCCTTGCTTGATACCCTCTCCAACGTAGCTTATCAGTGGGTCACGAGTTAAGCCTAAGTTACCATCATCATGTGTTTCGGGTTTAGAAGAAAATATGTGGTGTTTTACAAGCATGTGATCATGGGCTGTATTAACATGTTATGTTACGGGTTTATGTTAAGGAAAAGTTTGATGTGCATCTTGACTGGATTTGTGAGAGTTTGGGCCCATGAAAGGTTAGACTATTGTGAGGGTACTTGTCAGAAAGTCGAGAAACTGAAGTTGGATTCAAGAACACAAGGTGTACAATTTTAGTGTTGATATTTCAGAGTTAATGTGAATTTAGGGTTATGATAGTTTTAGGTTTTTATGAAAAACAGGTCATTAGTATTTCAAGTTTTAATTACAAGTACGTGCTTAAGTAGAAACTTGTGTATGATTGGAAATTGGCCCAAGTTACGTTCTTATTTATAGGTGACAATTGATATTCACTTGGCACTATTGTGAGGAAATTTAGGGAAGCTAAAATGTCCAGGTAAGCGGTACCCCTGTACTTGGATTTGTTTAAATCTGTCTAGGTTGATTTTGAGAAAAACATGCATACTTTGTCATGAAAAAAACCTCAGTTATTATATGCACTAGTCTTTGTATGTGACGTTCGAAATCTGACATTTTATCATGACAAATGTAGACATGAATAATTTTTGTACTATGTTCCTCTACTGCATAAAACGTGAAGTTTGAAATTCTTATTTGATTATATGGTATTTATCTGCTCAATACTATGTTATGATATGATATTGCATACGAAAACTCTATGACATAAGATTGTATTCTACATTAGTTACGAGCCCTGGCACGAGTTATAATAGTGGCCTTTTGACATTGCCATGGGTTGTAATAGTGGCCTCCAGCTTTGCCATGGGTTATAGTATTGGCTAACCGCAAACATGCATAACCCTACAATAAGGGTAAACATGGCATCTGTTTCTGTTTCTGATATTGTTTCAATTATGCTTGTAGCTAAGGTCTTTTATATATATTATTAGTGTAATGAATTGTTTCTAAAATACCACTATCATAATTTTTTACAACTGTCTATTTCTGCATTCTGCAACTGATACATGTTGGCTCATATTTACCTGATGGTGGTGACAATTGGAATTGATGGCACATGACAAGATTATAAAAAGAAATGTGAGATAAGTGTCAGGTGGCATAAATAGATTTGTATGAGTTAAGAGAAAATTTGCCAATATTTAGTTTATTTTACTTGGAAGAACTTTTGAGACATTTGATTTTTAGAGGACATTTTGTATTAAAGTTCTTATTATTGTAGATTTTAGTTTAAAGGGTTCACCCCCATGTACGGGGCATGAAAAGCAATCTCCACCTAATTTCTCAATCAATTATCCCTTATATGGAAAATTAAGCAGAGTACTATATTAAGTCACCATCTGACTAACATAGTACATCACTCATAGCTTCCCGTCTATGCCCTAAACTATTTGATCTCACTAGGTAAAGGGTCCTTAATCCCACATGAGTTTATAATTCAAAACAATCATTGACATCACATTATATAATATACTCAAGATTATATTGAGTCAAGATGACATAATTGCCCAAGCTATGTCATAAAATAACAAGAATCCAAATGTTCTTCCCTAGACACACATGTCAACTCAATTAGACTTGACTTCCTAGACATGCAACGCGAGATTGTATTATTTGTGGCCCTGAGATAACATGCTAAATTAGCGACATCAAGTTTGCATCTCGTGAAATAGTTTCTGGTTCAAGGGCATAGGAATAGATCATCTATTGATCAATTAGGACTCACGTAGTGATGAAGCAGGGACCTAGCCAATCACTTCCTCATATGGTCATCTATAGTACATAAGTATAAAATGTATGTTTCGGTGGAACTCCCAATCATTTGGGCATGTCACATTCAAAAGCCTTAAGAATCTTAGTCTAGTCATCATAAAGGCACTCTAACTCGAGTTTCTTATCACAGTCACTCATGTAGCACTTGTCTAATATTTCATATTCTGCTTTAATCAAATTTCATAAAGTTGTGCAAATCATTTATATATGATTCTTGTAAGTCTCATTTTAACCAAGTTAAGGCAACATTTTTTAAGTTTATATTGAATGCTCCCGAAGCATCAAGATGCTTAATTGCTCGTTTTCCAAGCACCAAAGTAAGCAATTTGTATCATCTTGCTTGTTCTTCAAGTACCAAGGTGATCATCCATGTGAGTGGACTAATATTTTCCTAGTGATATATTTATAATGTGTGATTTTCATGTAGTATCAATTAACTTATAATATGATATAAAAACAATAATCTCACATATGCAATAGATATTAACACTTTCAAATATATAAGAAAGTCTAAGATATCCGTAATATAGCATATATCAAATTCGATGAAACTCCAAACTCCTAACATAAGTTTGAAAAACATTGCTACTAGTAACTTTAGTAAGAAGATCAACTACCATCTTGCTTGTAGAGATATGTTTATAGGATCAGCTACCCGTGTGCAATGACATCCCAAATGTAGTTAAATCAAATAGCATTTGATTCTACCATAGTATTTGGAATTCTTGGNATGGTACGATTGTGGTGTTTCGGTGACTTTATAACCTTGCTTTGGGGAGTTGGGGTAAATATCTAGAATAAGCTTGGAGGTTCAAAGGGTCGGCTAGAAGATAAAAATAGGCTTATTTGCATCGGTTGTCAATTAGGTCGGGATGATAATTAATAGAGGGCTGTGCAGAGTACCATGCAATTTGTCAAAATGTTCAGAAATGGAATCTGTGTTATAAACATATTTGATGAGATGTGGTTAGATTTGATTAAATGGGTCGACTCGTAGCTTCTAGGTGTTTAAGAAATATTTGAATGGACATATGTGTAATTATGGTGGTTCCGACCAGTCTTGGAAGTTATGGCTTGAAGTTGCAAGTGATCGGGTTAGAATAATGGCAATCATTGGGTTATTGTCAAGGAGTTATTTAAATGTTTTGTCTCATTTATTTTAGAGGTGTTAGGTTATTTAGTTTTTGTACTTATAGATTGTATAGACTTCTTTTAGGGTTCGATTGATNAGTTTCCTAGACCAATCCCATGGAATTTCGACTCCAAGCACATAATTTGTTTCACCAATGTCCTTCATCTCAAAAGTAGAGGACAACCATTCTTTTGTAGCAATAATTATCTTCATATTATTTCTAGCTAATAAGTTGTCATTCACGTAAAAACATAAAATAAAAATACTTCCCTATACATTTGACATATACACAATGGTTTTTTTCCAGTATCTCAAAGTCAAATGAATTGATGGCCTCATGAAATTTTAAGTACTGTTGTCTAAACAATTGTTTAAGGCCATAAATGGAACGTTTCAGCTAGCATACTTTGCACTCTTGTCCCTTAACCTCAAAACTAACAGATTGATCTATATAGATCTCTTCATCTACTTCTTCAATGAGAAATGTAATTGTCACATCCATTTGGAAAAATTCCAAATCTAAATGTGCATCTATAGCTAGAATGAGGCAAATGGAAAAATTCTCACCACAAGGGAGAATGTTACTTCACAATCTATACCCTTTCCTTGGGTATAGCCTTCTGCCACGAGTGGGCCATATACTTGTCAATTGGTCCATTTGCTTGAGACTTAAATTTAAAACCTATTTGTTTCTATTAAATCAGTGCCCATGTGGAAGATCAAATAACTCCCAAACTTGGGTCTTGCAATATAACTCATCTTGTCTCTCATACCATCCAATCATTTATCTGAAGCAGGTGCACTTAGTGCTTCCTCATAAGAAGCAGGCTCATCAAGATCATATAGAGCACACATGAAAGATTCCCTTTCAATCTCAAAACAACGTCTAGAAATGATTCCATGTTCGCTTCTACGTAACCAATATTCTTGTGAGTCACCTTCTAGTGGGAAACTCTTACTAGGAGGCAAGTTACTTTTACTATCTTTTGTGATTGTAGGATGTGATAATTTTTCATCCTCGCCAAAAGATGATGTAACTACCTTGAGTTCTTGCAACTCAAAAAGTCCAAGATCTTTCTTTGCTCCACCAAGATTAAGAAAATAATTCTTAATAAATGTGACATCATACAATTCTATTTTCATCATTCATCCGTTAGGATGTTCACCATACATTTTGTAGCCCTTTGAACTCTTTGAATATCTTATAAAGATATGTTTGCTCTAGGCCAAATTTCTCATATATATGGAAAGTGGTGTGAACATAACCACCAGAACCCCAAAGCCACAAATGATCCAAATTTTGTTTTATATCATTCCATAAGTTATATGGGGTTGGGGAATAGACTTAGATGGCACAATGTTCAAAATGTAGGCAGTAACTAAAAGAGCATCCCTCTAAAATGATATTAGCAGGTTAGCTTGCACTATCACTTATCTAACAATTTCCAATAAGGCATGATTCCTCATTTCTACTACACCATTTTGTTGTGGTATGCTAGGAATTGTCAATTGCCTACGTATCTCATTTTCCTCACATAGTTCATGAAACTCTTTCGACAAGTATTTGTGACCCCATCCAGTGCGTAAAACTTTTAAATTCCTTTCTGCTTTTACTCTCAACCTTAGCTATAAAGTGCTTGAAGTAGTCTAATGCTTCAAAACGATGGAAGATCATATAGACATAATTAAAACGTGAGTAGCTGCCTGTAAAGGTGAGAAATTAAGAGGCTTCATAGTGAGCCTTCACATTCATAGCTCTCCAAATGTCAGACTAGACTAGCTCTAAAAGATTAGATGCCCTAGAAGCCTTTCCAAAAGGCTTCAAACAAGCTTTTCCAACTAAACAGGGCTAATACGTAGCTAGGCTCATATTAGCGAGATACACCAATAGGCATTCTCTTGCTAGTCCAGTCATTATGTCGTTTTCCATGTGGCCTAGTCTAACATATGATTTCAATGAATTAGAAACAACATTCTCATAATTTGAAGCCATAAAAGAAAATAAGGAATCTAAATCCAACATAAACAAGTCATTCAAAAGAAAATCGTGTCCATACAAAACCCTATCCAAATAAAAGTCCAATTAAGAGCCATCACAGTGAAAAGTAAAACCAAGTTCTAACGTAAAAGTAACTGAAACTTGGTTACATTGAACATTAGGTACATAAAGTATATCATGAAGAAGTAACAAGCACCCTAGATGCATCTTAAGTTGGTAAGTGTCATCTCCAAGCACTTCTTCTCGAATTTCATTACCCAATATATTGTACTATTTGACAACTGTTATTCTTTTATAGTTTATGAACCCAACTAAATTTCGAGCTACATATTTGGTTCCTCCTGTGTCTACAACCCATTCAAGGATTGAGTGAACAATAAAAATATATGAACAAACCACAAGTAACGAAAGGGTTGTGTTTAGTGGATACTTCTTTTGCCTCAGTGCAACAAAGACTATTTGCCTCTCTAGCATATCTCCCAATTTACTTGCGTTTAGATATGCATGTCTTGTACTTTCCAACTTGGACAACAAGAAGAGTATTGCGGTGCACATTCATGCGCTCTGCCTCTAGCTCCAAGTGGTGGAATATATTAGTAAAAGTCTTAATATTTTTACTGTGTATCAAAACCAGCTTCATTTGCCCTCTATTGACTCGGACAAAGATCATATGATAGCGATAATTTGTTGTTCATCAATGAGATTATTGTTAACAACATTTTGGTCATGAATCAAGACAGACATCGACCTTGAATGCTTAGTCATCGCATGTTTAAAGTCCATAACATATTGCTTAAATCTCAAAGTAAGAGCACAGAGCCTAGTAGTTGATATCTCCCATAGTCAATTTCCAGGTGGCTTCACATATCCTAGGTAGTTGGGCAATTCTCAAACTTCCTAATAAGATCATTGTGTATGCTACTAAGCATGGTAAAGCGTGTGCTGATCTTTCTTTGCCCAAGCATAATAGGCTTCCATATCGTGACGATGTTGGAAGAATTCCCTTCCTCAAGTTATTACATAAGACGTAACATTTTTTAAGGTCAGCAACCGTGTTATTAGTGGTCATTATCACGACATTCATTGCTTGAGATTAAAGTTAGCACACATTTAGTTTTATTCCAAAATCTTTGTAGATCATGGAATCCCTTCCTTCATAGTGAAATAAAAGATTTTATAAAAAACTACTAATCATCTCCCACTATATAAGTCAAAATACCACATCTAGTTAATTTTGAATAAAATTTATAGAGAAGTCTTAAAAACTCGTAGCTCATGCACATTTAGTTCATTCATCTAGTATGAAAAATCCATAATTGCTTGCGCTAAACACATTGTGCATAGGCTCTACCCAAAGCCTCATTGGTAATTTGGTGCATCATGTTAAGGTGAACCTTAAAGCATATCAAGAGACGTGAAACACATTTATTTACATGTCCTCAACAATAAAAATGGCATTCCCAATATTACATTTTCAAATAAAATCCTATTACAAATCTTCTAGGAAAATAATAAATATATAGGGATGTCGTGTTACCGATATTCCTATAAGCACCTTACCAATGTAAATAAGGATAGTGTTGTCATTACACCTTGTTAACGTCGTGTTTCGCACACCTTTGGGCCAAGCTCCGACAACTCACCGTAACAGGCCTGCCAAAGATAGGAGAGAAGGTAACTAGGAGAAGGAGGCCTTGGAGTCTTCGATGCCAAAGTTAGTAATATTCGTGTCTACCCCATGAAGTCTGCGTCATTCGTACTGTTTCCTGTGTCAAAGTCCTTTAATGTTGCGTGGCTCAGCGACGACATCATTAATGTGATGTGTAGCCTGGGTAGTCGTGTCATTAATGCGGCGTGGTTTTCTGATTTCTATCTCCCAGACAGTATCCTTGCTGGTCCATCGATATCCTTTCTGTAAAAAGATCAAGGGTTCTCTGCACATTACACCCACGATGCGGACAAGCACTCGAGCGCTGGATACTAATCAAGGGGCCTTTAGATCAACGAGTCTCATCCCCTGCAGCACACTCCCTCCTGCAGGTTGCATCCAGAGGACCCTACCTATAGGCTGATGTAACGCCCCGTTCCCGGTGCTCCGGAGAGTTAACTCTTAATACCTCAAATCAACTTAAATAGTACAACTATAAAATCCGAAAAATCCAATAAAATATTAATCAATTTAATCAATCCAAATATCTAAGCTCCTCCATGAGGACAATAAAGAAAATCTTAATAACATAAATTAAAAACTCTCTAAAACTCGAAATTATCCTTAACTCATCAAATCAAAATACCCAAAACATAAATTCAATTTACTAATTACGACTCTCAAATAAGCACTTGTACCCTCGGGTACTTATTCTACTCTGATCATCACACCCGCTAAAACTTTATACTCTTGTTCTCCAGCTGAACCATCAAAATTATCTGAAAAATATATGGAGATAAGGGGTGAGTTATCAACAACTCAGTAAGCAGAGGACATATACTAGGGTGTAAACATAAGCATTTACAGAGTTCAGAATGCAGAACAAAAATATTTTATTTCAGAATGCAGAATCAGAATAATGTTTTCAAAATGTAGCGTTAGAACATGTTATAAAAAATATCAGAGCGAAAGTTCAAAAAATATTTATAGTCAAAATCCCTTTGGCATAGCATAAACTGAAACATCACATCACATCTTATCTTATCATATCAGAACAAATACCATCTTTAACCCCCGGGGTAGGGTTGTGCAAACCCCGGTAGCTAACCGAGCAGAAACAGAAT
>QEOY01001438.1:177553-190741 GCA_003123805.1 Juglans sigillata
CATAATTATATCAAAATCTATTAAGGTAGACAAAACAAAAATACCATTTAATTAAAATAGACTTAATTAGTCTCTCTTTAAAGAATTCAAAATAAAAGTCTTACACTACATTGTACTTCTAGAAGTATATTAAAAAAAACATAATAGTAGTAATACCATATTACAAATCTTTATTAATATCATTATAAAAATCATGTATTTTCTTAAATAAAATTAAACGGAGACCATTTACAAAAAATATAACCCATTTAAACATAACCCCAAAAATAAACCTCTCACCCGAAAACATAAATCTGGGAACTTTCCATATATATATAAATATATATATATGTATTAGGTTAAAACTGTCCATATATATCATATATATTTAGTACGTATAATAAACTAGGCGAACACACATACAAGATTAACACCCAGTATGCCAACTTACCCAAGGGAAACCAAGGCACACGTGGAGGGGTGAGGAGCGACAGGGCTGGCTGGAGGGATTGAGGTGGCGCGACAGAAGAGCGGGAGTGCGGCGGAGACTCCGTCTAGCTAGGCTGCGCACGAGTGAATGAGAGGGAGTGGTGAGCGAGAGAGAGATGGAGAGAGAGATGTGCGAGATAGGAACAGAGATGGAGAGAAAACACACGGAATACTCACCGAGAGGGCAGCGATGCGGCGGCAACAAGGTGGTTGGGCAGCAGCAGGTCATGGAAAGGTTGGGGTGTCAGCGTCACCGGGCTTCCCTTCGTCGTGGTTGGTGGCACCGAAACAAGAAAAAGTGCCCTGTTTTGAGATACAAAAATAGAGGTCCTTCAGTGTGTTTGATGGTGGTGTTCTCCGACGTGGGTTCACGGCTGGGTCACAACAGTGGCTTATGGCAGCGTTGTGGAGGAGCATGCAGTGGCTTGACCTCCTTGAGAAGCTGCAGTTTCCGTGTGATGGTTGAGTAAAACCGTGAAAGTGCAAACTGGTTTTTGGCCGTGCGTGGTAAGTCTCTTTCCGTGCGATCCGTGGGCTTGGCTTCTTAGGTGGTGCTACCCATGGTGATGATCTTCCTCTGCTGGTCGTGGGTGGTGCACTGCGTAAGCACACAGTGGGGGCGGCTGAGTATCCTCCGTGGAGTGACTCTCGGTACGTGGTGAAGGTTGCGGCTGCTGGGCTTCACGCGACGGGATGAGGGAAAGAGGGACGTGATCGAAATGGATGATGGTTTGTGGATGGAGCTTCTGTGCGTGAGTGGGTGGAGACTGCCGTGGGAGTTTATGCGGCAGCTAAAGGCTTTGTAAACTAACATGCAAGTGCGTATGTATATATATGTGTTTATGGGCAATGGAGAAACCCTAGAGAAAAGGGGGTAACGTGCATGCGGAAGGAAAAGAGTCGTGCGGGTGAGTAATTGTTCATAAACCGAATTTTTTTTTTTTCAAGGTTAAAATAAATGGCCAAGATCTCCAAATAAAAAGAAAATCACTACTCAAGTCCCTAATATAAAAACCTAAAATATGAAGTTCAAATAAATAAATAAATAAAATCCATAGTCTAACTATACCAATTTTAGGTCCGGGTATTACAGTTGAGTTGGAGACTTTGTTCGTTTTGGGCTTGGCCTTTGGTCTTAATTCCTTTAGCTTTCATTAACAGGCATGCTTTAAAAGGGGGGTAGGGGGAAATCCCCTTACAGTTATCGTGCTAATTCTCACCGGATGAGTACAGTGGGAATTTATCATTATTCGAACTCGCCTTGCTGTTAAAGTCGAGATCCTTTTGCTCATGTGTGCACCGCTCCGAAGTTCAGGAAAACTCTCGTTGTTTGGTCATCCTAATAATGCTTCCCCATCGCTCTTGATTGGCTATCCTTTTGATGATTCTAATGACGTCTTTTCAAGCTCATTAATGTTGAGGGTGTCAAGCGGCTCTTCGCATTCGCTTCGCTTCGTGGATTACACTTCTAGAATTCGAAGTGGCTCATACTTCTCCCTTCTGCCATGGGGTGTGGGAGACCAACTTCGCCTTTCCCCTATATAAAATCAGAGTTGGAGTTTCATTGATTTTCATTACACTGTAACCTTTTCGCCATTCTCATTTTTTCAAACTTTTATTTCCTCTACTCAATCTTCTTTCCATCCTTCACTATCTTACACGTCGGCGACAATGGCCTCTAAAAAATCCACTCAACCTAATGTTTCTAGTGGAGGTGATGCTGATGTTGGGCAGTCATTTGGGGGCAGTTAATGGCGTTCAAATGCCTCGGCGTTGATGTTGGCCTCACTGGCACTCACTTTCCAGGTATTGGACTTAGTGTTTTTCGAAGTTCTTGATCCCAATTAGGGTACCGTTGAGGCTACGGGCCATTCCACAAAAGTAGCCCTATTCCCTTCCACGTTTTCGTGTGGCCTAAGGTTGCCTTTCCCCTGCCCTGTTTGTGACCTTATTGACAGTCTTGGTTTGGCCCCCTCCCAACTGCATCCGAATGCCTGGAGGCTTTTGATTTGTTGCAGCATTATCTAGCGGTGTGCTCTATTGGAATCGAACCCAGACGATGCGGACCTTATCGGCCATGAGTTCCTCCTTACTCATAAGGTGCTACGGCAAAAGGGGAACATCTGTAGTTTCAGGGCAATACACGACTTGGTTAACCTAGAGCCGAGGTCTCGCAAGGTGAAGTGAGTCGCCGTGAGTTTTTTATCCTGACGAACTGGGGGAGGGTCCCGGAGGACAAGATTGTGCGTCTGTCGACTACTTCCAATGAGGTGCGGCATATTACGGCTGTTCGAGAATGGGTGCAGAAGAATCCTGATGGCATCTTCTTTGAAGTCCTTCTTTTCGAGGAGAGCTTAAGAGATTCCCTTCCTCCCCTTGATCACATTCCTTCTCCGTCGGGTAAGTGGAAGAAGCCTCACCCAGAGGGCGCCTTGGTCAATAAGTGGCCCCCTTTCGGAGCTTTGATTCCTCCACAGTGGGAGTCAGCTACCCTAGAGGTCTACCACCCCCCTGCCTTGGTGAATCTGGTGAAGGTGATGGCAAAGGACCAGATGACGATCCCTTTGCGACTTCACTGTTAGCTAATACTGCTAAGGTATCCTCGGACAAGGTTGAGATGGATGCCCTAATCTAGGACATCTTTACCGTCGAGGTTCCTGGGCGAACTGATGAGGAGCAACGTTCTTCTTCAAGGATTTCACCACCTTCTTCGTCTCACTCTGCCATAGGTAGCCACTCCTTTGGGGACGAGGCTGCTAAGGAGGGGGCAACAGCTTTTACTTCCAGCAATCGTGCAGAGATGGAGGGCTGCGCGAGAGGCAAATCCTGTTTGGATGTTGTATTTCGCTCAAGTTCAAGGAGTCTAGCCGACGACCTACCCATCCAAGCAGAGCACCAAATGAGGGATGATTCCCTTCCGGATATTATAGTCAGTGCGGGTTTGGGGGGTCCGTACAACGAACCGCCTTCCCAGGCAAGCGCCCAACAGAGGGTGATGCCCTTCTAAATGTTGTAATCAACTCCGGTCTGCGAGGTTCTTTGTGAAGGCCCAATCGTTCCTCCTAAGGTCGTCATGCAATCGTCTGACGTCGAGGGCTCAGTAGAAGTCATTCCTCCTTTGTCCTAGCTGGAAAGGGGAGGGAGTCGTGTGGAGGCCACCAGTCAGGTCGTCGAGTGCTTATCCAGCTTTTTCCACGAGGTTCAACCGTTCCTTTCTATCTTTTTCCTTCTTCTTGCTTTTTAGTCTTCCCTTACTAATTTTTGTATGTTGGCCCTTCTTGTTGCCAGGGTACCTCTCTCTCAACTAGTGGCTTTTATTATGGACGGCCAACACTTCCCTTCGCTATGCTCGGATTGAAAGGGAAGTAAGGGAGTTATTAGAGCGCGAGCTGGAAAGGGTGTGGCTTGACCTAACGGATGAGTGCAGGAGTGACAGGAAGCTGGAGCGCCACAGGAAGAAGCTAAAGAGGAAGGTGAGGGAAGAGAGGGAACAATTGGAGCGGCTAAACCAGAGTCTTCGGGATGACCGCTCCCAAGTAGAGGAGGTTGCCCTCTGCCAGGATAGGCAGCTGAAGTTGTTCCTGGAAGTTCGCAACCAGGTGTGGGGACATGGGCTTGCTGAGGGCCGTAGGTCAATGCAAGACCACCTCTTAAGGAGTCTAGAGCTGCGTTCGCTGTCCTTCATGAAATATCTACAAGGCCTTAATCTTGTCGACATTCCTATCAACAAGGTGGCAACCTGGGGAAGAAAGAGATGCCTAATGCTTTCCCGGGTCTGGTTGTTCCCGCACCCCTCGCTCCAGGGCCAGGTGATCCTGATGCTCCAGAGATTGGTGCACTTGGCACTGAGACTTGACAGTTCCATGCCTTAATTTCCCAACATGTTGAGGCTCAATTGTTTTGTTCGTCCTTTTCTACCCTTTTTGGCTGAATGTATGTACCTGCATTTTGTCACCCAGCAACTTGTATATAAAGTTAATTAATGAAAATATCTTGCTCNTTTTTTTTTTTTGTTTTTTTTTTTTTTTTTTTTTTTTTTTTTTTTTTTTGTGCCAGGCTTGGGGGAGTTTTGGCGTAGGAGTCCGTAGGGTTCCTACCGATCCCCCTAGCCGGTCGTTCATTTGTTAGTGTTGCACTCGTTTGCCTTTATTGGATAGTCGTCCTCCCGGACCTCCCTGCGATCTTTCTCGACGATGCCTTCCCAATTTTCTATCGTACCCGCTGGCCGTATCCGACTATGTCTTTTGTATATTCCCTTTTCTGCCATTCCATTCCCTTTTTTTTTTTTTGTGGCCGACTTGGGGTGCTGGCTACAAGGATCCGCTATACAGGGCTTTAAGGCCCACCCCGCCAGTACCCGTGTAACAGCCAACTAGAAATTCACTAGTGAAATTTCTATTGACTTTAGGAACCTTGTGAAAACTCCATAAGTTTTTACAAATCAACCAATCGCACGAGTTTTAATTTGTCAACATAGTAAGTGTTATCGCTCACTATGGTGGTAGAAATATGAGTTTAATTATTTGAGGTAGTTAGAAGTGTCAGAATATGTTTTGATCTACACCATTAGACTCAATTGATTATTTACAAATTTATGGCGCAATAGCCCATTTTCATAATTCTAGACGAAACGTCAGTTCGAAATTGTGAAATTATTTTTCAGAGGTACTTCAAGGTTGAGTTTCAGTAAAGGAATTTCACTATAGGTTAATATAAATATTTAGAATTTTTTAGTGCTAATTTTATTATGCATTTCTTCGAAGTGAATAGTAACATCGATAAGCACACCCAGTGCAGTGTTTTCAAAATCACAATGTGGAATGTCCAAATAAGGTTAGAGAACTTTTATTTGGACACTTGGCAAGATCTTAGCCACACATAGTGAATAGTATTAGACACTTGGTACCATGACAAACCATTAGATAGATTTGTGAAGGAAATCAAGGTGTGAGATCATGCCACCTAAGCAAAATTTGGTTTCATCTGATCAACCAAATTGTGCCAGACCAAAGAGGATTTCAATCCTAGCTAAACCCTAAATGGTTGAAATCCAATTCAAACCCCAAAACATTGGTTGAAATCGAAACCCTAAACGGTTTCCCAAACCCTAAAGTTGGCCTCCAAACCCTTTTTAATCTGATTTCTAGCATTGCGTTTAATCACTTGATTAAATTACTTTCACATGCTATTAATTAATCAAACTCTTGTTATAAAATCATTATCCAACCTTTTAAACCGTGAAATTTTGATTGGGCCAAGAAAAACTAGAGTTGGGCTTAATAGCATCTCAAACCCTAAACAAACCTCCTTTAAACCCCAAATGGAAGCCGACTTGGTTGGGGCCCTCCAAGGCCCACGAATTTGGCCGCCCTGGCAAAGCTTCTTGAAGAAGCTTCCTCCTTTACAGGGCAGACCATTGGCTGAACTCAATAGTGCCTTGATGTGAAGGAGAAATCCACCCCATCAATCTCCATATCTCACAGCTGCTGCAGCCAGTCCTTGCTCCTCTCTATTCTCCACTTTATGTCACATAGCCACCTCCAATCAAGAGTCATACAAGCCCATAACTTTCCCCTCCAGAAGTTTAAATTCATGCAAGACACATTTCACTCCCTTTCATAACTTCTTCACCCCGTTCTTAGAGCGAAACTCAAAAGAGCTCATTCGGGCAGATTNCATAAAATTTGTTCATCTTTGAGTGCTTCTGTGGATATCTTATTAGTCTCATTCCATACTCATTTCGTCAGTCAAAAGTATTTTTAACCATAGAAAGGTCATTTTGGGCATGAAACTGGAGAGTGTTATGGTTTGGAATTTTTGACCAAGCTAGTAGACATATCTTGGTCCGCAAATTTTATGCAGTGTTGTTAGTATGTGTTTATGAATGTTCATTAAGGTTTTGTTGCATGAATAAAACTTTTGATGATAGATTTCCTTAGATCTAAAAACTTGAAAACTTATGTTGTTAGCAAGTGGAAAACAGTTTTTGTTCTGTGAAACTTTGCATGTTTCGTAGTTTAATCTTATTCCAGAGGTTTTGATATTTTTATGTGATAATCCTAAGCCTCTTATATACATGTTAGGATGTTATTTTGAAGATATTTAGTTTTAATTTTAAAGATATGATTTTTCTATGCAAGAGGATTTCGGTTAGGCCTAACATTTGTTGTTATTGGGTTAAATCCATGTTTTATTGAGTTTTAGCCATGTGATTTTACGATTGATGGTTGATCCTCTTTAGGAGACATTTGTAAACCGTGTGATGTGGTAGTTTGAAGATCACATGTCTTTAAGCCATGAATCAAGAGATTGATCAAAGTTAGTTGAGAGAAAATTTTCTGTCTTTGTACTAAGTGTAAAACCAAAAACTCCAAGTGTTGTTTTGTGATTTTTGGTGACTTTTGTTCGATAATTTAAAGTATGGCTGATCTTAGGATGATGTTATGAATATATTAGAAGTAAGATTTGATTTTTTAGAATTCTTGGAGATGTTTTTATTAAGGTCAAAACTTGTGATTTAAGGGTTTACTTTTTGTTAAAAAGTTTAGGTCTTCTTACAAAAAGTTTGGTGTTGATGAGTACAAGTTATAGCACTTGGCCCGTAGTGTTGATTCCGTACAATCTTCCACCATGGAGGTGCATGAAGGCGCTCAACTTTTTGTTAACTTTACTTATCCCTGGCCTGAGATCACGTGGGAATGACATTGACATATTCATGCGGCCATTGATTGAAGAGCTAAATGAGTTATGGGAAACAGGTGCCAGAACTTATGATGCATCCATGTCGACGTCTTTTCATATGCATGCTACCGTAATGTGGATGATAAATGACTTTCCGGCATATAGGAATCTTTCTGGCTAGAGTACGAAATGGAAGTTAGCATATCCAACGTGTAATAAAGATGTTGCTAGTGAGTGGTTAAAATATTCTCAAAAGTTGTGTTTCACGGGTCATCAATGCTATCTATCAGCAAATCATGCATGGAGAAGAGAATGTGCTAAGTTGGATGGGAGAGTAGTGGACATAATTGCACCAAATGAGTTGTCTGGGGAAGAGATAGTAGAACAACTGGAACATGTTAGAGCGAACAATTTTGGCAAAGGTCGGGGAAAGAACAAGAGAAAACGAGGCGCAGTAGAATTGAATTGGATAAAGCGTAGTATTTTTTTTTACTTGCCGTATTGGTCGTCCAACATGTTGCGACATAGTTTGGATGTAATGCACATAGAGAAAAATATCTGTGATAATATACTGGGTATATTGATAAGCATTAACAAAAAGACGAAAGACACGATCAAGATGAGGAAACATCTTGAGAGTATGGGAATTAAACATAATCTACATTTGCGGGTAGAAGGCAATAGGATGGTCATGTCGCATGCATGTTTTACCATGATGAGGGAGGAGAGGATGAACTTTTGCAAATGGTTGCAAGGTATGAAGTTGTCAGATGGTTATGTTTCAAATATTGGTAGATGTGTGAGCCCTGATGACTGGAAAATCAGTGGATTAAAAAGTCATGACTGTCACGTATTTTTGCATAAGTTATTACCTGTGGGAATTCGTGGGAATCTGACATCTAATGTACGAGTCGCCATATCCGAACTCTGTATGTTTTTTAAGGATTTGTGCGCTCGAGTAAAAAATCGAGATGTGTTGTGAAAATTAGAAGAAAACATTGCTACTATACTATGTAAATTCGAGCAGATCTTTCCACCATCATTTTTTCATGTCATGGTCCATTTAGTAATACATTTACCGTAAGAGGTACTGTTGTGTGGACCGGTGCAGTTCCGTTGGATGTATCCAATTGAAAGATATTCGGGTTGACTGAAGCACATTGTTGGGAATAAAGCTAGAGCAGAGGGATCAATAGCAAAGGCTTATATACACGATGAATGGTTAACATTTTGCTCTCTATAGTTTCGTAGTGTTGAGACACAATTTAATCGTCAAGAGCGAAATGCTGATTTTGCTGCTCCGTCTCCTCGTGAGCTATCAGTGTTTTCCCAGAATGTACGACCATTGGGTGCACAAACGGGTTACGATTTAATTGATGGAGAATTGGGTAAAGTTTGTTGGTGTTTGCTAAATAATTTCCGGGAGATGGATGATCATCTCAAGTATGTCATTGCATGCTTCGAATAATGCTAGTTTTCTTCAAGTTTAACTATAACTGTTGTGCTCAAAATATACTTCTTTTGCACTTATATATAATAGTGAGCACATGGACCAACTTAGGACAGAAGGCATAGAGAATATAGAGGCAAGACACGAGGAAAAATTTCTTGGATGGTTTGAAGAACATGTATGAACTAAAATTATATATAAGTTACATTTTGAAACTTTTAACTCTTGGTAACGTTTAATAAATATATATTATTTCAATTGTTAGATTTTGGAACAACGTGCTCATAATCCCAGATCAGTTTCTCCTAAATTGTATGCATTGGCCTGTAGTCTCTCAAATAGAGCACTTCGATACACTACATGTATGGTTCGAGGTTATAGATTCCATACTCTGGATTGTGAACGTGATAGAAAGACTCAAAACTCTAGTGTGCTAGTCGAGGGGAGTCATGAAACAGATGATATTGACTATTATGGTGTCATACGTGATATTATCGAATTGAAATATCTGGGTGAGTCTGTAACATATGTCTTTAAATGTGATTGGTGGGATCTAGACAGCGGTCAGGTTTCGATACATAGGGATAATCACTTTACGAGTGTCAATGCTACATCTAAATGGTACGAATATGATCCATTCGTATTGGCTTGTCAAGCTACCCAAGTCTATTACTTGATTGATCCAATGAAAAACGCTGATGAAGATAGTAGATAGATAACTTGGTGAGTCATACAAAAATTTATCCCCCAAAATATATAATAAAGTAGGAACGAGTGCAGATTACTAGAATAGTGGATATGAAGATGACACTCCGATTGTAGAGGCATACCAGGAAAATGGAGAGGATATTAACTTGTTTGTTGACCTCGGTGCACTCGAGTTGCTCTCCTTGTGTAGAGATGATGTCCCACCCGTCCAGCTCGACCCGTCCATATTAAATGATCATTCAATTTAAGTAAGTGAGGAGGAAGAAGAAGAAGAAAAAGAAGAGTCAGAAGATAAAGACAAATCAGAATCTGGGCAGGAAGTGGATAAGGACGAAGAAGAGGTTGATGATGATGAAGAAGATGTTATTGAAGGAGATTCTGAAACAAGCATTGAAAATACATTCGAAGATGAAGAATAAAAGTACAAAATATTTTATTCATATAGGTGACTATAAAATATTATACTTTTGATAATTTCTTCTAATTAATTTTCTTTGATATAATTAATCATTTTCAAGGATGCCGCCAAAAAGACAATGAAGAAATCTGCCTCCGCCAAGTCCAAGTCCTTAACCCATTGAGGACTCCCCACTCATGGAATTTGCTACTAAAGATCAAGTTAACACGCAAGAGAACAACAACCAGTCGACAGCTGCCAGTAAGGAAATATTGTCGTTAATAATTAATTATATAGTTAATACTTTTGTCTCAATAACTATACAACTATAATTATACTATTATCATATAGTTGATGCATCTGCATATTGCGGTTGTGGCTATACACGTGGTATTTCTCTTTAGAGAAATATAAGGCACGGAAAACTCAAGATCACCATTCCTGATAACTTTACTAGAGGAGTGGATGATAGTGCAGCATCGCTTTCCTCCTATCTTGGCACAGTAGTTTGAGCTTATGCTCCATTTTATGTGCATTCATGGTGAGATGTTTCGAATGAGATTAAGGAGCACATTCGAAGTGGTGTGCTGGTGAGTTTACTTTGAGAGTACATTTTTTCACCTAGATTAGTATATCATATTTTTAACCTGATTCACTTATTAGGATGAATTCGACCTTGACTTTGGCCGTAGTGAGGATTTGAGAATCGTGAATGAGTTGATTGCTACACTATTCCGACGTCATAAGGGACGATGTCATGACCATTTCAAGAAGTTTGAGACGTTGGAAGAGGCTGCGCAGTCCTCTTTCCGGCAGATGAAGTTAGATGATTGGAGAGCGTGTTGTGATCTTTTTGTATCTCTAGATTATCAGGTATTTTACATTATTTACATTCATATTTGTTCTATATATTATATGTATATATATTACAATTAACATTCTTAATTAATTTTGTAGGACTTGAGTTCTATAAATGCACAGAATAGATCCACTCTTATTGTCCACTATCATACTGGTTCAAGGTCATTCCACCATCTTGCTGAAAAAATAGTAATTAAAAAATTATATAATTCATTTATTTTTCTTATATTCTTTTATTTAAATACTAACAATATCTTTTTAAAATTGCTAATGTTGCTTTGTTAGAAACGCGATGATCCTGAAAACTTTTCCGTCATTCATGTCTATGCTGCTGCTCACACTAATGAGCATAGTGAGTGGATGGATCCTGTCGCTGCAGCTAATTATGTAAGCAATGCTAATTTTGTTAAATAAATTATGCAACATGTGAATAATTTATTTTTTATTTTTATTTCTTTTAATACATTACTTATTAACGATCATTACCTTTTAAATTGCAAGAAAAATTGATGGAGATGTAGTCAGCTTCTGGAGAATCCTCTCCTAGTGACATAGACATATTCAAGCAAGTGCTTGGGCCGCAATCTAATATGGTACGATCTTTCAAGCATAGATGTTCATCTTGCTCAACCTCATCGACTTCACAAATTAATAATCTTATCAAAGATTTAGAAGCTGCACGACGTGAGAATGAGTATATGAGGTCGAGACAGCAAGAGTTAGAGTCTCTCTTAGAACAACAGTCTCATTTAGAGAGACACGTTTGCAGGACCAACAGAGAGACCAGGAGAAAAGAATACGCAGTGAAGTCTAAGAGCAAGTGCATCGGAAGATGATGGTGCAAATGGAGTGTATTATGTCTTTGCAACAAAATCTTGGTGGGCAAGAAAAAAAAAAGAAATAAATTTTATCAGGGTATATAACTAATTTTAATATTTATTTTTGAAATTTTATAAGATATTGTTAGTTGTTAATTGATGGTATGTAATATGATACAATTGGTATATTTTAAAATTTTATGAAATTAGTATTTCTGATCTGTACATTTGAATATAAATTAAAAATGTTCGAACATTGGTTCACATTCGAACCAATGTTTAAACGTAAATACACAAAACTATATAGTAATATTCGAACGTAGGCCTCAACGTTCGAGCGCACTCACCCTCAAACGAACAAAACGTTCGAATGATTAAATGATTAACGTTTGAACATACCTCCGAACGTACCACTTGTGTTGCTCCTTTGTTTACATTCGAAATAACGTCTGAACATTAAACTCATTACGTTTGAACATTGGTCCGTTAACGTTTGAACGAAAATTTGAACGTTTATTGTAATTAACATTTGGACGTAAATATGATACGTTTGAACTATAATTAACGAATGTCAAACTTCTGTCATTCGAACGTCAATCGGTTTGGTTGTCATTCGAACGTTCAATTGGACGTCTGAACATTACTTTTTGTGATAGATCTAAACTGTTTGAAAAAAAGGGAACGTTCGAACATTCAACCAAACGGAACACCTCCAATCATTAATAGTAAACCGTCACTAATTATTTTTTGTGATGCACATTAGGTGACGCTCGTGGTGACTGTTTCAAATCGTCATCAAATATCTTTAATGATGTTTTGCTAATTTTTAGTGACGGTTTTTTCTATTAAAAAAATCAAATTGTGTTGTAGTGTAGGGGATAATAATGGTAAAACAAACTTTGAAGGACGGGGCAATTAATATTCTGCAGACAAATTTCATTCACAATCCCAGTACACAAAAAGATATAGCGCTAGGCCTCATGATGATCTGGAGCATAATTAGAAAAGAGAAATACAACATATTATTAATTATAAAAGAGTTTGAGACTTTTGGTTGTCTCGATCCGATATGCTCTTTGGGCCTAGTAAGCTCTGAAAATATTGGTCGATTTTTTTAGAAAAATTCTAGATATAATTATTACATTTTTATATATCATTTAAAAATATGTAATCTTATTTTTTTATCTTTATACACTACAAGAAAATTATTTATTTGTGATCATTTAATTATAGCAAAATGATTATTTACAGTCAAAATGAGACTGTTTTGGTCACAAATAATATTTTCGCCGCAATTAAATGGCCACCAAAGTCTATTTTTCTTGTAATGATATATCTTAACATGTGAAATATGAAATATGAAGATAAAAATATAAAATCCCATATTTTTAAATGATGTACTGGAGTGTGAGACTTCTGTATAGTTTAACTCTTTTTTATATATATATATATATAATAGTAATTAATTAAATTTCTTCCACACGTGAAAACGAAGCCAAGCAACTTGACCGCCTTCTTGGACTACTTAATGTATAAGTATAAAAAATCTCGTTTAGTTTATTTAATTGTTTTTTAAAAAAAAAACTTATTTGAAAGTCAATTTATTCATACACAAAACAGATTATTGATATAAAGATTTACGACATATAAAAAAATAGTATTCATCCAAGACACTCGCTCCGATCGAAGATTCTCAAAACTCTGTTTTGATATTGAAAAGTGATCTAAATTCATCTCATCTTATCATTACAATTTTTTTAAATTCTCGTAGAAAATATAATAAACAATTAAACTTTTTTAAATCT
>QEOY01001438.1:212690-249466 GCA_003123805.1 Juglans sigillata
AAAAAAAAAAAACACTTCTTTAATCAGAAAGTAAAATATAAATCATTAAATATTAATTTTTATTCTACTTCGTAATTAAGAAAATATTTTTAAATAATATTATAATTTTTATTTTATTTTTTAAAATATTTAAAATTATTAAAAATATCTATATAAAAATAAATTTAAAATATATATATAAAAAAATACTACAGCCCCAACGGGAGCCCCCAGCGGGGCATGTAGCATTTTTCTTAATAAATATGTAGTATAAAAGATGATAAGTACAAAAATTTAATTAATTTAATAAAAATAAAAATAAAAAGTTAAAACATGTGTAGAGGATGATCAAAACCTAAACTTTATTTGAATCTCGGACAAAACTAATGTACATTATTTAATAAATTAGACTGTAAAAAATAGTCGTCATCTATTTATTTTTAAATTGGACTTATATTATTTTCTAATGTATGTGCTACTTCATTTATATATATATATTTCTACTTTAAACTCTATCTTAAAGGTATAAGGTGCATTTTTTTTCGAAAATAAAATTTTGACTAATCTCGAAAATATAAAAGATAAAAGAGTTTTTCACAAGTATATTTAGATAATTCAAGAACTTATTCCGATAGTTCTTCAAAATTATTTGTACCTAAAATGATTCGAACCTTAAATATAAAGTAAGCATATCATCAAGATCAAAGTCTTAATTATCACTTGAGTCAATCCTTAATAGTTGACTTGATATCTAATTTATTTCGCTAGCTTTGAAATTTTATTTTTTAAAAGTAAGAATTTGAGTTTTTAATTTTTTAAACTTCTAATTTATAAAGCCTCTTAGTTTTTAATAAAAAATGCAAAATTACATTTCCCCTCCAATGAAATAAATTTTTTGTGAAAATGAATGTTGTCTAAGCTTAGAGCGGGTAAAGAGGGACCCGCCAACCAGAAGGTGGTGACAACCAACACCAAGGGGTAGGATTGAAGAGACGAGAACCGCTCTGAAATGGCCACATCAAGAGGGTCTCTCCTATCTTCTCGTGCCACGTGTAATTCAAGCCGAAAGAGATTCCTTTCTTGCCGGCTCTCATTGTATTTGTTAGTATTATTATTCTTCCGATTATTTTACAAAATTGTTAGGAGGGTTTTTAAAATTAGAATTTAAAATATGAAAGGTTTTTTTTTTTCCCGAAAAAAAGAAAATTAATGGAGTTGGGAAATACGAAGATCCGATCTGTAAACATCACTAATTATGACTAATGAGAAGACAGCAAATGAAATGAAGCAATAAGGTCCATAACTAAAGGGAAATGCTTTGGTCATTCAAAATGTATCTCGAATGAAATTTTTTATTTTTTATTTTTATTAAATAATTAAAAATATATATTTTTATAATATTATAATTATTTTATTTTTTAAAAAAATATTTATAATGATTAAAAAATTACATAAAAAAAAAATCTATTCGAGACACATTTTGTGTTCCGAAATAGCAGTTCCGATAACCAAATATTAAAGTTTTAAATAATGAATGGTATATTTTTTATCGTCTATTAATACCCAATAAATATTTAGAATAAATTAGTGGGTGGCCACTTAATAATCGTGTGTATATATGATAATAGGATAAGGTTTAAACTGTGTCGACAATAATAAAAATGATATTTACAGTCTTAAAATATATAAATTTTTTATACTCTTTTTTAAAAAAATAAGTAAATTATGACTCACATGATGAAAAAATTATTTTTTTAATAAAAAATCCTATTTTTTTCAGAATAAATACATAAAATTTATACACACTAAGATTATTATATCATGTAGCGTTAATTTATTCGTTCAATTATAGCTTATAATATGTATAATTCATTATATAATCCGGTACTAAAGTATTAATAATAGTTCTAATACCGATATTAATGGCCGGGTACATGATAGTTTGTCGTATTAGGTAACATAAATAATTAAATAAAACTAAAATACAAATGTTTTTTTATTTATTTAAATAAAAAATATTTGTATTTTAGCTTTTTTTTAATAATTATAATGAATTTGACAATTGATCGATCCGTTTGCACACCCACCAACTTATATATAGCATAACAGCTCTGAATCTAGTACGTAACAAATGCATGAAGACTCCTCTTGATTCAACTACAGCACAAATTAGCCATCATGCAGATCTTCATATGAACTCCTAGAATCCAATAGATTAGGGATGATCTATAGAATGGTCTATTATTAGCTCCATTTTAAAATATATACGATTAAAATAAGAAAAGTGTTTGATCTACACAAATTTTAGATAAAAAAGTTTATAAGCTAATAATGTTTAATGTGATTCATCAGATTGTAAAATTCTTTTTAATATCATGAAGCGGATCTAATGTATTTCATCAAGTTACGTCAGTACGTATGTAAACTTTCTTGTATAAGATTCATGTGTAAACCTAACACTAGGCTAAATTAATATAATCATACTCTATATATAGGAGGTTCCAATTTATTGCAACACTTTTCCATTTCAATATTTTACATTATAAGTCAAGGATTCTACGAATAAGAAATAAAATAAAAGACTAAATAAAGAATGGATTTTTTTTTTTTTTTTTGAATAATAAACTGATTCATTTCATAAAATCAATCATTACAATTATTTTCCTGCATTACAAAGTTGATAATTGATTCAGGCCCTTTTTCAATTTATATTTGTTTATCATCACATGAGAGAGCTAATTTTTCAAGTTGATGAGGTACGTACTGCATTGGCCTCTATAAGTAATATTTAAAAATAATATTAAATCGAACTCTCTAGTTTGACCTTTCTTTTATAAACCTTCTGATGTCATCTATGGTTTGCCCATACCATGTCCAATTTTCTTTTTCACTCATGTTAATAGCTTTGATGACTACTTGAGCATCACATGATTCGAATACCACACTTACAAATCCTAGTTCAAAGCAAAATTCCATGGTGAATCTCTCAATGATAGTGCATTAACTTCAACTATAGTGGATTGTAGTACATTCCTTTTATTAGAGCATAGAGCTGCCAGAATCTCTCCAACCGAATCTCTAATAATCACCCCATGCCCATCTTCTCACAGTTTGCTTTCACTGCATTTTCCCCTGGTTTTTTCCATCTGACCATATTCCTTGTCCTTTTGGAAGATCTGAGCTTGGTGAAATCCATCAAATCCCTCTCTAGCTACTTGAACTACTGTTCATAGGCTTTCAAACTGATTTTCATAGATTAGTACATTTCTTCTAAGTCGTATCCTTCTCATTATGGTTGTCACCAGCTTTAGTTCCTCATTTTGTAACTTCACTATCAGTTTCTCCTACAGCTCCAAAAAAATCTTTCTCTGCACTCAACCACTTATGTACTGGGCTAGTGGCTTCTGCTCACACATTACTTGCTGCTAAACAACTCCATAAAATTAAAAAATGGCCAATTGTTTCCTCTTCTAGTTCACAAATTGGACATAGGGGATTATTAGTTATTCTTGTTGGGAGGATATCATTTCCAGCTTTCCATAAAAATTTTAACAATACCCGGCACTTTCAATCCCAGATCTCTTTCCAACCTATTATTACAGAAGTTTGCATTGAAGATTCTTCCCTCATATTCTTTCTTATAGTATGTTCCACATGGTAGCCACTTCTAACAGAGTAAATCCCAATATTGGAATGGCCCCATATCATATCAGTTTTTCTTGTACTCCCACTCTACTGATTGGTATACTGCAAACCATTTTAGCCTCATCTTTCTTGAAAATCTCATTTCTGACATTTTCTTTCCAACCTTCATGCTCTTCATCACTAAGGTTTTTGACTTTGGATTCTCCATCTAGGGTTTTTACTAGAGACTGAAAACAATAAGATGAAGGCATTGGTGTCCACATGTCGTCCCAAATTTTGATATTATGCTCATTCNAAACAATAAGATGAAGGCATTGGTGTCCACATGTCGTCCCAAATTTTGATATTATGCTCATTCCCCCCCCTCCAAATCAGCCCTTCTTTAAGCAAGTCCATAGGAAATTGAGGATGCTTGAAATACTTTTCTTTCATAATCTCTGCAACCATAGATGGTGGATTGTTCAGTATTCTCCAATATTGTTTAGCCAGTATTGCCTTATTGAAACATTCAATATCTCTGAAACCCAGCCCCTCTTTTCATTTTGGTTTTCCCATCTTGCACCAACTCTTCCACTGAATTATTTTATCATTTTGCTTATGACCCCACCAAAATCTAGACAGAATTGATTACATCTCCTTGCACATATTTCTTGGTAGTTTGAGAACACGTATGAGGAATGCTGAAATTGCTTATATGACTTCCTTGAGTAATATGAAGCAAGTTGGCAAAAAGATGAAGGATGTGAAAGGATAATAAAATAAGAGGGGTTGAAGGGTGAAGCATGTTCAAATCTATGCAAAGAGTACAAGACTATCTAAAGTCAAGCAGTACTAGGGCTTTGACTCGATGGAGTTCATAGAAATTTAGGGACAATAAAAAGGATATCGTGACCATAATAGAAAGACTTAAAACCTTGCAGAATGAAGAATAACCTCACAATGCAAATGAAATCAAAAGAGTTCAAGTGGAGTTAGGANAGCATGTTCAAATCTATGCAAAGAGTACAAGACTATCTAAAGTCAAGCAGTACTAGGGCTTTGACTCGATGGAGGTCATAGAAATTTAGGGACAATAAAAAGGATATCGTGACCATAATAGAAAGACTTAAAACCGTGCAGAATGAAGAATAACCTCACAATGCAAATGAAATCAAAAGAGTTCAAGTGGAGATAGGAGTCTTACTAAAACAAGAAGGTATCAAATGGAGAGAGAGAGCAAAAGGAAATTGGTACCAACTTAGGGATGGATAAAAATACTAAATATTGCTATGCTTATGCAAACCAAAGAAGAAGAAGAAATAGGATACTACAAGTCATTGACACTCAAGATAGAATACTGAAGGAGACAAGAGAGAGTGAAGGGGCTTTCAAGCAGTACTTTGAAGAATTGTTCGGATCTTCAACTTCATTAAAAGAAGAGATAGAAAAATATTTACGAGGAAATGAATGAAGGCCTCCAAAAAGAGTTCACGAGAGTTGGAGTTGAAGAAACATTTTATTAGATGTCTCCCTTAAAGTCCCTAGGCCCGAATGGTGTTGGAGCATGTTTTTTCAAATCCCATTGGAATACAATAAGAGATGAGATATATAATGTTGCTTTAAGTTTCTTAAAATGAGAGAGGATATATGGATCACCCTCTTAATTTTACTTACATTACCTTAGTTCTGAAGGTATAAATCCCATTTATGTTAGTAAGTTTAGACCAATTAGTCTTTGTAATTTCATGTATAATATTATTTACAAAGTTCTAGCAAGCAAGTTAAAGAAAGTGCTCTCTGCCATCCTTCCAAGGAACCAAAGTGAATTTATTCTTCGTAGACCTATCACAAATAATGTTATGGTGACTTATGAAGTTTTACATTCGATGAAAACAAAGAGGAAGAACTAGAAGCATGGCTCTCAAGCTAGAAAGTGGATTGCATTGATTATGGATTGTGTAACCACATTCTCATACTCAATTCTAGTAAATGGACAACTATGTGAAAAAATTCTACCCACTAGAGGTATAAGACAGGGGGATCTCCTATCTCTTTATCTATTCATTTTGTGCACGAAAGGTCTGAGCTCCGAGATAAATCTATATGAAAGAAGAGGTGAAACAAAAGGGGTGGCAGTGGCAATGAGAGGCAGAAGGATAAAACATTTTCCGTTTGCAAACGATTGTATTCTTTTTTGTAAGGTTAGATTGACAGAGTGGAGTAAAATTCAGCAACTCTTAGACAAGTATGAAAATGCATCTAGCCAATGTTTAGACAAGTAGAAAACCTTCATCTTCTTTAGTACCAACTGGATCAACATATAAGAAACATATTATACAAGTCGCATGAGTTTTACTTGGTGGAAATAATGAAAAGTATTTGAGATTACCAGCTATTGTGAGTAAGTTAAAATATAATACTTTCAGGAGTATAAAGGTGAGAGTGTGGCAAAAGATCAATACAAAATGGCCAAAAAGTGTCTCAAGATGCAGCTTGCGAGGAGCTAGCATGTTCATAACACAATATAATTATGTAAATCCTTATAATCGAAGCTTGAATAAATGTATATGGTGGGAGATAATTATGTTTTTCGTTTTTTAGTTTTCTTTTTCTTGGTCTTTTTTAATTTTGATGATGAAATGGTTAAATCGCACGATCCCATGTACACTGATCGAGAAATGAAAAGTTAAAGAAAATGGGGGTCCCAAATCATTCAATTTGCTATTGCATCAGATTCTCTCTACCTTTTGCTATCGATCAATGCCATTTTAGGGTTACAGGGCAGCAAATTCATCATTTTCTGTGTACATGAAAACTAATTAAACATTTCTTAGATGTTTCATTAATAGTGACATGTCTTGATAAGATAATTATTATCTGACTTCTTCTTCGAGTCCGAATATATTTATATTTATATATCTTTCTTTTTCGCCTATAATTGAGAAATTCATTCCTTAAGTTGATTAGAAGATCATGCCGTGGACTTAACACGTAAAATATTTAATTATTTAAATAAAATATAAAATTAATATTCGAATTCAAGATTTTTATTATAATTTAATACTATGTAAAATTATTATTTATCATAAAAACATAAACTAATAAGAAGAAGTAGTACCATTATCATTTGTATTTATCTTAATAAAAGGAAAGCGTGCACCATTTTTAATTTCATTTTTTGGCGGTTGAATTAATAGCTATTGATCATCTGCATGGTTTGAGAGGAAATTGAAGAATTTTTTTGAGAATCTAAATTATCAGATTCATTAATCGTACCTTAATTAATATTCTCTACTGACGGTCTCTTAGCTAGCTTCTAATATATAGGGATTAAGTAATTACGAAGGAATTCGCATAAAATACAACTATTAATGATTGTAAACATAAGGAATATATATCGATCGATCGTGCATTAAAATTAGAAAAAAATTAGTTACTAGTACTGTGTGACATGGGAAGTTGTTGACATTTATATATATATCAAAGAGAGAATATATATTCAAATTCTTCCGCTGCATTTTTCTCTAATAAAAATAGATCATGCATGACTACTGCCTCCATGACCGGCGCCGCCACGACTATCAAAAATCACAAAGACGGGCCGGAGGGAAATTAAAGCCTAGCTAGCTAGTCTGTCACGGCATTCAGCATTCATTCTCTGACTGAGTACGTAGAATGGGATGATGATCAGCTGGTGACGTGTGAGATTACCTAGCTATGATCAACTCAAGATCAGATTAATCATGTATGTATTTGACCCGCGGGGTTATGAAATTTTGTATTTTTTTTAGATCATTCATGAATCTACTTCGTCACATGATATATCTACTTCGTGCTTGGTTTTAGATCATCGCTCGATCTCGATCTCGATCTCGATCTAGTTTAATTCCTTTGTGCATGATTTACGGATCCTGAATGCACGCATGGGAAATATTCTTTGGATGGAAAAAAATCATTTTTTACATTATTTTACACAATTATATTTTAAATCATGATTATTTTTATGAAATATCTTATAAAAGTAACATTATTTTATAAAAATATTCTTATTTTTTAACATTATTATAAAATATGTTATAAAAATATATTATGTGTATATCATTACTCTAATTTAAATACGTCTAGATAGAGGCTCCTTCCTTATATATAGTTAGCGATGGCAATTCGTATTCTTCTATTCTCAGGGTTCGTGTTGTATTAAGTACTCATAAATATTAGATTCTATTGATTAATTTTAACACGATCCGAGTCAAATAAATATTAATACAATTTATATAAATAATGGATAATGCGACACAACATGCATAATCCCATTAATGATTAACTCTAAAATCTTAAATGTTATTGTGTTCCTATGGTATTTGTCTCTATTTTTTTACGAGATATTTAAGAATCGGGGGTATATGTACTACTAACGGCGCTATGGCTAGGATTGTACATCCGGGCCAAATTTTTTTCTAGTCCGGTCCAGAAATTTGTACATTTACTTTTATAAGATTTTCAAACCTTTTCTTTCAAGAACTCTCTATTTCATTTCAAGGATTAAAAATATCATTAGTACATAGATCATGACAAAGGTTTGATTTTAAACTAATATTAATACATATGAATCTGATCTGGCTCCCTCTCACTTTCCTCAAACTATATATATGCTCTTCACATTTAATTGTTAACAAGAACCAGTGAAATTGTCACGTTTTATTTTTATTATTTGAGAACCAAACATCGGTTTAATTAATAGACTGGAATCATATAGCTCGGTTGTATTAACAGAGAATCACATTTAATTGCTCTTATTAATAGACTGGAATCATAATACTTTTAATTAATTAATAGTCTAAATTCAGAGAGTGAAAGAACCCAGCAATTAAGAACATGACAATTAAGAACCCAGCAAAGAAAACAATGTGTAAAATTAGAAGCCAAATTATCATAAGAAAAAAAAATGTGTCAACAGAGACTAGGAGCATTTTCCTTATAATTTTGCATGTGTACTCATACTTTCTCTCCCCTTTCATATATATGCCAGTTATTCTAATAGAAATAATCAGGTCTAGCTAGTACTCTTGATGACATTCATTTCCAAATACTCGAGGGCACTAAAATCTCTCAACTTTTCTGTTGTTTTTAATTCACTTTGTGCTTAAGCACGAACAAGTTTTTACTTCTTAGATGGTAAAAGTAGCTCCAAAAATGGACTATCAGCATATGATATGCAACAAGACCTTTATCCACTAACATAGTGTTGACTTATCTTTCCAGGGTTGATAACATAGTGTTGATCACAAAGCATCTAGCCCAATCTACACAGATTCACAAAGCATCTACCCATGTACATAGATTCACAAAGCATCACGAAATAGATTAATTTTTCTTTTCATTTGCACATTGAAATCAAATCAGTACACAGATCAGGTCACGGTAGAAGAGATATAGACAACAAAGGGATCCAAGAACCTATAGAATTTCTCTTGCAGCTTCATTGAATCGTTAGCCTTGAGAACTTGTAAAATTTCATTAGCAAATCAAAAGTCAAAAGAAAAGAGAGATAGAGTGATAGAACACGACGGGGTCACGGGATAAGAGATATAGACAACGAAGGGAGAAGAGAGAGATAGGGCCATAGGGGCTTAGCAGAAGAGAGAGAGAGGCCGTGCGGTGGGACTCTAAGAGAGAGGTTGTGCGGTCGCTGGTGGGATTTTGAGAGAGAGACTGTGGGGGAAAGGGGGGGGGGGAAGCCGAGCCTAGGGTTAGAACTGAAGAGTGAAGATGAAATGAAGAAGGGATGAATGGTTTCGGGGAAGAGGGCGAATATGAAAGCCTAGGGCTTTAAGTTACACGTAAAACGATGCCGTTTTACAATATAAAAACAGCGCCGTTTTACGTGGACTGCAACTGGGCTGACGTTTTGCCCCTTTTGGGTTAGGCTATTAGGCTTTGTTTTTTACAGGCCTAATCTAAACCCTAAATCAATTTTAATCTATGTTTTAACCCTAAGTTTTTTATTTAATTTATAGCTTTTATAATTCTTCTATCACTTAATTTTAATTTTTAATATTTATTATCAACAATTATTATTTAACTAGTGTCAAATTACAATATTATTATACTATAGTATTACATGTTATTAGCTCAATATAATATTTTATACTAATTTCTAACTTAAAAGTTATTCCTATAGCATTTAATAGGCTATTAGTATTATAGACTTATACTATAGTATTTAATTGCATATTGTTCTACTAAAGTATTATATATTATTATATTAGTTTCTAACTTAAGTATATACTAGACTTAGTATTCTATGTTTAATGTTATTATACCAGTGATTATACATTAGTATACATTTATTATACACTAGTTATTATATATTAGTATTATATGTTATTATATATTCGATCATTGGTTATTACTATTATATGTTATTATACTTTAGTTATTATATATTAGCATTACATGTTATTATACATTAGTATTACATATTATCATATTTATATATTATTAATTTAGTGTTGCATAGTAATAATATTGTAATAGTATGATGTTTACATATACTAAACTATTATTAATCAATTTATTCCATATATATTATAGTATAAATATATTATTTTATAATAATTAGCTCATGCTAGTATATTATTGAGTTTAACTAACTATATAAGATATAGTTATATAAGATTTATATGATTAATATATAGAAAAATATATATATTTTTATAAAATATGTACAATATCGAAAGCGGAGTCGGAGTCGGAGTTGGAGTCGGTTCACCTACACCTCTAACTCCAACTCTGACTTCCCAGGGGAAAAAACTCCGACTTGTCGGAGTCGGAGCGGAGTTAGAGTCGGAGTCGAATTTTTTAATTTTTGCACAGCACTAGGCAGTGCTACCAAAACAACATTAATTTATTCCTTCATGTATTCATGCATTTTAATTGCTTCTAGTTTAATGCTAGGCAAAATTTTATCTATTTGGAGAGAGCTGAACATGGGAATATTTGGGCTTGGTAGAGTATCTTTCCTTTGGTTCTAATAAAGAAGAAGTCTCTCACATTTATGGATTTGATTAATGAAAGCCGTAAGTTGACTGTTGAATCAGCATATATTTTCTTATCTCATTGATTTTCTTATCTTATTGGTGATTGATTTTGTAGATTGGAGATTTGAGAATTCCATGGGTGCAGCAAAACCAAATGAAGAAGGCCCAAAACTTGAAGCTTTCTTAGGTTGTTGTTACTCTCCACCTGATGAAACCAAAGTCTACTGCCAAACCCAAGAGGACCATGACCAAAACAATGTCTCCAAAATCAAAATAATTCATATATTGTAATTTTTTATTTTATAATGTAATGTATAAATACAAAATAATGTAGTGAATTGCATTGTGTGTTGCATTTATTTTTACATGATGAATATTGTATATATTTTCTTTTTCATGCATTCAATTAAAATGGTAATTATTTTCTAACTTTAGTTATTTTTTACATAAAGTTTAGTTTTTCATTTTGATATATTTTTATTATTATGGACAATGTTCAATGCATTAGTATTATGTTTTTTAACGTGATTTCTTGAAATATAGGCTTTTAGATTAAAAAAAATTATTCTTTTCAGTATTACTTTTTTTTTTTTTACAAAAGATTAATAACATATAGACTTTTCTATAAAAAAAATAAAAAAAAATCTCAGGTACAGGAGCAGAATCCGAGTTTTTGAATTTTAAAAATCTGAATTCATATGGATTCCGGCCTAGATCATAACCAGGATTTCAAATTGGATATACCCAAGTACCTGATTCGAAACCCGAATAAACAGTTTCAACTATGGCCTCGGACCTCCACCTCTGCCTTTGGAAGCCATGGATGACCAATGAACAACCCACCTCTTTCAAAAAAGTTTACCTCTTTTTTGGACTGGACCCTTGAGCTGAATTGTGTGCCCCATATATACTTTCTCCTTGGTCCGGGTTTTGCGAGTACCCTTTTTGGACTTCCAAGTAACTTGGCCTTTCTAGACATATAGGGAATATTTGGAAATAATTCTCATCCCATCTCTTCTTATATTATTTCATCTTATCTTCTTTTATTTCTTTCTTAAATATTATTAAAAAATAAATACTTTCAAACTAATAATTACAATTTTTCCCAACTTTCAAATAAAAAATAAAAAATAATTCAACTTTTTTAAATTCTAAAACAAAAATAATATTTTAACAATATTTTAATTTTATAATATTTTTTATTCAACTTTTTTCTCTCATTTCTCAAAATCTAAAAAATACTTAACTCAAACTATCTCACTACTATTTACAAATTATCTTACTACTATTCATAAAATCTCATCTCATCTCATTTCCTAAACATCCCCTTATTTTATTTGGGTTAACAAATCACTTAGGATATGCTTGAAAGATGAGATGAGATGAGATGAGAATTTTGTAAATATATATTAATAAAATGATTTGTGAATAGTAGTGAAATGACTTGAATTAAGATATTTTATTGTGACTTGGGAAAGGAAAGAGAATAGGTTGAATAAAAAATATCATAAAGTTAAAATATTATTAGAATATAATTTTTTAATATTATATTTGTTTTGAAATTTAAAAATGTAGTATTATTTTTTGTGTTTTATATGGAAGTTTGGGAAGGTTGGAATGATTTGATGAGAAAGTTGAAGATTTGAAATTACAAAGTGTTTGTATTTGAATGATATTTGGGAAGAAAATTATGAGAAATTTTGAGATGAGATAGGACATGTTTCCCAAACAAGCCCTTAATTAATCTAATTATTTAGAAATTTCTTTTATTTCTTATGTATTATAATATTCTACTTTTAAAGTAATATATATTGTCATTAGAAAACAAAAATTAAGGAAAAATAATCTCCAAATTCTGCTCGAATTTTGTGAGAGAAATAGACACATGATCATGAAGTAAGCCCTACAACATTAATTAATACCTGTTAAAAGTGTAATTAATATTGGATGAAAGGAATATGCATAAATTAAAGATGAATTAGGTGTATTAATAAATATTAATTGAGAGTACTCAAGTCCCACATAATATATAATATATTTCTTACGAGATGGAAATCATGGGTTTCATAATAATTCTACGAAATTCAAATGGTAATTTTGGCCAGTACTCTTTAAATTGGAGTACTTTAATTACTTGGGTTGTTACATTTTAGATTGATTTTAAATTGTAGCTAGTGGAAAAATCACGATATGAAAACTAATTTAGTCATCATTCAACCAAAGGGGGAGGCCGATTAGGTACTGATCATCATGCTGAACTTTTGGCTTTTAATTATCTCGGCCTTAATTTATGAAATCATACCATGTCTTTCATAGATATAATATTTGTTTTCAGAGGCNTAATTATTTAGAAAGTTCTTTTATTTCTTATGTCTTATAATATTATACTTTTAAAGTAATATATTGTCATTAGAAAACAAAAATTAAGGAAAAATAATCTCCAAATTCTGCTCAAATTTTGTGAGAGAAATAGACACATGAAGTAGGCCTTACAACATTAATTAATACCTGTTAAAAGTGTAATTAATATTGGATGAAAGGAATATGCATAAATTAAAGATGAATTAGGTGTATTAATAAATATTAATTGAGAGTACTCAAGTCCCACATAATATATAATATATTTCTTACGAGATGGAAATCATGGGTTTCATAATAATTCTACGAAATTCAAATGGTAATTTTGGCCAGTACTCTTTAAATTGGAGTACTTTACTTGGGTTGTTACATTTTAGATTGATTTTAAATTGTAGTTAGTGGAAAAATCACGATAATTAAAACTAATTTAGTCATCATTCAACCAAATAAGGGGGAGGATTAGGTACTGATCATGCTGAACTTTTGGCTTTTAATTATCTCGGCCTTAATTTATGAAATCATAGCATGTCTTTCATAAATATAATGTTAATATTTGTTTTCAGAGGCATGCATGGCACGCTCGCCCCCTCGACTTTAATCAATGAGAAACGATAGTTGCAGTTGTGAGTATGTAAGAGTCGCGCAATCACTATTAATTTTTTAATAGTAAATTTCACTCTTTTTCAAAATGACTATATAGCGCTTGCGTATTTCACGACTACATATAATATTACCCTTGATCAATTAAGTTCCACTCTTTTCCCAACAGCTCGCGCCAAGTATGATGCAGGCTTACTCAAAAGGGATAAATCAAATATCATCCGGCCAGCGCCATTAGATTTTGATCAATATAGCACGGTATCTATTAATTAGGGAGTTAATGGGGGACAGTTAACGGAAGAACTACGGTCAATCCCTTGTTAGAAAAGTAATAAAGTGCACCTACTCACTGTGGAATTAAAGAGTAGCATTCAGGTTTCTTCCGTCACTTATATCTTAATGATCAACGTCTAGTCTTTTCTCAATTAATATGATCACATGTCAAAGAAAAACAAATCATATTTTGTAAATTAATTCATTTCTCCCATTAGAAAATTAAGCATCGACTTACAATTAGAACACCACCACGAATGATCAGCATATATATATATTTATCTTAATTAATATATAGAGCTATATATTACCTAACTTTGATTGGGAGGTCTCTTAATTCCCCCAGCCATTTTGTTCCCATCCCATCCCCGCCCACAGTACACGTCTCCACCTACTATTTGACTTCATGAGATCCTCATCGACACATTTTAATTGAGTTGATCAGGAATCCTGAAATCAAGGAGCTAGCTAATCATATCCTTAAAGACATACATGCAGGCCTTAAGTTTACAGCATGCATGGGGCTGGACATGCGGATGGATCTTTAATTTCCTTGAAATTACATAATTATATGTTGTAAATCATGATCAAGTTTGGTCAATATCCCAGCTTGTTCAAAATGTTTATATTAAGAAATTAAAAAAGTAGTGTGGCTTCTTTCCATTTCATCTACACGTACGTGATCTTTCACGATCTGCATTAATATGGCTTACTGTTAATATTAATAATGGAGTTTCTGTTTTCGTATAATCTGTTCCAGCTTTATGCATGTTATGGTAAAAATAGAAAAATCACTGTAACAAAAGTTTCTTAGAAGTGAGAAAATCAAGCTAATTAAACACGGGAGATATATACCCTTTAATATATANGGGTAGTGATAGGCTTACTACCTATCTACTACCCATCTACTACTTATAGTGTTTTTATTTTTTTATCATTTTATTTTAAATATTTTTTTAACATCCTTAATCATTAAGAAAAAATTAAAAAAATATATAAATTTACTAATTATCACTTCCTTAACTATTAAGTAAAATAAAAAATTATAAAAAAAATCAAATATAAAAAAAGTAGTAAATGAGTAGTAAGAGGGTAGTAACCCTATCATTTTCCTTACCCTTAATCAATTAAGTTCCACTCTTTTCCACAACATGATGAGCTCGCGCCAAGTATGATGCAGGCTTACTCAAAAGGGATAAATCAAATATCATCCGGCCAGCGCCATTAGATTTTGATCAATATATATAGCACGGTATCTATTAATTAGGGAGTTAATGGGGGACAGTTAACGGAAGAACTACGGTCAATCCCTTGTTAGAAAAGTAATAAAGCGCACCTACTCACTGTGGAATTAAAGAGTAGCATTCAGGTTTCTTCCGTCACTTATATCTTAATGATCAACGTCTAGTCTATTCTCAATTAATATGATCACATGTCAAAGAAAAACAAATCATATTTTGTAAATTAAGCATCGACTTACAATTAGAACACCACCACAAATGATCAGCATATATATATATATATTTATCTTAATTAATATATAGCACTATATATTACCTAACTTTGATTGGGAGGTCTCTTAATTCCCCCAGCCATTTTATTCCCATCCCATCCCCGCCCACAGTACACGTCTCCACCTACTATTTGACTTCATGAGATCCTCATCGACACATTTTAATTGAGTTGATCAGGAATCCTGAAATCAAGGAGCTAGCTAATCATATCCTTAAAGATATACATGCAGGCCTTAAGTTTACAGCATGCATGGGGCTGGACATGCGGATGGATCTTTAATTTCCTTGAAATTACATAATTACATGATGTAAATCATGATCAAGTACTTTGGTCAATATCCCAGCTTGTTCAAAATGTTTATATTAAGAAATTAAAAAAGTAGTGTGGCTTCTTTCCATTTCATCTACACGTACGTGATCTTTCACGATCTGCATTAATATGGCTTACTGTTAATATTAATGGAGTTTCTGTTTTCGTATAATCTGTTCCAGCTTTATGCATGTTATGGTAAAAATAGAAAAATCACTGTAACAAAAGTTTCTTAGAAGTGAGAAAATCAAGCTAATTAAACACGGGAGATATATACCCTTTAATATATATATATATATATATATATATATATAAATAGTTATAGTTATTTTACTTTTTCTATAATTTGAAAGCAACTGTTAATGATCATGCACGTACGCCTGCAATTTTTGAAACTCTTTCTGTTCTGTTGCGCGCAGCTTATTGTTCCGACTGGAGTCTGGACGTACGTGATCTTTATCACCTGAAAACTGTTATATGATCGCATGGAATATATATGTAGGCAGTATATATAGGGATTAAAACGTTCTAGCTAGTCTGTTAGTGCCGAATCCGTCCTTTATCTCTTGCAACTCAGAAAATATGAAAACACTTTTTTTTTTATCCTAACCACTCGGGGCCCCTCTTATCATTGCAAGTCCCTCTACGCCACCTTTTCTGACATTAATACTATGGTCAACTCTCTCTCTCTCTCTCTCTCTGTGACTAGGTCTCAAAGGCATATTGTTGATGAACAAGAAATTGACATAGAGCGAAAAATTAGATTAGGGCAGAAGAAATGGATCGGAAGATAAAATAAGCTACATATATATAATAATGAACATGTAAAGTAGGGCAGAAAAGGCAGAACAGAAAGAACCCGGCCGGCCGATGATGATGAATTATTATGACAGTGAATGGTGGTGGTGCAACTGCGCGCGTGCAAACCTTTCACACACATCTAAAACGTCTAAGAAATCTCATGAAACAAAAGGTCCTCAAGGAGGAGATCAGGCCAAATGGAAGGGGCAGCTTCTCCGTAGCTTGAAGTACTGCAAGCATCGCCTAAGTTGTTCATGGAAGTCTCTGTCATGGGCGGAACCACAGAAGGAGATGGAGTACTTGAAGATGAAGCAAGCCATGGAGAATTGAGAGAGCTTTCCCCTTGGATCAACGCGGTAAACTCAGGAGCTTGAACACTATTCTCCTTGTTTAGCGGCGTTTGATAGTCATTGAAAGGGATCTGAAGGTCAGGCAAATGAGAGAAAGGGATTGCGTCATGGCCAGGTTGAAGGCCGGTGGAAGTTCCAAGGGATGGTGTTGGGGTGTCCAAATGAGATGCACCCAATCCTAAGTTATCTTTGATATGATTAATAATCTCCATTTCAGTGAAACTATTTATGCTGTTTGCGGTAGTACTTCCATTGGAAGGGAGAGGTTGGAGGAGACATTGCAGGTACTGAAGCCTAGCCATTTGAACGGCCTCCGCAGATTGTAGTCTCAAAGCCTGTTCTTCCCAGGAGTGATGATCAATAAGCTCTTTCAAATTAGCCAGAGCAATAAGATGAGGCAAGCTTGACAAGATATCAGTTCGAGGCCGGTGTGTCATGGGATCAAATCCCATATGAATAAGCTTTTTCTTCAGATGGGTGTTCCAGAAATTCTTGATTTCATTGTCCGTCCGTCCAGGTAAGCGACTTGCGATTGCCGACCATCTTGTATGGAGGAAAACAAAAACTGGTAAGATGTTAAGAAAAACGTAATATATTCAGATAAAGGGAATGGGCACTGGTGAAATTACTTGTTGCCAAGAACGGCATGGAGATTCAGAATTGTTTGTTCTTCTTCTTCGGAAAATTTCCCTCTCTTGATGTCAGGCCTTAAGTAGTTTGTCCATCTTAATCTGCAACTCTTTCCGCATCTGTTAAGCCCTTTAAAAACCATAAAAACGGCTGATCAGTTGAGAGATGATCACAATTAGAGAGAAACAAATCAGAAGACAAATTAGAGAGATGACAAGCAGCGCGAGTGTCATTTATGGTTTCATACCTGCAAGTTTCGGAAGGGCTCTCCAGCTTCCATGTCCATGTTTCTGGATATATTTGACAAGCTGTTGGTCTTCTTCAGGTGTCCAAGGGCCTTTCTTGAGGCCATTCTCATCACAAGAAGGAGGCCTTCCCATTTTTGGCTCTTTTTTTCTCTTCAGAATCTGCTGCCCCACCCAAATATATATATACATACACTACTCCCTCTTGTGATCTCCTGGATTGTCAATTCCCAACTGATGGAAGGTGGCAAGCGCAATGACGTGCTAGCTTCCCATTTGCTAGCAAAATAACCATACCCTTCATTTCTTGCAATTAATTAATGAGTACGACGCGTGTATCCCCGATAACCTTTTTTTAAGGATTGACTTTATTTTGTCTTAGGTTTGTGGTTATCATGGACACGAACAGATATTGCATCCAACCAGTAGTCCAATATACTAACTTATATCATGTTTCTCATCACAATCATGAATTTGTAGATAATTAAGCACGCGATTTTTGTATGCAAAAAATGCATGTCATGCATGTGCACATAGTTAACACCATCGATCGATGCATATATATCTACATGTATATATATATATATATATTTATATATAAGCTCTTAATTAACATCTGGTTTATCATATATATCTTAGTTGAAACTTGGAAGACGGTACCACACCCAGCTTCATGTTTGGACGTCAAGTTGATTGGTTTTTTGTTTTGAATTTTAGTTAACAAGTTACAAGACTTAAGATGTGTGATTCGAACCATAAATATAAATATATATATATATATATATTTCCATCTATTTCATATACTCCATCGATCGAGGAACAAAGAAAGACAAAACGATGAGAAGCTCAAGCGAACCCTAAATATATTGATATTATAAGCTTAGAAAATCCATTTAAACAAAGATTGATGATCAGTCTACAAGAGGAATCAAGAGCAAACGTCAGAATGCAGAAGTAGTACGTACTGCTGGGGCAATACATGAGATTAATTAATTTCCTGCGCTAATTAATCGATATATTATTAGATATTTTATTCCTACGACGTGCGTACGTGCGTCGGACAATAATCAGGGTTCAAACTAGCAGTAGTAGTGCTCTACGTCAGGGATCGGAGCATGAGGTGGCACGGCTGGTCAGAGGGACTCACCCATTCACTAATCCACGCAACAAATGCCCTGTTTCGTCGTTGATTGCATGGCTCTCTATCTCATATATGGCAACTCAACTTTTACGTATTTTTATTATCAGAAATGCTGCTTGCAACCGAGCTGCTGCACCCCCACATCATCGCAGTCCAACGTGGCAAAGCAACGACGTCGTTTGCACTCTGTCTTCGTTCTCATTTCGACCTCATCCCCACGAATGTTACTCTTCACTCTGTCTTCGTTTCTTCATCTTCTACATCCACACGAAGCCCTATCGTCTTCCACGAAGTCGAAGCCCGCCGCAGCCTAATCTTTGTTTTCTCCATAGTCAGTCGTCGTATTTTCCACGAACCCACGGAATCCACACGAACACTCGAAGTCACACTGTCATCGTCTTCTCCACCACTTCCCTTGTTCCCGTGTCTCCAGTCTTTTTGTAGAAGAAAGACAGCACTACAACGAGTTTAGACTCGAGATTCAACCAGACCCTAAAAAATGTTCAAGGGTTTGGATCCTTAATTTCCAAAGTTCTCATTTCTCATTTCTTAATTATTTTTATTTGGGAGAAAAGCTCCTAATCTCTCATGGAGATGCTTGCAAAGTTCCTCGGTAGAGCTACTGCAATCTGGGTCTTTTTTTACTCTTGTATAAAAAAGACTCCACCCCAAATCCCAGAAGTTCATCTTCCCGAGCTTCCTCTTCTTGCAAGTTGCTGATGCTCTGAGAATTGAAATTAACTGAGGTTTTGTAGTCTTGCATGATATTGTGACTGGAGGAGATTTGAAGAAGTTTCTCATTGTCATTTCTGACTTTTCAGTTCTTTCAATTGTGGGTTATTTTTATGTTTTTGGTATAAATCAACAAGGAAATTTGTGTAATTTATACGATCTGTGCATTTGGATTGGGTGGGTTCGTTCTGCTCTGTTTCGTTTGGATTTTGGGAAAGTTTGGGTGAGCATCTAGACTAAGATTTAGACCATGGAATTCAAAGTTATCATGATTTGTGGGTGTTCATGCGTTCGTGGAGAAGACAAAGGCTGACTGTGGAGACGATAGGGGCTTCATGGACTGTGGCTTTGTGAGGTGGTGACTTTAATGGAGAAGACGAAGACGATGGGGATGGATTCTCACGTCTTGGGGATGGGGGTTTCAATGGGGAGAAGACGAAGTGTTTCGATGGGCAGAGTTGCAGACTGCTCTTCTCAAATTAGAACGACGTCGTTGCTTTGCCACGTTGGACTGCGATGACGCGGGGGTGCCGCAGCTCGGTTGCAAGCAGCATTTCTGTTTTATTATATATACATCATATATGGGACCTCTTAGTCCTTATGAATTGTCTATCCATGCAGCTTACGCTGTAAACCGCGTATACACTACAGGAAAGATAGGTTTTGTGGCCATTTAATTACAGCGAAAAAGTTATTTGTGATCAAAATAGACTCATTTTAGCTGTAAATAGTCATTTTGTTAAAATGAAATAGCTACAAATAAACAGTTTTCTTATAATGATAATTCCATTCCCTCGAATCGAGTATGTAAATTTTGAGCACTTATTTTTTTTTTTTTAAAAAAAACTAAGATTTATCCTTAAAAAGTAATTTCTTTAATGCAAATTGTAAATTTATTATTTTTTTCAAATAAAATACGACAGACTTGATCAATACCCTATGATTACTAAAAATATCGTTTATTTTATATAATATGCATACATGAATTACTAAGTACCAAGCATGCATGCGCTGCTAGATTAATCCACATATATGCATCCAGTATGCATGCATGCATGATCATTCATGCGAAATGTAACAGTACCATGGCAAATATCGGCACAACCAAATAACTTCGGTTTCATCACAGAACTAATTACTCATGAGATAGGGACAAGAAGGGATGTGACCGGCCATTTAATTGACACCTTGAGCAATGAGAGTGATGGTTAGACGGGAAGTTGGTGCAGCAAACGCCCCAAAATTCCACCTCGTTAATTCGACACTCCCAATAAAATCTTCTTTAACACTACTCAGAACGTGGCATTAATGGCTTTCGTTGATTCCTTCGTCCTTTCTTCGCTGTCCTCTACTAATGAAATATAGTAATATTATATCTAGTCGGANTCTTTAACACTACTCAGAACGTGGCATTAATGGCTTTCGTTGATTCCTTCGTCCTTTCTTCGCTGTCCTCTACTAATGAAATATAGTAATATTATATCTAGTGGTAGAATGTATAAATATTTTACAATCATTTTAAAAAAAAATTATTATTATTAAAAAATTATTATTATTTTATGTGAATGTTATATTTCTTTTTTTTAAAGTAATTACACAATAATTATTCACTCATAATTACAATTATCACTTTTCATAAAATATTCATGATCAGTACAGATGATCAGAGCTAGAGGGTTCATGTCACCGTACGTGTATTTTTCTCAAAAACATCATGAGGAAGATTAATATTTAGTTATTGATCACAACAAAAGATTGACAGTAGCATATATATTAAACATGTAAAACTAGTAATTTGCACTATTTCTTTCCTTTTTCTTGGGAAACAAAACAAATTTCATAATTTAATCCCTAAACAGATAGATCAAGACCGAACCAGTAGTTGTAGCAACTCACGACGTCAGAGTACCCATGCATGCATTTTTTTTATCAGGAGCTTTGTTCACGTACATCAGGTCTTTGAACTCATCAAAAGACCCGTGCTTACGTGCTTGTCATGTTACAGATCATGCATGTATCTCAGTTTAATTTCAGTTGATGGAATTTCTGTAAAACTCAAAACATAGTGCATGCCATTCTTTCTAACAAAGTTCGTCATGTCTAGTAATTTCGTCATGAGCTTGGTCTTTCAAACAGAAGCTCAAATAATTGCAGAGTACTGATCACCTGATAAATATAATTAACCATGCATAGAGTCAAATAGCTAGCAAACCCTCATTTTCTTTCCTCTTAATTTATAATTATTTATATATATATATATATATATTGCTGTCGGCAGGCACAAGTGTTATCTTTCTTATAAACAAAAAAAAAATCACTCTTTAAGGTACGTTCGAGAACGCAATATAAATCTCACTAACTCCTCCTTGACGAAAGCTAGGACAGATCGATTAGACATAAAAACATAGACAAATTAAGATTGCTTATTCAACCGAGGTTCCTTGTCCGGTGGACTATCGTCTCTAATATTAATCAAACAGCTGAGAAAGCACGTTTCTAAAAATTAAAAGCATCAGTGATGTCATGAACTTAACAGTGTGGGTATTTATATATATTAGAAAAATCATGGTTGTAGTGTCAGCTAAACAACTGATTTGCTTTCTCCGTTAAGTTTCTACCCAATGCATCTACAACTCGGACTTTCTGTGCTTCCCCCGTGACGTATATATACATGACCTTCTGTTTCCCTAATTTGCATGCAGATTATAATTTATAAGATCAAAACGTACTTATACTCCAGATTTTACGATTGACTTCGATGATCATCGTAATTTACAATTTTAGCACGCATATACCCATGTCGTAGCATTTACAATTTTAGATTATTGATATCGTAATTTGTTCTTGCAAAAATTAAGGCTATATTTTGGTGTTGAACTCATCTCAGTATATTTCAAACTAGTTATTGATGAGATTCACTACTTTTTCAACTTCTTATGAAAAGTTAAACATATTATCTCAATCTATTTCATATATTCAAACACATCAAAATGAGACCCTACACAAAAAATTACTATTCACATATCAACTGAAATCATATGAGATATATATATCACCTCAGCACTCAAATGCAGACTAAGATCAGCATTAATATATATTTATATATTAATTAAGAAATTAGAAAATAAGAAGAAAAACGTTACAGGCACAAATTAAGAGAATATTATATATACAAAGGTAAATTCATAAAATGACGTAATTTCTTGTGATTTGTTAGATTTATTTTACAATAAAAGTAACTTTACAATCTAACTTCGTATCATATCAAATCACGTCACTTTGTAAGTTTACTTTTATATAATACTTTTATAGTTAAATTAACAATTTCTCAAATAAGAATATTAGCGGGTACGTAATTTTTACAAGACTTGGAAGCATTTATATTTTCCTTCAAACTTCAGTACCTTTTCTTCTTAACAACGAAATGATCAACAATCGTAGATTATAAAACTTAGTTTTAATTTGTTGTTCTGATTATCTAGCAAATAGTGAAAAAGAAAGTTAATTTTTAAGTATTTTTTTTTATCCCTAAAAATAGCTCTTAAAATGGCATGGCTTTAATTGAGCTGGTGGGTCTGAAGTTTAACTAATTAGACACGTGTCGCGATTGATCTGCTTATGTTGTTGCATTAACACAATCGAGATTATTTACCATATATAATATGGTGTCTTCTAGAGTACTCCTAAAAATAAACTTATCAACTTGATCTTGCTTAAATGTTGAATCATGTTGTACTGGATCGACTTCCATCATCAAATTAACATTAACGAAATTAAAGAACACAATCACTTTCTTAAAGATGAAGGTTGGAATTAATATTATACAATTCATGAAGCTTTCCTTTTTTATCAGACGAGAATGCATTATGCATGCATGCCCTGAATATATGCAGGCCAGCCATGCATGGACGGGTTTCTTTCTTTCTAATTAATTATCACAGTGACAGTCGGTCACTCCATAAAATTATTTAAAAAGAATAAGAGATTTTTATCAAAGACAGCAGTATACATGAAAATATTACTCTTGTCCAAGAGATGCTTCAAAGTATAAATAATGCCAAGGTGTGGGAAGGTAAAGTGATGATCAAAGTGGATATGGCAAAAGTAAATCATAACTGATGTATATTCTGAGACGAGAGGAAACTGGAAGAAAATCTATGAACTAGTGGGGAATATCCTTATTGAAGAATTGAAATTACAAAATGTCAAGCTTGCTACAGGTTCCGAAATTCCTAGATGGAGAGCTGAATAAAATNTTTTTATCAAAGACCGCAATATACATGAAAATATTACTCTTGTCCAAGAGATGCTTCAAAGTATAAATAATGCCAAGGTGTGGGAAGGTAAAGTGATGATCAAAGTAGTGGATATGGCAAAAGTAAATCATAACTTATGTATATTCTAAGACGAGACGAAACTGGAAGAAAATCCATGAGCTAGTGGGGAATACCCTTACTAAAGAACTAAAATTACAAAATGTCAAGCTTGCTACAGGTTCCGAAATTCCTATATGGAGAGCTGAACAAAATGGTAATTTTTCTACGTTTTCAGCTTAGCATTACACTTTTGAATGCAAAGGGAAAGTGGAGTGGGCTAAACGGATATGGCATACTTTACTGCCTCGAAACATTTCTACTCTTATGTGAAGAGGTATGAATAAAGTTTTGTCTTTTGACCATCATATTATTAAGTTGAATATCTAGCTATGGCTTCGAAATGTGAATGTTGTAAAGTGGCTTCTTGTGAGTCCTTCAATCATGCGCTTTAGATGGGTGAGATCCAAACGGCATTTGAATCAACTTTGGGGCTGAATATTGGATTTGCTAAGGCTCAGGCGGTATCACTGTTCAATGTAGTGATTGTAATTCTCCCTTCTATTATCAGCTTGTTTCTCTAGCTATTTAGATGTAACACTCGCATGGAGGGGTTGTTGATACAAGGGAGTAAGTGTGTTATAAAATCAAGAACCTTTTAGCTCAAGTTTTACATACCAAATCGAGAAAACCACTCATTAAGGGTTCCAAAAGCGCAATTTTAAAGCAACTTGACTTTTAGACTATGCTCATTAGGAATAAGAAAATTCAGATTTTGAAATTGATGCACCATGCACAAAACTTTGTGAAACTGAATGTGGACGAGAGTAGCATCGAGAACTCTGGAAGAAGTGGAGGTGGAGGAATANAAAATGGCATGGCTTTAATTGAGCTGGTGGGTCTGAAGTTTAACTAATTAGACACGTGTCGCGATTGATCTGCTTATGTTGTTGCATTAACACAATCGAGATTATTTACCATATATAATATGGTGTCTTCTAGAGTACTCCTAAAAATAAACTTATCAACTTGATCTTGCTTAAATGTTGAATCATGTTGTACTGGATCGACTTCCATCATCAAATTAACATTAACGAAATTAAAGAACACAATCACTTTCTTAAAGATGAAGGTTGGAATTAATATTATACAATTCATGAAGCTTTCCTTTTTTATCAGACGAGAATGCATTATGCATGCATGCCCTGAATATATGCAGGCCAGCCATGCATGGACGGGTTTCTTTCTTTCTAATTAATTATCACAGTGACAGTCGGTCACTCCATAAAATTATTTAAAAAGAATAAGAGATTTTTATCAAAGACAGCAGTATACATGAAAATATTACTCTTGTCCAAGAGATGCTTCAAAGTATAAATAATGCCAAGGTGTGGGAAGGTAAAGTGATGATCAAAGTGGATATGGCAAAAGTAAATCATAACTGATGTATATTCTGAGACGAGAGGAAACTGGAAGAAAATCTATGAACTAGTGGGGAATATCCTTATTGAAGAATTGAAATTACAAAATGTCAAGCTTGCTACAGGTTCCGAAATTCCTAGATGGAGAGCTGAATAAAATGGTAATTTTTCTATGTTTTCAGCTTAGCATTACACTTTTGAATGCAAAGAGAAAGTGGAGTAGGCTATACGGATATGGCATACTTTACTGCCTCGAAACATTTCTACTCTTATGTGGAGAGGTATGAATAAAGTTTTGTCTTTTGACCAGAATATTATAAAGTTGAATATCTAGCTATGGCTTCGAAATGTGAATGTTGTAAAGTGACTTCTTGTGAGTCCTTCAATCATGCGCTTCAGATGGGTGAGATCCCTAATTATGTCTAAACGATATTTGAATCAACTTTGGGGCTGAATATTGGATTTGCTCGTACATGGGGGGGGAGGGGGCAAGATACATCAGTGTTTATCCAAGGCTCAGGTGGTAGCACAGTTCAATGTAGTGATTGTAATTCTCCCTTCTATTATTAGCTTGTTTCTCTAGCTATTTAGATGCAACACTCGCATGGAGGAGTTGTTGATGCAAGGGAGCAAGTGTGTTATAAAATCAAGAACCTTTTAGCTCAAGTTTTACATACCAAATCGAATAAATCACTCATTAAGGGTTCTGAAAGTGCAATTTTAAAGCAACTTGGCTTTCGGACTATGCTTGTTAGGAATAAGAAAATTTAGATTTTGAAATGGATGCACCATGCACAAAACTTTGTGAAACTGAATGTAGATGAGAGTAGCTTCGAGAACCCTAGAAGAAGTGGAGGTGGAGGAATAATTAGATATGCAAAGGGCCATATGATATTTCTTTTTGTCAAACATTACGACATCAGTTCCAATAATATTGCTAAGATTCGAGCTCTCTTGGATGGTTTGAATAACTGCACACAGATGAATATAAGTCATGTTGAAGTAAAAACTGACTCTAAACTTGTGGTTCATTGGTGGGATAAAGGTAGGTCTATCTCTTGGAGGAGTCAGACAAACTGGAATCAAGCTAAACTAATGGCGAGCTCGATGGTGGTATGAATCTTCCATTCTTTTCGAGAAACGAATCATGTAGCAGACATATTAGCCAAGCTGAGATCTAGTGGTAAGGAGGCATTCTTTAAGTCCAATCATAGTCTTCCTGAAGACATTTTGGGAGCTATTCATATGGATCAAGCTGGTTTACACGTTCTTCGTCATAAATAACAGGTTTCTATACATGTTTGTTTTCAGCTTAGTTTTCTTATGGTCTACTTTTTACTTGTTGTTTTTGTGTTTTTATTTACCCTTATGTATTGTATAGTGATAAGTTTTTATAGTTGGTTTTGATGTCTGGATTTAACTTTTATGATTATTTGTAATCCAGGTGTCCGATTGTAACCACGATATTTCTCCACCATAAGTGAGGCTCATCAATCAAATTGGGATACCGTCATCTTCTAAAAAAATAAAAGTCACTCTAGTTAACATCAATTCAACCACTACTAATAGCCATTAAACAGATCATCATATATATATATATATATATATATATATATATAAACGATCGAACGTACACCAATTTCAACCTTTTTAAACTATTCATAGGCAAACAACCCCAACACAAAGCATAGAAACTACTCTCCAAAATCTATCCTCATTTCAATATCATATCTTGACCTTTTCAACGATAATTAGTTAATATTATTATATATGTCAAAAGGTACGTTTAATAATTTAAAGTACTGTTCAAGCTTCCTTGATCAAATCTATTGGTGATCTTTTACCCAATTAAGCAACCACACAGTTTCTCACCTAACATTAGTAGTACTACTTCTTAATTAATGATAATATATTTTATATATTAATTATATAATTTAAGAGTCGTATTATCATTAATTGCATAAAGCAGCTTGCTTCTTAATTACTCCTTGGTTACAATAGCATGCATGGGTCGGCACGTAGCTAGCTAGCTTCCAGTTTTTCTCAACCGTTTGTATGTCCGACATGATGTCGACATTGGATATTCAGGAATATTAATCATCATGTAATACTGCTATTGATCAATATATATAAGCAAACCATCCATAGAATTTAATGTTAATTATATTTAACGTACGCTTAATAAGTATGTAATTATGGAATTAAGTACTCTTTTAAATAATTGTTTTAGCTTAACAACTCCTACGTCATGATCTTTTACTTTGGCTTAATTTCCATTGCCAATTATGGCCATTATATTCCTTCACGTACAGCTAATTAAGGACAGCGAAAGAATGTGACACTCGATCGCAGCTAATTATATATTTTATATATATATATATATATATATAACGGTGTACTACTCTACTGCCACCGTTCTATTTGACCGCTAGGTCATTTTTGTATTTTTTTTTTTTATTTTTTTTTCATATTTTTTTAATATATTTAAATATTTTTTTAAAAAAAATATCAATACATTAAAAATTATTTTTTTAATTATTAAATAAAAAAAATTAAATATATAAATAGTTAAAATGAATAGACAAAATAAGAAGACATATATATTGTACGAACACAATAAAAAACNAAAAAAAAAAAAAAAAAAAAAAACTTTTTGAGACGAAAATTTTCATTCTAAAAAATTAATTTTGTTTATGTAGTGAAAGAATATCATTTTTCTAAGAAAAATTTAATACATCATACTACTATTTTACTGTTATCTCATTATAAAATATGTCACACATTTATCATCATTAAATGATCATTTATTAGATGACTTTTTATTATCTAATAATAATAAATGTATCACATTTTATATAATAAGATAAAAGTAATATATATATATATATATATATGGAGCCTAATTCATTTTATAATGATGTTTGGATTTGATCAGATCATCACATGTTGAGCTGCTACTTTCTTTTATTTTCAAGCTGTACGTTGCTAGAAAATTGATGCATATATATTAATTATATATAAAACTAACTATCATGATCATCATCATACTATTTTATGCATGACGTTTCCACGTTACCCTTCCATTTGTACGGCATACTAGCTACTACTATATCTATGAAGGTCTTTTTTTTTTTTTTTTTTTTTCTTTTTTGCATGGGTTCAGATCGATTAATATTATATATACCCAAATGAACCCAATTATACAAATATGTAGTTGATTTATATTTTTTTTTCTAAAATGTCTATATATATATCATCATGTTTAGCAACTCATCATGTTACGTAATTAAGAACTAGTATACTTTTGCATTAGGTATATACGTACGTACGATTGTTGCTAACTTGCTACTTAGAAGAGTAATGATTATAAAATAGTCGTATGATGATCTGTATCATATTTATAATTTTATTTAAAATGATGGTCCCACTTCAGCATACTGCAAATATATCTTTCAACAAACAAATTAATTAAAACCTTATATTAATTTAAAAGAGAAAACAAATAATGCATGTATCATGATAAAAATAACAAATTTGTTACTCATCATCCCACACACCACACTTCTATTATTTGTTTTTTCTAAAAAAAATTCAGTTTTATTCTTTTTAAACTAATTTAATTTTTCTATTCATCATTCATATACCACACATTTGATAAGAGAAAAAATATATATAATATGTGGTGTGTGTCAGTGTGTGGATGATTAATATAATTTTTCACACGTTTTGCCTTTCATGTAAATGGTGATTTCAAGGACAAGTACTGAAAATAATCCAATAACAGATGAAATTGGCCAAACCAAAGGTACTTCTATCTTTCTAAAACTAACAGATGAAAGATTCAATGTAGAATTTTGTTGACACTTTGAAAGAAGTAGTGCTATACACCAGTGGTAAATCGGGTTGGGTCGGATGAATGGTCATATACACCACACTATCATCTTACTTTCATCTCATTATGTAAGATATGATATATTTATCATTATTGGATGATAAAGAATCATCTAATAAATAATCATTTAATAATGATAAATATACCGTATCATATATAGTGAAATGAAAATAAAATGCTGGTATGGTATATAGAATTTCAAAAGGATGTCTCCAAAGATTTTGGGATCTATCAGATTAGATTATTTTGAAGCTCATAATTCGAATTAAAAAAAAAAGGCATTGAGATGCTATGGGCTAATTTGGGCCCATCTTTAAGCTACTAGTCCAATTTACTACCTCTAAAGTGTATCAAAGAGATATGGGCCAAGTTTTTTTAAGCCATAGAAAAAAGGCTTTTGACCAAATTCATACACTTCTTGCATTGAAAACTTGCCCAAGCTTGATGCAAATACATTGGACGTTGACGTGATCAAATTTACCAAAATGATATGGATCCTCTCACAAGAACACTGTATGGACCTCATGTGCCTACTCCTATTGCCCATATCAAAACCCTAAAATTAATCTTATATAGAAAGAAAGAAACATTATTCTCCATTCAAGCGAAACACCAACAAACTTATAACCCATGTATATATTGAAGGATCATGGAAATGGTGAGAGATGACAATCTTTCACAAAACCTAATCCATTTGCACAATCTAGCTTTAAATTCAATTTCAATGAATAATGCTACGTACAAGTCCTAAATAGACAAATTACATACAATCCTTTTGTAAAAAATTGAGTTTTTTTTTCACTTTTAAAGTAGAGTCCATTTTTTTACAAGAATTTGCATAGAATTTATCTATTTAGGACTTATACAAATCATTTCTCTTTTACTAAAAGCTAGCTAATTATCGCTTTCGTTAGTTTCCAAAGGATGATTTGTAGGAAGTAAGGTGAAAGGGTGGCACAATTTCCCATTCACAACAAGCAACTCCCTAGTGAGAAATAGAACCAGTTCGGCCTCGTTTGTTTTTACAGTTTATCTCAACTCATTTCATTTAATTATTATAATTTTTTAAAATTTTCACATAATAAAATAAACAATTCAACTTCTTCAAATTACAAAACAAAAATAATATTAAAAAATATATTCTAATAATATTTTATTCAACTTTTTAATTTTAATCTCAATTCATCTCATCTTATCTCATATACGAAAACAAACGAGACGTTCCGTCTTTCAGAGTTTTCAATTAGCATTTCCACGAAAATCCAGCTGATTGTAAACATATAAGCAATGTGTAAGATAGGCGAAAAGCGTACTTTAAAGTATTGCACTAATGTTGTAAAATAGCATCGTACTCTTCTACCATGTTGAAACAAAATTACTTCCAAGCACTTTCACGTTTTTCTTTTCTTTGTATATGTTATAGATGATGTCTGATTGAGAGATGGCTCGCCATTATCCAGGTTGGTGCATGAAGATCTGAGTTGGTTGGTCGTGAAATAGACATAAAGCTTGGAGATTAAAAAAATGGTGCATGCAAAGCTGGTCACATGGAGTGGAAAATAGAAGGATCATCTCAGATCTTGAATACATCAGATTATTGGACACAATCTAATTGATTGGATGATTTTAATTGATTTTTAATGTGCTCTGTACTGAACCCAGATTGACTATGATGGGCATGCATGCATGCTTTTCTAGCCTAGTCAGCATGACCAGAAAGTAGTGGGAAAGATCAGATGAAGAGATACTTGAAAAAGAGACAAACACTGCATGGGCAGCAGATCTTGGTCGACTTGTTATGTTCTTGTTTCCTAATCTCACTTATATAGTAGAAGCCGGCCAGTAACTTTACCATCTATTTCACATGACATGATACGAGGATAAGGGATCCTTCCGTTTAACTTGTCACACCTAATCACATTTGTTATAGGGCACATTTTAAGTGATTACCAATTAAGTATACGTGGTTGAGAAAAAAATCACTTAAAATGTAACACATCAACAAGTGTGACCAAGGATGGCAAATTTTAGGATTAATAGCATCACTCTTCGAGGATATGCTCTCCATCTTATCAGCTCGTGTTCTCTTATTTCGGAATGATAATGGTGAGATACAAAATATATCTCGTTCCTCTGCTGGCCAGTCACAATATATCGATTGCAACTGAGGCAGCTAAAGCCATAAACTGATCATAAGTTAAACCACTTGGCCTGCGTGAATTATTATGCAGCCATTATTGTAAGGGAAAATGCCTCAACAACGATGGGGAAAGTGAACTAAGAAGGATGAAGCAGTATATAAGGAAGAAGGATGAGGCGGTATACAAGGTAACAGGTCAAGCTTACTTCCCATGATTCCTACGTACCAAACAGATACACAATGAAACTACCCAAATTTCTATGTTAAAAAAACACTAAAATTTGAGGTTGGTTGGAGGAAACACATTAGTACATTGTACTATGAAGAATATGACAATTACACAAAAAACTAAAGAGGAAAAGAAAAAAAAATAGCAATACTCTAACCCATGAAAGGAAATCGTATCCCTTGCGATGCTACAAGCTCAAGCAGATTTCTCAGCTTCTGCTGCTGCTTCTTCCTCTTGCAACTTCTTCAAGGACGGAGGCGGTCTGACAACAATGCTTTTCTTCCATTTCCGGTCCAACTTTCTTGACAGCCTCTTGTTAATTCCCTCCTCAATCTCCCTTTCCCGTTTAATAGTAAGCATACGAGCAATCTATTATTGATGCCAGCCTCCATATCAGCACAATACAAAACTTAAAGGTAATTAACAGGCTGAAAACAACATTTAGAATTCCACAGGTACGCACAGAAACCATTCTCTAAGAGGAAAGCTTATTCAATCAAAGCTGCAGCTGAGTTGGATNAATGAGAAGAATTCTGTTTTACTTTACGTGCTCTCTGTTTTTATTCTGCTCACTCCAACATGGTATCCAGAGCTTTCGACTAACAGTCTAAGATCCATGGCTGAAACTCCTTCTTCTTCCCCACCTCCACCCTCTCATTCCATCATTACTTCATCCTTCTCACACATTGTGACCACAAAATTATCTACTGAAAACTACCTCCTATGGAAAGTGCAAACCTCTGCATATCTACGGGGTCAAGATCTTTTTTCTTTTGTCGATGGCTCTTCTCCTTCTCCACCGAAATTTCTTCCCACATCCTCTATTGAACTTCCAAAAATGAATCCTGCCTTTCTTTCCTGGCGCAAGACTGACCAGCTAGTCCTCAGTATCCTTTTCTCCTCCCTCTCTGAATCTGTCTTAACTCATGTTCTATCATCTACCACCTCTCATCATCTATGGAATTCCCTTTCCTCCATGTTTTCCTTTCAATCTCAAGCAAAAGAGTTCCAAATTCGTTTTCAGCTCACAAACTTGTCCAAAGGAGATCAAACAATATCTGACTATTTTGGGAAAGTCCGTCAACTTGTTGATTCTCTTGCGTCTACTGGTACACATATATCTGACAAAGAGCTGGTTACCTATCTATTAAATGGCCTTGGGTCATCTTATGAACCCTTCGTGACCTCAATCACCACTCGAGTCGACCCCATCTCATCTCATGAACTCTATCAACTGCTCCTTATTCATGAAACTCGATTATCTCATAATAATCGTGCTGCTATCTCTTCTGTTGAGCCTTCGGTGAATTTTAGCTCTACAAATCAGCGTGGTCGCAACTCTTTTCGAGGAGGTCGTCAAGGTCGTAGCAGAGGCCGCTACACTCAAAACACTCGCGGTGGACGCATATCGACATCTCAAAATTTTTCCCAGCAGTCAAACCCTCAAAACTTCTCACACCAGTACAACTCTCAGCGCCCTATTTGTCAGGTATGCCAGAAGGCTGGGCATGTTGCGCTTCAATGCAGGCAACGCTTCAATCACTCCTATCAATTTGAGCCACCACAGACATTTTCTGCAAATTACACTGCCCAGAGCCCATCTCAAGAATCGGTTTGGTACCCCGATTCAGCTGCAACTCATCATCTTACTAATGATATGTCTAATCTAAATTTGTCGTCTGAGCCTTATGCAGGAGGTGAGACCATTAGAGTGGGCGATGGCGTTGGTATTCCTATTGAAAATTTCGGTGACTCTTCTTTACATTCAAACTCCTCATCTTTTCTTCTTCGCAATTTACTTCACGTTCCATCCATAACAAAAAATTTGGTCTCTGTTTTAAAATTCTGTATTGATAATCACTGTTATTTTGAATTTCACTCCACCCATTTTTCTGTGAAGGACAAGGAGACGCAGAAAATCCTCCTCACCGGGCCCACCCGTGACGGTCTCTACATTTTTCCCACTACTGTGTCTCCTTCATCTTCTCCATCAGTTCATCTTGGTGAGCGTACATCCATTGGACAGTGGCATAGACGGCTTGGGCATCCATCTTTAGCCTTGGTCTCTCATGTACTGCACTCTAAGTGTTTGCCATTTTTCCCCACCGAATCTGCTTTTCAATGTTCTTCTTGTCCTCTTGCAAAATGTCACCAGCTTCCGTTTCATACTAGCTCGGCCCACTACACNTTCATCTTGGTGAGTGTACGTCCATTGGTCAGTGGCATAGACGGCTTGGGCATCCATCTTTAGCCTTGGTCTCTCATGTACTGCACTCTAAGTGTTTGCCATTTTTCCCCACAGAATCTGTCTTTCAATGTTCTTCTTGTCCTCTTGCAAAATGTCACCAGCTTCCGTTTCATACTAGCTCGGCCCACTATACCAGGCCTTTAGAATTAATGTGTGCCGATGTATGGGGTCCAGCCCATTATATCTCTCACCTTGGTTATAAATACTATGTTTCCTTTGTTGACTATCATACTCGTTTCACTTGGATTTTTCCACTTAAATTAAAATCTGAAGTGCATCAAATTTTTTCTTCCTTTTTACCATTTGTTGAACGTTTGTTTAATACCAAATTAATTACACTTCAAACTGATGGTGGTGGTGAATTTAAACCACTCACATCTATGTGTAAACAACTTGGTATAACTCATCGTTTCTCATGTCCTCACACCCATCAACAAAATGGGATAGTGGAACGTAAGCACCGTCATATTGTTGAAACCGGGCTTGCTCTCTTGGCCCATTCTTCTCTTCCCTTCTCTTATTGGGCCGAAGCCTTTGAAACCGCAGTGTACCTCATTAACTTACTTCCAACTCCAACACTTAAAAATAAATCTCCATATTTCATGGTTTATAAATCTGAACCAGACTACAAATTTTTAAAAGTGTTTGGATGTGAGTGTTGGCCCAATCTAAGGCCTTATACCTCTCATAAACTCAATTTTCGGTCAACCTCTTGTATTTTTCTAGGATACAGTTCTACTCATAAGGGATATAAATGCATGGATGTCAAAAATCATAGAATTTATATCTCTCGTGACGTCCTGTTCCACGAAAACTCTTTTCCTTTCTCCAAAAATAAATCCATTTCCGTTCCTCTCCAGAAAATTTCTTCTCAGGCCGCTCTTCCCATTTTCTCTCATTCGTTGTTGGGCCCAGCTCCAAACTCACAAACCCAATCTCTCAACCCGTCTATACTTGGCCCCGGTCCAATCTCTCAAACCCAAAACTCACCGAATTCGCACAACACGTCGTCCTCCTCTCCCACTTTACCAAATCCAGAACATTCCTCTGTTTTCAATTCTCTTCAATCTCATCTTCCACAGCCATCCACTAGATCTTCTCCGTGTTTAATCCCACCAAGATCTCCCATAATAACTCGTGCTCAAACTCACTCTTCTCGGCCCCGAACATTTACTGATGGGACTATCCCCTACCCCACTCGACATTGTCTCACTATTTCTGCGCAGGTTCCAGACGAGCCCTCAAGCTTCTCTCAAGCCTTCAAGTTTTCTGAATGGAAACAAGCGATGCAGCAAGAATATGATGCTCTTCTTCAAAACTCGACCTGGACGCTTGTACCTCCCAATCCGCACATAAATGTTCTTGGATGCCGATGGGTTTTTCGTACCAAAACACGCGCGGATGGTTCATTTGAAAGGAGAAAGGCTCGTTTGGTAGCTAAAGGGTATCATCAGCAACCTGGTATTGATTTTCATGATACTTTTAGTCCAGTGATTAAGTCATCTACAATTCGTCTTATTCTTTCAATTGCTGTTTCTAGAGGATGGCCTTTGCGCCAAATTGATATTCAAAATGCTTTTTTGCATGGCTTGTTATCTGATGATGTTTACATGCAACAACCTCAGGGTTTTATTGATTCCACTCGGCCTCATCACGTTTGTAAACTTCAAAAAGCCATTTATGGCTTAAAACAAGCTCCACGAGCTTGGTTTGCTCAGTTGAGCACCTGGTTACTAGACTACGGTTTCACTGCATCTAGAGCTGATCCCTCTCTTTTCATGCTCACTCATCATGATGTTCACATCTACTTGTTGGTGTATGTCGATGACATAGTCATCACCTCTTCAAAACAAACTGCCATTGAGTCCTTGATTCATGATTTAGGTTGTGCTTTCCCTGTAAAAGACCTTGGCAGACTTGCCTTTTTCCTGGGTATCGAGGTTGACTATACGCAAGAGGGTATTATGTTATCTCAGCGTAAATACCTTAAAGCTCTGCTCACCCGAAGCAAAATGCTTCAAGCCAATCCTATGCCCTCACCTATGGCTGCATCTCTTAAACTATCTAAACATGATACCCCTGATTTTGAGGATGTAACCCTATACAGAAGCATTGTGGGTGGTTTGCAATATTTGTCTATCACAAGACCCGACATTTCTTTTGCTGTAAACAAAGTATGTCAGTTTATGCATACACCAAAACTTCCTCATTGGAGTGCTGTTAAACGAATTTTAAGATATTTAAAATTCACCATAAATCATGGGTTGTTTTTTGCATCAAAGTCTAGTCTTAACCTTCAAGCCTACTCTGATTCCGATTGGGGTGGCTGTCCTGATGACCGTAGATCAACTGGGGGCTATTGCATCTACTTAGGCAAACATCTCATATCATGGAGCTCCAAGAAACAAGCTACTGTGGCCAGATCTTCAACTGAGGCAGAGTATAAATCCATTGCCTCTTCTGCAGCTGAAATAATTTGGTTACAAACTGTCATCAGTGAACTGGGCATTCATTTATCTCAAGCTCCAACGTTATGGTGTGATAACCTTGGTGCTACGTATCTCTCAGCCAATCCGGTTTATCATTCAAGAACAAAACACATGGATATTGATTATCATTTTGTTAGAGATCGAGTAGCTGCCAAAACTTTAAAAGTTTCCTTCATCAGTTCACAAGATCAAGTTGCTGATGTGCTTACAAAGCCACTTGTTTCTGATAAATTTCTTCGCTTCAAATCGAGTCTCAATGTTGTAGATACACCCTTGAACTCGAGGGGGCGTATTAGAATAAGTACCTTTGAGAAAAATAAACAAATAGATAATGTGCATTCTGTTGTAAATACCGTAGAGACTTGAGGAGAAGTTGTTGCTGTCTACGGTTCTGTAACAAACTTTTATTCTCTTTTGATTCCTTTACACTGTGTATATATTGCATAC
>QEOY01001438.1:249711-318750 GCA_003123805.1 Juglans sigillata
TAAAACATACTATTGGGTCTACTGTCACATTAGGTTTCCTTACATAAGTGTGAAGGCATGTTTTTTATCCATTAAAAACATTATACACCTGCTTAAATGTTCAGATTGTATACACATGAACTTATCTGCAAGAGTACATCAAACATTCACCCACCTGTAACGTCATATGCATAATTAGAGGAATCATTACACGGCCAGATGACTTACTACGTACCATTCTCTTGGTAATATATTCAGATAATACCAATCTCATTCACTAACTAGTCCTCACCTCCCAACGAAATTCCCAATATATACATGTACACACATGCATGGTCAACTGTACGTTAGGATTTGAACCCATGCCATAAGACTTCACTATGCAAAGATATTATAGCGATCACATATAAGACCTATCACAGTAATAGTGCATCAATTAAATTAACTGATCCCACCATGAAGTGGCCTAGAGACAGATTCAAACAGAAAATTGAAGTTTCAAGAATATCCTAATTTAACCTAAAACCGATGACCCACAAAATTTTAAACCGACCTGTGAGTGTTGAAATGTTCATTTCAACTATATGAAGCCATAATGCTTTTTCAGCCAATGCCACAACTCCTTTTGTTTTTCTTTTCACAATGTGAACTAGAAACATTCAAAAGTAGAATAGTCGAAGTTATCCTATCAAACTTGGGGTTATTACCGGTTATTCACTCCCAAATCCTGCCCCCACAACCTAATTATTGTCGATTAATAACACTCAAACTAAGTAAGGATCCAGAACCTACTTAATTGTCTCTTTTTGACATAAAAGAACATTTTCAGCTCATTCATCAGAGCTTAATCTAGGCGATTCCTCCTTCATGCCACAAACCATATTATTATTGATATCAAAGTCTCTTAACATCAGTGAAGTAAAGTAACAAACACCTCATTTCCCAATATCGAAAGCCAATATCATCTTTCACCAAAAAGCATCAATCCTGTCTGGATAAGGCCTCAATTTATGCTTTTTCCTTCTTACACCTCTCTCTCTCTCTCTTTTCCCCACCTTTTTTAATTTTAATTTTTATAATATTTTGATTTTCTTGAGAAAAATACAACAAATTTCAACCAGCTCGAACTGAATATTTTGATTTGTAGCTCTTTTTCGTTTTTCTTGAGAAATACTTTTTCCTTCTTGTTTAATCATGTATTTTAATTTTATATAACATGTAGGATTTTGATTTTACTGGCAAAATGTCTATAAAATCTAATTTTTAAGTTATTTAAGCCCTAATTCTGAAATTAATCATATTAATTCAAATTTGTGTATTTTTCATATAAATTCGCAGATTATTTTTTCTATTAATTCAGTGTTTTCTTAGATTTTTTTCATACTTTTTCTCTCTCGTTGAATTCTTTTAAATTTTCTAGTGTTTTAAGTTTCATTATTAATCCATCATCGAGACAATTAATTATAATTCTATCAAATGTTATTAGATCACTTTTCAAACATTTCAAATAAGCAAAAGGGTCTTAATTAAAAATAATTTAAAAAAGTGTAACATAAAATATGGTTCAACACGATCAAATTTAGACTATGTTTAAATTTTAAAGATAAATTGAGTTGAATTGTGAATAATAATATTTTATATATCTTACTGCGATGACTTAACTTTTTTAGGAGAATATGAGTTTAAATTTTTAAGTTAAAATATATGGAATAGGTTAAGATAAATTTAACATTTTTATAGAAAATTAAAAAATAATAAGTTCTAGAAAAAAGTAGTAGATTCCATCAATAATTAATTTAAAATAAATTAAATTAAATTTAACAACTAAATACAACCTTAGAATAAATAACGTTATAACATACTTACGTGGCTTGTATAAAAGTGTAATGAAATTACTTAAGAGTTAAGGGAAATGATATTCCTAATCTATAAAATTCACGCATAAAGTCTATCGATTGTTTTTTTTTTAAAACTTAACGAGAAAGTTTTTCTTTATTTCTTTTAAATATGGTCTTTTCCGTCCCTCCACCACCCCTCCTCTCTCTCTCTCTCTCTCTCTCAAGTCGGAACCTCATTTCCCTCTCCGGTCCGAAACAAACAAACACCGGAAACCATCCTAACTAACTTCCTAAAGAAAACCCTAAAGATTCCAACGGATAAACTCTGAATGATTCACCGCAACTCCTGGATTGAGCGAGAATCTTTCATTTGAACCGGGTAGAAGATCAGTCATTGGTATTTTACGCGCGCTAATGGGTGCTGCGGGCTCCAAGCTCGAGAAGGCTTTCGGCGACCAGTTCCCCGAAGGTGAGCGCTACTTCGGCCTCGAGAATTTCGGCAACACTGGCTATTGTAACTGCGTCTTGCAGGTTTGGTCTCGTTACGTCCAATTTCTTAATTATTCGATTTTATTCCTTTTTTTATTGTATTTAATTTGTTATCGGGGTTTTAATTTCCGATTAATATTTAAATTTGAAGGTAAATGAATTGTGTTATGTGGAAGATGTTAATTGTCGCTAACTGAGCCTCGATTACTTATGTTTAGTGGGGTTTCATAAATAACCTTTTTGATATATTATTAACTTTAGTTTGGGAATTTGACTTCTTGTATGTTTGCTTGTGATTGCTTATTTTTGCGATTGTTGGTGTTACATTTGATTGTGGCCGTGTAGCTGAAAGCATCAACTAGTCTAGCAAGGGTATGGTTTGTTGAAGTGGTCATAATAGGCGCCAGTATCATATGGCAGTATGGTGGGTCTGGGTCTGAATGTATGCATAAACGTTTACTTTGGGAAGTTGTAGTGAAAAAGAAAAGACAGAAAGATGCATAAAAAAAATAAAGACAGAAAGAAAAGAAACCTTGAAGTTGTTTCAGACCTCGTTTGGTTTCAAAAAATATTTCATCTCATCTCATCTCATCATTACAATTTTTTTAATTTCTAATATAAAATAAAATAAACAATTCAATTTTTTCAAATTCTAAAATAAAAATAATATAAAAAGATATATTTTAACAATATTTTATTCAATTTTTTAATTTTAATCTCATCTCATCTCATCTATAAAAACAAACGAGCCCCCGATCTGTAGGAGTAGTATCAAAATGTGTAAATACTTATAAAAGTATCAAAATGTGAAAATATGTGTTTGCTTTATATTTTATTTATTTTTTGCTATTTATGTTACTTATCAAAAAAACTTTTTAGCTATTTATTTTGGGCTCTCGTTCCTGTGATCTTGATCGTCGGCTTGAACTGTGCTTAAGGCACTCACGGAAATTGTTTGGTTTCTCGAAACACAACCCAAATAAGATGAAAATCATTTGCTTGCACCTTTGGCACCTATGTGAGGTCTTTAATAAGAGAAATACATTATCCACAAAGGGATTACGTAAAAGTAAACTCACAAATTGATATAATTTGATGTGATACGTTAAATTATAAAATTACTTATTTTGTAAAGTAGATCTAATGAATTACATAAAGTCACGTCAATTTATGAATTTAATTGTGTGTAATCTTTTTATAGTTGTAGCACTTCTCTGTGTTTATTAGTGGTAGTTTCTCTAAGATCTACGTTGTTTTTGCCATTTCATGAGTTTTTGAAAGTGTTAATATATGATACAAAAAAACATATACCCAATTTTATTATAGGTAGTAACTTTGTCGTTATAAAATTTAGAAATGATAGGTGTCTAAAGATTATGCTTGTCATCCACATAAGTCAATGCACCTCCTTTCTTTAAGCACGGGATCAGTTTCATACAGTTTAGGGCACAAAGCACTGCATTGTTGAGTTGAGCTCACTGTTCTATTTTATTTTATCTTATATTCTAAATAATATACCCTATTGTATTTGCTTTGTGCTTCACTTTTTTTTTTTTTATAAGTAATTGATATTATTAATAAAGATAGGCATAGTCCAAGTACACAAGATGATATACAAGAGATAAAATCTATCTAGGTCGAAGTAGAGTAAACAAAAAAATTATGAAAATTCGGGCCATTAAAATCTAAAGCTATGGCCCATAGAAATAAAGTACGGAAAAATAAAGCTCGAAGTTTCTCTGGTGATTGCTCCTTGTTTTCGAACATCCGGTCATTATGTTCTTGCCATATGCACCACATGACGCGGATTGGGATCATCTTCCACACCTCCTTAATTTGTGGGACACCTCTCGGGAGAGTCCTGCTGGCTAGTAACTCAATCACTATTGCAGGTATTACATACGATAACTCCACCCTACTAAATACTTTGGTCCACAAGGCTCTAGCTATCTCACAATGTAACAAGAGATGCTCTGCTGTCTCATCAGATTGCTTACACATACAACACCAGTCTAGAATGACGACCTTGTGATTCCTCATGTTATTGGTTGTCAAAATCTTCCTTAGGGTTACTGTCCAAGTGAAGACTGCTTTAAGAGGTGTCTTATTCCTCCAAATTTTCCTCCATGGGAGCTAGCTATTTGGAAGTGTAAGGGACTTGTAAAAGGAGCGAATTGAGAAGGCACCATTACCCGCCGATGTCCACCATAGCCTATCAATTTGTTGTCCATTTGGCACCATAGAATATAATAGGTTACTATCTACTTCCCAATCTTGCGCCACTTTACTGAACATGACATTCCACTGAACTTGGTCCCTTGATCGAAGCATGAGGTCCGCTACTGAAGCTTCTTGTTCACGTGCCACTCGGAACATAGTTGGAAATGAATCCTTTAAGGCCTCATCTTCGATATGTCCCTCCAAAACTTTATCTGGGAACCCTCGCCCAACACTAATTTAGAATGGCAATTAAACACCCCCCACCCACGCCTGATGTGCTTCCAAACCCACACTCCATAAGCCTCATTTACCTCTCCGGTACACCAACCACCCCACAAGTTTCCATATTTACTATCAACCACCAATTTCCATAGGGTTTCTGGTTCCATGTTGTACCTCCTTAGCCACTTCCTAAGTAGGGCCCGACTCAATGTTCTCAAATTTTTTATACCCAACCCACCTGACGAAATTGGCCTGCACACCTTATCCCAACTGACTAGGTGGAATTTGAATTCATCCCTCAACCCACTCCATAAGAAATCACGGTATAGTTTGTCAATCCGAGCCGCCACACTAGTTGGAATAGGGAGCAAAGACAAGAACTATTTAGGTAAATTAGAAAGGGTACTCTTAATAAGAGTTAATTGTCCACCATTTGACAAGTACAATCTCTTCCACCTTGCTAATTTTCTTCCTATTTTTTGGATGACTGTATCCCAAATAAGTCATGGGGAGAGAGGCTACCTTACACCCACTGGCACTAATTCTGACTTATCGAAGTTCACTTTCAAGCCTAACGCTACTTCGAAGTATAGTAAAAATGCATTTACTGCCTTCAACTGGTTTTGATCTGCCTCACATTATAACAGCGTATCATCTGCAAAAAGTAAATGAGACAATGTAATAATGCCCTGATTGGGTTCAACAACCAAGAAACCTGCCACAAAACCATTTGTAATCGGGTAGTGATAGGCTTACTACCCTTTTACTACTCATCTACTACCTAAGTGTATTTCAAGTTTTTTTATTTTTTTATCATTTTCTTTTAAGTATTTTTTTAATATCCTTAATCATTAAGAAAAAATTAAAAAAATATATAACTACTAATAGTCACTTCCTTAATCATTACGTAAAATAAAAAATTGAAAAAAAAATCAAATACAAAAAGAGTAGTAAATGGATAGTAGTATGGTAGTAACCCTATCATTATTCTTTGTAACCACCGCCAAAATCATCCTACTAAGGGCCTCCATGAGAATCACAAATAAAAGTGGGGATAACGGGTCTCCTTGCCTTAAGCCACGAGAACTACTAAAAAAACGAAAAGGGCTGCCATTAATCAAGATTGAGAACTTTGCCGTTGAGATACACCAACTAATCCACGTTCGCCATCTCTCCTTGAAACCACATCTCTCCAGCAAATAGAGAAGGAACAGTTTATATGGTCGTATGCCTTCTCCATGTCTAATTTGCATATAATCCCCGTGGAGCCAGACTTTAATCTGCTATCCAGGCCTTCATTCGCTATAAGGACTAAATCAAGGATTTGTCGACCCCGAACAAACGCATTTTGTGGCTTCATAATTATCTTACCCAGCACCTCACCTAATCTGTTTGCGAGCACCTTGGAGATAATTTTGTAGACCCCATCAACGAGGCTAATGGGCCTAAAATCCTTAACATCTGATACTCCAATTTTCTTTGGAATCAGTGCAATTAAGGTAGCATTTAAGCTTTTCTCAAACTTCCCAGCCAAGGACAATTCCTGAAACACATTCATGATGTCCACTTTTACCACCTCCTAGCATGTCTGGAAAAAGCCCAAAGAGAAACCATCTGAACCTGGTGCTTTGTCTTTAGCCATGTGTCTTACTACATCATATACATTCACTTCCTCAAACGGACGCTCCAACCAAGACAGTCTATGGCTCAATAGAGTCAAAGCCAAGTCCATCAAGCTTTGGCCTTCACCCCTCTTGTTCTGTAAGCAGCTGTTCAAAGAAATCTACCACAAGATCCCGAATCACTAGGGCCTCCCTGCACTTTGTACCATTGATGTTTAGCATTTTAATGGTATTATTTCTTCGATGAGATTTAGCTACTCTATGGAAAAACTTTGTTTTGGTCCCCCTCCTTCAACCACAATGTTCTTTACTTCTGACGCCATGAAATCTCCTCAAGAGATAATATTCACTCCAACTTTGAGGCCAATTCTGTCTTCCGCAATACTTCTTCAGGAGAGAGAGCTCTATCCCTGTAACACCCCCTTCCCGTAGGCTAGTTATGTTACGTATTTTTCATGAAAATAAACCCGGCAAGAGATCTCAAATTTCATAATTGAAAAAATAAACTTTTATTATGCGGAAAAGGTCTAATAAAACTGTCTTCCAAAACATTAAATGAAATAAACTGAAATAAATTCATGTCATAAAAACATGTTTTATTTTAGAAAGTCTGAACTAAAATAAAATGCTCCTTCTACTCCTGACTTGCCTGCTCGTAATCCTCATCTTCACCTGGGTAGTTAAAAACTTGAAAACAAACTAAAATGAGTCGATGACTCAGTAAGAAATCTATCACAATGTAAACGTAATAAACATAAAATTTTCATAACAATTTTTATGCTGAGCTTAAAATCATGTCTGTTCATACTGATGCTTGTTCTATGTATGACTGATTTAATTGAATTAACTGACTGATCTGACTGATTTAACTGATTTATCTGACTTATCTGACTGGCCAACACACTTAACGCTGTGTGCAAGGTTGTGCACCGGCCCCACATCTTGCTGCAGCAAGGGGAATCCCTGATAGTATTCTAGCATACTATGGTGGACCACGACTAAGTTCGTGACTTGCACACCACCCTGAACTGAACTGAACTGCATTAGTACTATGCATCTGAATGGTCATCTTATTAACTGATCTGATATTATCTTACACTTGAACTTAAGATGGCTTACGTGTCTTATACACATGAGATGCATAACATATTACATACTTAATCATAAATTCTGAATTTAAACATGATGCAGAATGACATGGTCGTATGCTATGCTAGATGACATGCTTGCATATGACATGAGCGGTTCGTAAATGGTGGCTGTTAATGAACTGACTTGAATAATACATACATATAAGCTAACTATGATGATCCTAATTTATGATCAAATTTACTTACCTCGCTGCGTTTCTTCTTGAATAATACTTCGTAACTTGAGACTTATATTCAATAAATAACTATCACTAAATTGTTTGGAAATAAATAAATGCTAATATTTTACTTAACTAAATTCGGAATTCTAAAATATAGTCAAACCAATATTTTGTTTAACACTAAAATCACTAATTCATAGTATTTAAATTACTTAAAAATACTAATTTATAATTTAGTGGAAATACTCAAGTTATTTTAAAAATAATTCATTAAAACTTAAATTCTTAAACTAAGTTTCATTTCTTAACATAATTATTAAATCTTATAAGAAACCTAATAAATTTCATTAAATTCTTAACTTAGTAATTTTATTAAATCCCACTAAATTGGCATAGGAAAAATTAACTAAAATATTAGACTCAAAATTTTACTTTAAAATCTATTACAAATTCTTTAAACATTTTTATTAAAATGAACCTTTAACTAATATATTTATTTAATTAAAACTAACCTTTAAACATATTAAGCCCAATAAAATTACTAAAATTGTTGTTGGAATAAAACATGATTAAATCTAATTTAAAAACACCTTTCAATTACTTTAACTATTTTCTTATAAAAATAGGCTCATGTCTAATATATTTATTTAATAAAAAGAATTACTCAACCAGAAATATTAAATTCAATAAAAATCACTAGAACAATTATTAAATTAAAATAAGATCAAGCCCAATTTAAATTACAAGTTCATTTAAACATTATTAAAATTTTGTAAAAAAACCAAGCCCTGGCCCATAATAATACTACTATATAAACATCAATATAAGCCCAACAAAAGAACAAGCCCATCACACGTACCCACATAAGGCCTAGGGCCCAAGGCCCATCAAAACTTACCGATTCTTTCAAGAATCTGAAAACACCACTAATCAAGCAAGGCAAACAAAGAGTTGAGAGAGAGAGGGTCTGCAATGGAGGCTCACCGAGGGAGGGCTGAGGCGATGGCGGCGCTGGGTGGCGGGGAGTGATCGACGACGCGACGGGAGTGTCCCTTTGGTGGTGCGGCACCGAGTGAGAGAAAGAGAGAGAGAGTTTAGAGAGAGGAAGTGCGAAACCGAAACAAACGAGAGAGACAGAGGGCTGTGGCGGTCGAGGCTTTACCGGAAGAGAGTGGGTGCGTTGGGGCTGGTCTGGTCGGCGGGTTCTGGCTCCACGGGTGGTGCTCCGACGTCCTATGGTGGTCGGCGGCGGTTGGGCAGAACCTACGGCTCAACGAAAGTTCACGAGTTTCTCCTCTCGTGTACGGGTAAGCACATTTTATAGCTGATAGAGAAATAGAGAAACCCTAGAAGAGTAGAGACGTGCACGTGCAAGAGAGTGAAGACGTGCATGTGTAGAGGAATACTCGGCAATAGAGTTGGTGTTCCACTAGGACGTTAGCAAAATCACCAAGAGAAACATACAGGTTTGGTGGTTAGGGTTTCAAATTTGAAAACAAATAGGGATGAAGCTTTACGGGTTTGGTGGTTTGAAGTTTTCAAATAGAGACTAACAACGTGATGAGCTTCGGTGACTAGAGGAAAAAAATTAAACTTGAATTTCAAACCATGTAGTAAAAATAAATGAAACCTGATACACTTAGAAATCTTTATTAAAATAAAACTCTAGAAAATTTTAAATAACAACTATAATAGAATTTATAAAAAATAAAAATAAATATAGATTCTGATTTAATTATAATTATAATAATAATAGAAACTAAAATTTTTACTAGTAATTTACTTATATACCCTAAAACAAAACTGGTATGTTACAATCCCTAAGTACACTATCAAACTGTTGAAGCTCTTCCACTAAGGTTTTCTTTTGCTCCCCTATGTCTCCAAAGGATAGAGAATTCCAAAGCTTAAGGTCATTCTTCAAAGCTTTTAGTTTGCCGGCTAGAATGTAGGAGGGGTTACCTTCAAACTGATATGATGACAACCATTGTCTAACCCTTTCCACAAAGCGTTCACTTTTAAGCCACATATTCTCAAGTTTAAAATAGCAGCGGCCACCTTGGATACCACCACAATCCAACAAGATGGGAAAATGATTTGAGCAAAGACGAGGCAACCTCTTTTGACACGTCTTCGGGTAATGCACTCTCCACTTTGGTGAGATTAAAAATCTATCTAGTTAGGACCATGTCTAATTATTTGACCAAGTAAAAGAGCCTCCCATGTGGGGAATATCCAACAAGTTCAAGTAAAAAATACAAGGTGAAAAATCTGTCATTGTTGGGCGCATCCTGCTATCACCAGATCCTTCACTGGGGGATCTAATGATATTGAAGTCCCCACCCCACCTATGCACCAAGAAAGATTCCACCGGCTATGTAACCCAACAAGTTCCTCCTATATAAGTCTTTGATCATTATCTACATTCGGCTTGTATAAACCTGCAAAAGCCCATGAAAATTTATTTACCACACTTTTAAAAGAGCAAGCCACTGAATACTCTCCCACAAAATCCTCAATTTTCTTCACAACTCTTTTATCCCACATTACTAAAATACCACATGAAGCCCCATTTGATGCAAGGTAAACCCAATTTGCATAAGTACAACTTCAAATACTTGGCACTATTCTCCTAGAAACCAATTTCAGCTTGATTTCTTTTTTTTTTTTCCTTTTTTTTTTAAAATGTAAAAATAATTTCAGCTTGATTTCTTGTAAGCATACTATGTCCACCCTCCATTCCCAAAGCAAGTTTTTTTTATACAAAGTCGCTTATTTGTCTTATTCAACCCGCGGACATTCCAAGACACAATTTTTGGTTTCATAAAGGAGAGACCAACCCCTTCCCTTTGGATCTATCGTGGTTGGAGCTGCCCTCATAATTCAGCGACCATTTGAGTCGATTAAGCTCCCGCTATTTCTTAGACCCATATTTCTTGGACTAAGTGACTCACTTCAATAGCAGTAAGAAGGGCCATAAACTATTCTTCAAAACCCACACAGTCCATTCCCACACAAAATTGAATCTCCTTTACCTTGCGGAGAACTCAATCCTACACATTGGATACATCTGATAACTTACAATTAAGAGGAATGGGCTCCCCATCACCAGAAACCCACTGCAAAATGCTGGCGTCCCCCTCTCCTCCTCCTCCCCAAATAGGTTACTGCCCTCCCCAACTAACCTCCCTTCGCCAAAAGGAATGAGCTTCTGAGATAGCCCCATCTGAGATAACCCCTTCTTTGTGAGCCTATGAGGTAGCCCCCAACACTGTCCTCAATAAAATCCGTCATCTTGTCACCCCCACCTTCTGACAACATCTTGAGATGCTCAACAGAAGGATGTGAGGCCTCCGCTTGAGGAAGTGGCACTTTCATGGTGTATATTAGCAAGTTCTGTGCACAAAAATAGGGAAGATGGTTGACGGTGGTTGAAACTCCCCTGTTTCCCCTTCATGCGACGAAAATGCTTGTTCCACCACTGTCGCCGGAGCTGTTTGGACCACTGTCGAAGGTCCCACCGCTGGTCACGATGCACCCGATGAGTTCATAGGCAAGGTTGCTGGATTACCGTTGGTGGTTGGTCGTCACTCTCCTTACGAATTCTCCAAACTAGGTTATGCCCAATGGGCTGGGCCTTGAGTTTACGGGCTGGGCCATGGAGTGAGGCCTTGCATTAAAGGGCTCATGCCCACTTGGTCTGCGGCCCTTGTTGTTTTGCTCAAACCCCACATATAGACTTTCCCCTATTTTCCCCACGGGATGAGGCCTAGGATTTACAGGCTCACACCCACCTAACTGAGGCCTTTTACCCAATGGTCTGAGGCCCGTGTTGTTCTGCTCAACTCCCATATCCAAGCCCATGTAGAGCCCACAACTATCCATACCCATCTCCTTCCTTATTAACCAATCTATTTTGTTTTGCAGGACATTCAGTTGTGCCTTGGCGTCCAGCAAAGTACTCAAAGTCTCCCCTCTTCCACACCCTACAAGTCTGCCACCGCCACACTGCCACTGTGTTGGACGAGACTTTCTGTCAGAGCCTTGTCCCATAGCAGTGCCTCTCTGTCCTACCATGCCGTCATTCCCATTTCGAAACACATGGGGCTGCTCCACCATCAACGCCTCCCTGTAGGAGTGATGTTGCGGCTGAGCCTTCATCTCCTTCCTCTTCATATTTATATCACAGTGGGTGATTCTCCTGTCGAAGATAAAGTCCCGCAGAGCCTCTCCCATCCTATTCCAACCACTGCCCACCTCCTTAGGGACGAAGATAAAATTCCTCCTCCTACCACCACCATATTCCACCACTACCATATAGCGGCCTCGATCATTCGAGCAACGCTGTGCTATAAAGTTGCAACTGCCTTCCTGGACTGTGGTGAAAAAATACTCTTTTCTTCCTTCATGCAAGCTTCCATGGCCTTAGCCAACCACTGCACCGATGAGGGTCCCAAAACCACCTTAGACACCACCCTCCAACTTCTCTATGTAATAACCAAACATTCCCCTCCTTCACAAGTGAAAAGTATTTAGATTCTATAACCAACTCTTTAGAAAGACCCATTCTTAGCATGTCAACCTCCAAAAGCTCAACCGTGAAATACCGTCACGTACCACCCAAACTCAGTGGAGAGATTGAGTGAGTATTTACCATCGTCGGAGGAGAACGTACGGAGAGAAAATGTTTAGGCAGTGTTCTTGTAGTAGCTACATCAATTTTTGTGCTTCACTTTCATCATGCAGATTGTTAAGAATATAATACAAATAATTAAATTTATCTCTTCCCATCAGTTTAAATTTTTGGGATAAGTGGTAATTTCACATAGTATCAGAGTAGAGGTTCTGAGTTCGAATCTTGACTCTACACTCTACTCCATTTAATCAAATATTCCATGCGCTGGGCCACCATAGAGGGGGGGTCTAGCCAACACGTGAGGGGGAGTATTAAAAATATAATAAAAATAATTAAATATACATCTTCCCATCAGTTTAAGCTAGAAACATTTTTTTCTTTTCTTTTTTTGGAAGATAAATTAATACAAAAAATTAATGAAATTAATAAAGTCATGGACATTTAGTTTCTTACAAACAATGGCCTCCACTCATGAAAACAATGTTTTAAAGGAAAAAACTTTCAGCTTCTCCATTATTCTCTCGTGGTTTTCGTTCGAAGCTTCTACCATTTCGCTCCCTCCAAATACATCAACATAGACATATAGAGACCATTTTCCAGATTGCTGCAACTTGGGAGTTACCTTAGAGACCTCTCCAGCTTGCTAGAAAATCCACTAATCTAAGGGGCATGATCCATGATAATCCAAGTCCTGTAAAAAAATCGTCCCACATGGTCTTGGCCGCCTCGCAATGTAGGAACAGTTGGTCGACTGATTCACTATCTTTCTTACACTTGCAACACCAGTCCAACGCCATTACTCGACATTTGCTTAGGTTATCTGTGGTGAGAATTTTGCCCAATGCTGCTATCCAAATAAAAAAACTGCTTTTGAAGGAGCTTTTGTCTGCCAAATACTCATTAAAAAAGTAATTAATTATAATTATATTTATGATGTTAATAGTTACTAGCTTAGTACTTTAGTAGAGTATTATCTACATATAATAACATATATTATCATATGATATTATTATTTTACAAAAAAAAAACCACACTCCGGGACCGAACTGAAAACTGAATTTTGGAGACACCATGGACCGAGACAAAGTAGGGGTAAATTCGGTTTGGTCCAGTTGGTTTGTTCAGTTTGGACCGAAAAATTTTCACCCCTACTCTCCAACCATAAGCACCACATCAAGCACGAAGGAATCATTTTCCATATAGCAACAATACGTTGTCTCCCCTCAAAACCTTTCCAACATGCAAAGAGATCCACCACTTGCTTAGGCATCACCCAAGCAATACCCGTCCCACAAAAAATCTTATTCCACAAAGTCTTAGCCACCTCACAATGAAGAAAAAGCTTAAGTTCATTTTTTCATTTTCCCATTTTTTAACTTCTGCCAGTTTCCAAATTGATATCCTTATTGATATTTCTTTTAACATATCTGTCTATATAATCCTGTTTTTGGACTTTTATATAGTTATTAATATAATTAAATTATTAGTTCATTTTAATATCCTTGGAAGATTCGCACCCAACAGCTTTCAAGTAGATATTCCAACTGTATCTACATTTATCCAAGGTGGTCAACAGGCAATATTAATGGTTTCATATAGACTCGGTGAATACTTCCTATTAACATATGACGTTTTACTGTTAATGATGGGTGGATGGAGAACTTTGATTATTTTTTATGGGCATTTTGTGTTGGTACTCCAAAAATGTCATCTTTTTCTGTTCTTGTTTGCGCATGCAGGCACTTTATTTTTGCGTCCCATTTCGCGAGCAACTGCTACAGTATTATGCAAATAACAAAAACATTGGTGATGCAGAAGAAAATATGTTAACATGCTTAGCAGACCTATTTTCGCAGGTAAATATCTAGCTCCTGCACACACACACACACTCATGCACAGTAGATGTATGGATATAAAAAGGTATGGTTTTGGGATTGTATGACATTTATCTGTGCTTGTGTGTGACTTTAGCAACAAACCAGTCTAGAGCATTGTTTCTTGAGAATGGTCCAAGAGGTCTCCAATATGTATTGTTTGAAATAGTTGGTCGCAAGACCAATTACTAGTTGGTTTCTTTATGATTTTATATGAATAAATTATCTAAAGGCCTGGCTCAGTTTAAATAGTAAGTCATCAATAACGATAGACTGATGTCACGATCAAGGAATCTTTATTGGGTTTGCTTCAAAATCGCGATTTCTTCCAATGTTTTCAGATTGCAGCTTTTGGATATCCTCTTCTACCCTAATTGTATTATTTGTTATAGGACTAATGATTTAGAGAGATTAAAGAATATCTTTTTCCTATCTTATTTTTGGGTAGACAATCTATCTGTAGGTTAGTTCTGCTACATCAGGCACTGTTTGTATACTTATACTTCATTGGCAGGTTCTACTGTTGAATCTTTCCTCCTTTCGCGATAGTCTAGCATCTCCTTCATTGTAATATCTATATTTGTAGAACAGATTCCAATGGATTCTTCTGGGTTATCACACTATGGTTTTTGCGTGATCATGCATTTTTTAGGTAGCTTTGTTTCTCATTTTTTTAATCTCAACTGCAGTTTAGGAATCCTTGGTCTCTCTCTCTCTCTCTCTTTGGCTTCTCTGGTTCTATTAGAATCTTATCCCCCCTCTCCCTGTGCAAAACAGGAGTCTCTCTATTGATGCTATGGCATATATATATATACACACATTTACATGTTAATATTTCCGGCCATGATAGTGGGGGCATTAGTTCATTTGTCTCTTTATGTAGATAAGTTCGCAGAAGAAGAAAACAGGTGTCATTGCTCCAAAGCGTTTTGTACAGAGACTGAAGAAACAAAATGAGCTTTTCCGTAGCTACATGCCCCAGGTATGCATATAGTTGTACTTTTTTTTTCTTTGAGAATTGTATATTATAGTACTTCTGTGATACCGCATATTGAGTGAGTATAGGTGGTGAATGGAATCCCATCTTGCTTAGAACAGAGAAGTTCTTGCTCTTTATAGTAATTCCAAAAGGCTCCAATTGTATCATTGACTAGCCCATTTGGAGTATGAGCCCAGATGCGGTTTAAACCTTCCTTGGGTTACAACTTTTGACTGTCAGCCAGAATTAGCTTTGGCTGGGGGATGACAGTACAAAATTTAGCATTTCGTTGACTTAAGAAAATTACAGGATTTCTTGCCGAGGGCTTGTGCACCCCCGGGATTAGGCGGGACGTTGTTCCCGGACACCCGGTGCCAATCAAAAAAAAAAATTACAGGAATTTGAGATTTGTTTTCAACTAACTATGACTGAAATAAGTATAGTAATAAAAAATGTCATTGCTTGTCGAGTGCTTGAGGATTGGCTTTGTGAAAATGGATGGGTGCTGTTAGTGCGACTATGCTGGGGATTGTCATTGATACATCAAACTACTTTATCTTGCTCAAAAGGAAGTGCCTTTGATGCTTCATTCACATTGCTAGGTTCTCTCTCTCCTATTCCATGCCAAAACAAATGTTGGCTAGATGTTTACACAAGTGATCTCTCTCCTATGACTCCTGTTATAGAAATGGAAGGATGAATGCGCCCACACACACACACACACATGCATACACACATACACATATGAACATGCACACACACACACACATACACATATGAACATGCACATACTTCACTAAATCCAGAGTGTGGAGCGTTTCTAAAGATGTCTACTCTCTCTCTTTTTAATTTCAAGTACTTATAAAACAAAGTTTCTGGAGAGCAGTTTGGACAAGTTTGAGTTTTTTGTATACAGAGCATTCCTTGGGGATAATAGCGTTTGATGTGGTGTATTTGGTGGGAAGTAAGGCCCGAACCTTTGTAGATTGTGAGGACAATATCAGAATTAACAGCCATTGTTTTCAACTCTTTATATTTGTATGGTGGCGCACAATAGCTTCCATTCCTGTAGCTTTCTAGATTTCTTGGAATTGTTTTCTTCTTTATCACCGAGTTGAGTGTTTCCTATTGTATATGCCCTATGTATTTGGGTTGTGCCCCTCTGCACTTTGAATAAATGTCCTTAATTTTAAAAATAAAAATAAAAAAATAGTGTATGTTTGCTGGTGCCCTGTTACAGGAATGACAGGTATATAGTTGGATTTTCAGCTTTCAGATCTTGGTTTACAATAGTTGCAATCTAATATTAATTGGACTGTGAGGTTCAGATAGCCAAATGAGGATGTGGTAAATATAGAATTTTAAGTATATTTGGGCTGTTCCTTGAATTTCACACAAATTTTAGAGAATGGAGAACAGTCTTATTTTCTATTATTTATTATCAAATAGAAGAATAGTCCTCATTGCCACCTTCCCAAAGCCCATTAACACACTAACTTCATACATTGACCCGGAATACCATTTGGCTTCAAAGGCTGACTGTGTACATACTTTGAATGGTGCAAAATGCAAGAGTAGTCGAAGTGATTATGAATCTTTGCATAAATCTAATCTATCTCACAAACTTATAAATGGTAAAAACTTTCCATTTAATAAGTGCTAGAAACTTGCCGTTGGTAAACAAAATAATTGGCAGCCAGCCATGTGCAAAAGCATGATTTTAGATGTTGCATATTGGCAAATACTATTATCATAAAGCAATTATAAAAAAAAAAAAAAAACCTATCATCATAAAGCAAGTTTCTACTTCCCAGATACTTGAAATGGCATTCGGGGCTTCTATACATGTTTTTCCCACGTAAAGGTTTGAGAATGTAGTCTTGTATAAGCATTTTTAGTTATAGTACATTTTAAGCTTCAAGGTGATGCTTAATAAATGACAATACACTATTTCAGAACTAGATGTTCCCTTTTCTTTACAATGGTAGTGGTGCATCTCTGCTAAATATTTATTATCAATGATTCAAGTATGATGTTAACTGAATCTTGTTCTGTATCTTGATTAATCTTCTCCCATTTTTTCTGGTCTAATACAAAATTTATAGGATCAAGTATATCGCCCGTTATACAGACACAATTTCTCATATTTTGTAGGATGCCTTTGAATTTCTGAATTTTTTGCTGAATGAGCTCGTTGACATATTGGAGAAAGAGGCCCAAGCTGCAAAAAGTGATCCAGAAACATCGTCACCTTCTGATAAAGCTGGAAATGGGCCAAAAAATGTTCAGGCTAATGGTCCTCAAAAAGACCCTTTAGTTACCTGGATGCACAAAAATTTTCAGGTGACTTTGCTCTGCCATTTCATATATATATATATATATGTAATTTTTTTTTATAAGTTACATATATATATGTATGATGTTGAATTGATCATCAACTCATGCAAACGATAGGCAGGGATTAAATTTTTTGGGAATTGGTCTAATTCTTGATATCTATGTGTTCTCTTTCCCAGTTATACCGTAAATGTACTCCCCCTACCCCCTCTGAAGGAAGGGAAAACCAAAAAAAAAAAAGAAAAATAGAGTAGGACATTGATGTGTCTTTGCTGATGTATTTGAGTAACAGGATTTTAGTTCCCCTTAATACATTGTTTGGTGGTGATGAATCTTAGGGGTGTAAACTCAAACCGGAAAACCGGTCCGGACCGGACCGGTTGATTAAAAAATATATATATATTTTTATATATAAGTTTTATATAAAATATTTTATATATATTAAATATTAATATATATAAGTTTTATATATAATGTATAATTATAAATTTTTATGTGAAATTTTTATATATAATATATATAATTATATATATTCATATATGAAATAATTTCTTATTATAATTTATAACTTATTACATAAAATGTTAATACTAAATCACTAAAAGTTTATAACTAATACTAATATATAACTTATAACTATACCAATAGTCTAATATTAATACTATTATATAGTCTAATATATTAATAAATGTATAAAACAGTTTTTTTTAAATGAGTTTTTTTTTTTATAAACAAATTTTTAATGACAAATTGTGAAACTTACATTTAAAAAAAAAAGGACCGGACTGGACCGGAAACCGGTAAAACCGGAAGTACTGGTTTAGGAAGGTAACCGGTGCGTAATCAGTTTTGAAAAATACACAACCGGTACATACCGGTTCGGTCCTAGATTTTATCTAAAATCGGACCGAACTGGACCGGTTCCACCCCTAGTGATGATGTAGATGCTTTTTGTTCCTGCCCCTTGTAAGATTCTCGTAATATTTTTTGTAGATTCTCATAATATATTTTGGCTGTTTGAGTCAGGGAATACTCACCAATGAAACAAAGTGCCTGAGATGTGAGACAGTGACAGCAAGGGATGAAACATTCTTTGACTTGAGCCTTGATATTGAACGGAATAGTTCAATTACAAGCTGTTTGAAAAACTTCAGCTCAACAGAGACATTGAATGCAGAGGACAAATTTTTTTGTGACAAATGCTGTAGGTGGGTAGCTTTTATGCATAAAAGCTCAATTTTACCTATAAAAAAATCTCCATTTCTTCTTTTAGTTATACAATATTAGCTTTGAATACATGTGTGATATGGAGAATTTTGAATTAGAGTTTTATCATACTATTGTATTTTTCGGCTGCCATTCAGCTAGTCACCGAGTGATTGCTTAAGTCTTAGTTCAGTGATGATTGTAGAAGTGATTATATGTGCACCCCCAATGCTGAAGCACTCCAAAATGGAATAGCCATCGTTATAAAAAGATTTTATGGTGTGTGCACATTAATAGTGTTGTATTGACTGCCTATTTATTGCAGTGTCAATAAATCAGTTTCACGAGATTGTTTCACGGGCGAAGAAAGAGGGGTTTTATTTTGATAAGTTTAAAATAATGAATCTTTCTTTTTCTGTTACAAATATATCCCCACTGCCACCGCAAAGCTTCATCTCTTCTATATGCAAAACCATCATCCACTTGCTTCTCTGGGTGGGTGATATAGGAAGATTATATTGGCATCATATGGTAATGTATTCTTTGATGGCTGTATTATGTAGTGCTTTGTGCATTCCAACTGCTATGTCTTGGGCAGCCACCCACTAGTTCTTCATGGATGAATTATTTCCCATATTGAGTAATGCTCTACCCTTTTACACTACACAGCTTCTAGAGTTTTTTTTGCAGGAAAAGAGAGGTCAGCCAAAAGAGCTAAGAAACATTGTACTTCCATTCTTTATATTTTAGCATTCTCCAGTGGTAACTGAAAATGGACCTCATTATCACATGCAGTTTGCAAGAAGCACAGAAGAGGATGAAGATAAAGAAGCCACCTCACATATTAGTCATCCGTCTGAAGCGTTATAAACACATTGAGCAGCTGGGTCGCTACATGAAGCTGTCATACTGGGTTGTCTTCCCACTTGAGCTGAAGCTGAGCAACACAATGGAAGATGCAGATTCTGAGTATTCCCTGTTTGCAGTAGTTGTCCATGTTGGAAGTGGGCCCAACCATGGGCACTATGTCAGCCTTGTGAAAAGCCATAACCATTGGTTATTTTTTGATGATGAAAATGTGGAGATGATTGATGAGTCTGTTGTGCAGACATTCTTCGGGTCAGCACAGGAATATTCAAGTAACACGGATCATGGGTACATTTTATTCTATGAGAGTCTGGGAAATGGTAACAAGAGTTAAGTAGAGGGGCGTTGAATTTACCAAAGGTTAGATATTTTAATTATTTGGACTCATTTTTCTTCTGTTTTGTTTTGTTTTTTTTTTCCTGTTCCCCGCTTTTTCATCCTATGGGAAGGAGATGTCCAATATCAATGAGATGTTATGGGTTATGAAAAAAATATATACGTAGGTGGTTGCCGTGTACAGTGGATGGTGGAAGCACACTGTCCTTTTGGTTTTCACAATAAGAAGAAAAGAGCAGTGTATATGATTGTGAGAGAACTTGACAGAGAAAAGTTTGTATTCTTCATGATTGAGATCGCGTTTAATCATCATCATAGAAATGCTATGCGATTGGAACTGCTCGCAACTGTTATATAACATTGTTCACTTTTATTTTCCCTTTTATGAGTTTTGTGCATTTGAGTTTAGGTCATCTTCTATTCCCTGTCTGGGTGCCAGGAGTGGATTTGGACCCCAGGTTTGTCCGCCCCATCCGACCCAAATGGGCACATGGCCTATTAGGGCCATAACCTATTTTTGTTCTGGGCCATTTTGGGCCCAGATTTAAAAAAATGTCTAAAAATAGAAGAAGTATATTTTACATATAACAAAAAATGGAATAAAGGTTGTTAAAGCATTAAAAAAAATTCTAAGTTACTGCAATAATACAAATTAATCTAAAATTTTTACAAATTATCAAATAATTTAAATGAATAATATTATAATATTACAAATAGTAACTAGTAAGATGGCCCGGGATATCCTATTCTCTCGTTCGGATTTTGTTTTACCGGGCCATCTTTAGATCCAGCCATACCTCGTGGGCTGTACTCATTTGTTCGGGAACAACTCCCCTCACACAACCCGAATCCTTCCGGCAATTGTTTTTTGCTCGAAACTTCAAGATGGAAAAAAAGAGACGAGCTTATTTGCTGCACTTGGCAAAACTAGATTGATAGCCCATGGTGAATCGTCAAGTACTAGCTTCATATCTTACGCACAACAGGACATCATTTCTGAGACTCCCAAGTAATCATTGTTCAACATACAGACCAAATTTTCATATGAATCAAGTTACACAGAATTATTTAAAACCATCTGAGTAAACCAATTGCAACCGCTGTAAACTCAAAATTACGTATGAGATTATTGTCGTCTCACATTAACAGAGGATTGAAAACAAACACATCAAAACTCACACGCAGCATAATTATTATCCAAGATATGAACTTTCTTGCTACTTAAGTGATCTTAAAGTGGCAAAAATTAATTAGAAGCAGAGCAACATTAAAACAAAAAACAACAACGAAGTCCATAACTGTCTTATCACAAAAAGGTAAGTACATATATGCATACGTAGATACAAAGATATATGACTCCAACAACAAAATATTAAAGGTAAATGTGTTTACAGTTAGTCAGAGTCCTCACTTGGAAGTGAGGTTTCTCTCTAGATAGAGTGAGTCTTTGGACTAGCTTGTGCTGGTCTGAGTGAGGTGAGCATGGATGAGGAATTGTCAAAGCAGTGGGAGAGGTTACGTCTCATAGAGGAAGAAAAAGAAGGAGTTATTCTAAAACTCCAGCCATCAGTAACTACTATGAAGATGAACCACTTCTGTCTATTGGTTATGATTGTGGCAGAAAAAACTATCAACTAGGAAACCTTCAAGAGACCATGTCAAAAATTTGGAAATGTGATAACTGGCTGCAGTTTTTAGAAGTTGGAGCTAATAAGTTTCTGATTGAGTTCCAAAGTAAAAAGGATTTGGATAGGGTGATCAATTGGAGGCCGTGGTCTTTTGATAGATGGCTTCTATGCATTCAGTCCTTCAATGGATCCATGTCCATTAATGAAGTAATGTTTAACAAAGAGGAGTTCTGGATCCAAGCCTACAACCTGCCTTTTAACTGCATGAATCAAGAGGTTGGGNCTTCCCTCTGTTTCAAATGTGGAGTCATCAGACATTTGAACAACTCATGCTCAAACCAAGGGGGTGGGGAAGGGCAGAGTCAATATGGGGCATGGTTAAGGGCTCCTATAGTAAGGGAGAATGAGTTGCAGTTCAAAAGATATGGTGAAAGTGCTGATCAATCATCTAAGCCTGAACCATGGCCATGGAGGGAGAGGAGGGAGGTCAAGGATGAAGATAATACTAGTAAAGCAGATTTCAAGGAATGGTGTCAGGCGCCTACAAAGGAAACTGATACTATCGAGGAAAAAGGTGATGGAAAAGGAAAGGGGCAGGTCCTAGGGGATATGCAAAAGTCAAAGTCTGAGACTGAAGAGAGAGCTATGGGAATATTAAAAAAGCCAAATATTGTACCTTTAGGCCAGGATGAGGAGACAAGTGACATGTTGGGAGTGGTGGAGTCAGGATTAAGTAAGGAAAAGAATGTTTTGAAAGAGACCAGATTTGACCTTAACTTTGACAGAAGACCACTAAAGGGTACTGAAACCTCGATTGATCTAATGAAACAGGTTCAGGATTTTAATCAGATTGTTTCCAACCAAGTTAAAGTACTTGATCAAGTCAAGAAAACTGCCAGCTGGAAGAGGAGGGCTCGAGACATATGCATAGAGAGATGCTCCTTGGATGTGGGGGCTATATCAGATTTATACTCAAGTAACAAAAGAGATAGAAGTTCTCTACTAGCTATTATGGACCAGAACATAACAAAGAAAATTAAAGTTGAGAAAGATGACAATCTTGTTTCCCCTCAATTTGATATGGTGGAGACTGTGGAAGAGCCCCACCAAGACAAATGAGTTGCCTCAGTTGGAACTGTCGGGGGCTTGGGAACCCCCAGACAGTTCATGAACTGCACCTATTGGTGCTTAAAAAGTCCCCATCCTTTGTGTTCTTTATGGAAACAAAGTGTAAAAGAAACAAAATTGAAAGCCTCAAGAAACGTCTGAAGTTAGAAAATAGTTTTGTAATTGATTGTAAAGGAATGAGTGGTGGGTTTGCTTTCCTTTGGAGAGAAGACATGGAAGTTATAGTGCATACATACACTCAACACCACATTTCTCTGATGGTGAAGGGAGCTAAGGGGGGTAAGGAGTGGTTGCTGACTGGTTTCTATAGAAGTCCCAATACTAGTAGAAGGAAGGAAAGTTGGCAACTCCTTCAAGTTATTAAACCAGAAAGTCCCATAGGGTTGGGGACTTTAATGAAATACTCAACTTTAATGAGAAATGGGGAGGGGCCTTAAGACTAAGTGCTCAGATTGAAGCTTTTAGAGCTGTTGTTGATGCCTGTGGACTATGTGACCTGGATTCTATAGGTAACAAATTCACATGGACTAATGGAAGACTTGGGGGGAGCCTTTACCAAAGAAAGACTGGACAGAGCTCTTTGTACTGCCAATTGGTTTGAGACCTTCCCTAACTCAAGAGTGTTTATTCTTCCTGCCTTGAGTTCAGATCACTGCCCACTGCTAGTCAGTTTTGAGGGAAGTCAGTCTTATAGGAACCAGAGGGACAAACCCTTTCGTTTTGAAGCAAACTAGGCTCTGAGGGATGGTTTTCAAAACCTGATGGAGGAAACCTGGCAAAGCAACAAAGATTCAGAAAATAAAATGTTTGCTATTAAAGAGGGGATTAACCAGTGCAAACAAAAGCTCTTACAGTGGGATAAAAGTATGAGGGGCCATCCCAAACAACAGTTAGCAGAAAATATGGCTCTATTGATTGATCTTCAAAAAGAAAACAAAGGCACCTAAATGAGCAAGTAAAGCAGGTTCAGAAGGCTATAAACAGACAATTGGAGGAAGATAATCTCAGATGGAAACAAAGAGCTAAGCAAAGGTGGCTGAGAGAAGGTGATAGAAATACCAGGTTTTTTCATCAAAGTGCCTCCTTCAGAAGAAGAAACAACATTATCAAAAGGCTAGTGGATGATGATGGGCAGGAAGTGTATACCACAGAGAACATAAGTTCCCTCTTCCAAGTTTATTATAAAAATCTATTCTCAACATCTTCACCAGGAAATTTTTCTGAAGTTTTGGACTCTATAGAGCCTCGAGTCACAGAAGAAATGAATGCTACTATCACAAGGCTCTACACTCCACAAGAAATTGAAGAGACTCTCTTTCAAATGGAGGGCCTCAGCTCTCCTGGTCCTGATGGCTTTCCTGCTAGTTTTTATCAGAAACAATGACCTCTCATTGGTAAACAGGTTTGTGAAGCTATCTTGCAGGTGCTGAATTCAAATGGTAACCTCTCTGTTGTGAATAACATCTTCATTAACCTAATTCCCAAGAAAAAAAATCCCACCAAAGTTATTGAATTCAGACCCATTTCCCTGTGCAATGTTATGTATAAGCTCATTTCTAAAGTAATAGCTAGCAGACTTAAATCAATCTTGCCTCTCATCATATCCAGTTCTCAATCTGCTTTTGTACCAAATAGACTCATTTCTGACAATGTAATAGTGGCTTTTGAAGCCTTGCATACGATGAAGTCTAAAATGGCAGGCAAAGAGGGTTACATGGCTCTAAAACTAGATATGAGTAAGGCATATGATAGGCTAAAGTGGAGCTTTATCAGAGCTGTGATGTGCATAATGGGCTTTTGTAATCAATGGATAGATTTGGTGATGAATTGTATTGAAACAGTATCATATGCTCTTCTAGTTAATGGAATTCCTCAAGAACCTTTTTATCCTTCTAGAGGCATACGACAAGGTGATCCCCTGTCACCTTATCTTTTTATTATGTATGCTGAGGCCCTTAGTTGTCTTCTTAGTAAAATTGAAGATAAGGGATTGATCCATGGGGTTCCTATTGCAAGAGGCCAAATCAGAATTTCCCACCTTTTTTTTGCTGATGATTGTCTCCTTTTTTGTAAGGCCAATGCCATTGAATGGGGCAGACTTTTTGGACTGCTGAGAAAGTATGAATTAGGCTCGGGGTCAAAGGCTCAATCTGGAGAAAACATCCATAATTTTTAGTAAGAACACAGCAAGGATCACACAACAATATATCTTATCCATTGCAGGGGTGAGACATGGTTTGACATATGAGAAATATTTGGGCTTGCCATAAGTAGTTGGAAGGCTCAAGTACAAGACCTTTAAGGGCATTTTAGACAATATTAGATCAAAAATCAATAATCACAGGGTAAAATTGCTGTCTCAAGCTGGGAAGGAGGTCTTCATCAAAGCTGTGCTTCAGGCACTTCCAACTTACACAATGGCTGTTTTCAAGCTTCCCAAATCCCTGCTTAAAGATATCAACAGTGTGATTAACAACTTTTGGTGGGGGTAGCAAAACACTGAGCACAAAATTCACTGGATATCATGGGATAAGATGGGGAAAGCAAAAGCTGAAGGGAGGATGGGCTTTAGAGACTTTGAGGCTTTCAACAAAGCTATGCTGGCAAAACAATATTGGAGGCTGATCCAACATCCAGACTCTCTGGCTGCTCAGGTGATGAAGGCCAAGTACTACCCTAAATCCACCTTTCAAGAAGCAAAACTAGGTGCGAGACCCTCATATGTATGGAGAACCTTCCTAGCAGCTAGACCTTTGATTGAAGCAGGATCCTATTGGAGGATAGGAAATGGGAGTCAAGTGCACATATGGAAGGATAAATGGATTCTCTATCCAAATCCTAGTAGGGTACAAAGTAATGTTAGTGTGCTGGGGATTAGTGCAACAGTCTCTAACCTAATTGACCCTCTCACCAAGCAATGGAGAAGTACTATGGTGCAACAGATTTTTAATCTAAGAGAAACTGAGATCATTCTTAAAACTCCCATCAACTCTCTTAATAGCAGAGATAGACTAGTATGGCAAGGCACAAAAGATGGTGTTTTTTCAGTAAGGAGTGTGTACCATAAGGAACTAGAGAGAACTCACCTCCAACCAAGTCAAGCTTCAAGCAGTTCTTCATTCAAGACAGTTTGGAAACATATATGGCAATTAAAGGTGCAACCTGGGGACAAAGTATTCCTTTGAGATCATGCCTTGAGGCCCTTCCAACAAATTCAAATCTCTTTAAGAAGAGAATAGTTGAGAACCCCCTTTGTCCAATCTGCAACTTGGAGGTAGAAGACTCAGTTCATGCACTATGGAGATGTGAATTAGCTAAAGATATTTGGAGCCAATGTTCAAAAAGCTTACAGAAATGTCATCAACCTTACATGGCTATGCTCCAACTACTAGAAGTCTTAATTCAGACCATGAACAGTCGAATCATACAAGAATTTGCAGTAGTGGCCAGAAAGATATGGTGGAGAAGAAACAAACTCATTTTTGAAGGCTCATTTGCACACCCGAATGCTGTGGTGAGGGAAGCAAGAGGTATATTGGATCTGTTAATTGAAGAGGAATCCAGACAAGATCACGGGCAGGCTAATACATTAGAGGAGGATTGGCAGGCTCCTCCATCAAACTGGGTCAAGCTGAATTGGGATAGTGCAGTAGATAAGGCAAAAGGAGTAATTGGAGTGGGAGTAGCAGTTAGGGACAGTTTTGGTTATACCATTGCTACCATGAGAACTAATAAACATCTCTTTCCTGATCCACTACTAGCAGAGGCTTTTGGAGCACTTAAAGCAGTTTAGTTTGGTTTGGAACTTAGTTTATCTCAAGTGATTGTTGAAGGGGATTCATTACAAGTCATTAATGCCCTGAGAAGTGATAAAGAAGGTTGTAACAGTGTAAGTATGTTTGTGTGTGAAGCAAAACATATTCTACAAAACTTTGCCAAGTGGGAGGTTTCTCATGTTAGGAGAAATGGCAATACAATGGCTCACTTGTTAGCAAAATATGCTCTTTCCATCCATGATCATATTGTAACCTTGGGGGTTCTCCCTTCTTGTATTCTTTTGGGATAATTGAATGGAAATGAGTTACGTTTCAAAAAAAAAAAACAAAACAAAATATTAAAGGCGGAGATATATATTCCTCTCTCACCTTCCAAAATCACAAACCATCGAATCCATTAGGCGAACCCAACACATCTTGAAGACAAAAACTTTCAATCGAGCCAAACCCACCTAATAATCCTCGAATAATCCATTCTCCAAGGAATTTGCTGGTGCTAATTCACCAGCTCCCTTCGTGATAACCACGACCTCGTCCTCGTCCTCCTCCATCGCTGTCATCCTCCTCGTTAACGCAGCCACATCCGCCGCCAGGTCCTTTTGCCCTCTCGTCCTCATCCCCAACCGCCGGCATGTGCCCCTCGAACAACGCCATGTGCCCGAAAAGCTTGTCCTTGTGGGAGTAGCTCGTCTCGCACATACACATCCACCTGGCCTCTCCGCAATGCTTAAGATGGTTCTTCAGGTCAGGCACCACTGAGAAGCTCTTCTTGTTGCAGCGATTGCACGAGTACATCTTAGGGCAGTGGATCCGCTTGAATTGGTTCTTCACGCAGATCACCGACTAAACTTCTTGTACAACCTGTTCCGGTTGCACCCCTCGTACGGGCAAGAGAACTTGGTATCCCGGCTTGGCTCGGCGCAGAGTTGTTCCGGCTTGGCTAAGGCCTTGGGGGTCTTGTACTGGTTCCTGTGCGCTCTCATATGTTAGACGAAGCATGAATGAATGGAAATCTTATTCATTTCATTGTATTGATGTATCAATATATACACAAAAGAAAGAGAATAAAAAAGGAATAAGTTTGTTACATATAACCGTAGAGAATAACAGAATTTGCAATACTCTATTGTTCCTTTCTAGTCTGCACACCATGTGTTTGTGATCAATTATCCTCATGTGTAGCTGAGTCTGAAACAGAGGTATATATCTTAATATGCCCCTTTGAGTCTAACGGTGTATCTATAACATTGAGACTCGTCTTGAAACCGAAGAAATTTGTCAACAACCATTGATTTTGTTAAGACATCTGCAATTTGATATTTGGAGCAAAGGAAACTTTAAGCATGCTAGCAGCCACCCTATCTCTAACAAAATGAAAGTCAATATCCATATGTTTTATTTTTGAGTGATAGACAGGGTTAGTTGAGAGGTACGTCGCCCCTAGGTTGTCACACCATAAAGTAGGAGCTTGAGAAAGCTTGATGCCAAGTTCACACAACAGAGTCTGTAACCAAATTAGTTTAGCTGCTAAGGAAGCTATCGACTTGTACTCAGCTTCCGTTGAGGACCTAGCAACAATTTATTGTTTTTTGAAGCTCCAAGTGACGAGGTGTTTGTCGAGATAGACCCAAAACCCTCCCGTGGAACGACGATCATCTGGACAACCCCCTCCCCAATCGGCATCCGAGTAAGCTTGGAGAGTAAGACTTGATTTGGATGCAAAGAACATACCATCATTTATGGTGGCTTTCAAATATCTAAGGATGCGCTTCAAGGCACTCCAATGAGGGGCTTTTGGGGAATGCATGAATTGGAAAACCTTGTTGACGGAGTAAGAGATGTTTGGTCTTGTCACTGAGAGGTATTGCAAACCTCCCACAATGCTGCGATATAATGTATCATCCTCAAAATCTGGGGTATCAGATTTGGAAAATTTTATGGAGGCAGCCATTGCTGAGGACATGGGTTTAGCATGAAGCAAATTGCTTCGGCTGAGAAGATGTTTGATGTATTTTCTTTGGGTTAAAACAAGTCCATTAGTGGTGTAATCAACTTCAATAACCAAAAAGAAAGACAGAGAACCTAGATCTTTTACTGGAAAGGCAAGTCCTAAATCATAATGAGATCAATGATTGCCAACTGTTTTTAGGATGTTATGACTATATCATCCACATGTATGAGCAAATACATACGAATGTCATTGCAATTGAGAATAAACAAAGATGGGTCTGCTTTAGAGGCAATAAAACCGTAATCAAGGAACCAGGAACTTAATTGGGCAAACCACACTTGTGGTGCTTGCTTAAGCCCATAGATAGCTCTCTCAAGCTTGTAGATGTGGGAAGGCTGATAATGATTCACAAATCCTTGTAGTTACTGCATATAGACATCATCAGTGAGCACACCATGTAAAAAGGCATTTTCAATGTCAATTTGATGCGAAGACCAGCCGTGAGAGACAGCGATGGATAGAATTAACCGAATGGTGGAAGGTTTCATTACTGGGCTGAAGGTGTCATGGCAATCAACACCTGGTTGTTGATGAAAACTTTTGGCAACGAGATGTGCCTTCCGTCTCTCAAAAGAACCATTGGCTAGGGTTTTAGTGTGAAAAACCCAATGGTATCCCAGCACATTCGTGTGAGGTACAGGAGGTACCCAAGTCCATGTTTGATTCCAGATGAGAGCTTCGTATTCCTTAGTCATGGCCTCCTTCCATTCTGTGTGTTTAACAGCCTCGAAAAAACTCAATGGATCATCTGGTACACCTACAGAGGCAGTGAGACGATTTCGAGTAGGATACAACATGTTTCCATCAGTAAAACTTTAGGGACGAGAGGAATTTGTGTGGGATCGAGTGATGATAGGAGAGCGAGGTGGGATAAGACACGAGTTTGGGATATTCGAAATAGAGGATGGAGAGGATTCGGGAGAAGGGTCAGAGGAAGGGTTGGTGTTTGTAAGAGTATTGGGTTGGAAATTGAAGGAGATTGAGTTGTGCCATGGTTGATGGAAGAGAGCAGTATATGGATGCTTGGATGTGGGCCTAAGATGGAGGAAGAAAAAATGGGTAAGAAGGCCGTCTGGGAGGGAGATGGACCAGATTGTGGTTTAGGCTGAGTTTTGGACAGAGGGAATGAATTTTCGTGGAATATTACATCACGGGAAATGTACATGTGATTAGTGTTTAGGTCAAGACACTTCTAGCCTTTATGGGCTAGGCTATAACCTAAGAAGAGACATGACGTGGACTAGAAATTCAATTTGTGAGAGGAATATGGTCAAAGATTGGGTAAGGGTGGGATAGTAATTTTAATTTGGGGGGGGGGGGGGGAAATGGCCCCAGGGGGCATATCCTAGAGCAGATGGCTTCCTCTGCTTCTTGGACAGCTGGCAGTTTCTTGATGGTTTGGTTGGACTTAATATGTAATCTGCTTTTCCATGAAGAGAAACGGAGTAAAGTCATTTTGGTAGTCTAGAAAATAAAGCTCATTTGCCATCATTCTTGTTCCAGCAAGAAAGCTCCCAGTTCCAGTGGTTAAAGCTTGAGGTTGTCTTCATTTCCACCAATAAGAGCCGCTTTTCTTCTTCCACTAAATAGAGAATATTAAGTACATTCTCTCCTTGAATCAAATACATGCAACCCAGACCCAAAACAAGGTACAAGCAGTTTTGCTTTTCTAATTTATTTCTTATCCTCCTTCTGCCTTGATTGATCATTTCTGCACAATATTTAGCAATGTTTTACACAATATAACTACATATTTGCTGCTTCATTTCAATTGTTTTTTGTTTCCTAACTTTGGGATTATTTAGAATATTGGGTTGCAAATGCAATTCCCAACACACTTTTAGACATTTTCAATTTTAAATTTTGCATTTCAAAAAGGTATAGAACACAGATATGCCAACACTTTTGGCATTTGGAAAAAATCTTATTGGGTAGCAAATAGATATCGTAAAAGCTAGTAGAGATTATTGGTTGTTTTCTTAGATGTTTCCCTATAAAGATGAGATTTCAGTAGAGACTATAAAGTGTCATCCACCTCTATTTAATACATAGATGTAAGATACATGGTTGATTGTTAAACAAAAACAGAACTTCATGGCAGTTTTGGGTTTGAAAATTTCATATCTATAATAGTAATACACTTTATAAGAAGTTAGTAATTAAGTTAAAATCTACTTATAAAAAAAAAAGTTAAAACCTAATAGATATTCTAAATGGACGGAAAAACCACAAGTATATAAAGTCATACATCTAGTAGAATCAGTCTTTTGGTAGATTAAGAGCTTCAGCTTAAAAAAAATGTTCAGTGAGCAAGAAAAAAAATAACAACTTTATTTTTCAAGGTTTAATAAAAAATGCAACGCATATGGAAGTTGCCTTTAACTTTTATCGATTTTACAATAACCTGAAAGGCACTTCAGAATCCTACAAGGGGGCAACATTTGCACATTCCCATTACTATTGATTTAACTATGAACCCCACAAAATGAATTACAACAGGAATTATATCCATTAAATATTCTTAGTTAATAAATGTATGATCTAAGGTGGGTGAATATTACTTGCAATATTAGTAATATTCTAGATACATCTATGTGTAGCAGTGAACATCAAACATTATAAATCTGTTCATCTATAAAGGCATTCTCTCTAGTGGTCTATTTATAATGATTTACTCTATATATAGAGGCTGAATGATCTATTATCTGGGTTTAGTATGTAAATAGTATATTAATTAGTACTTACTAGTGTTTTGTTTGCTACATGTTACAAGTTCTTCAATTGAATTCAAGCAAAGGCAAGGATGTGGAGATCTGTAAAGAGCGGAAGGAGGGGGCGACTCCGACACTCAAGACCGATCATATGTAGCACTCTAGATTCAGAAGCATTGCCTCCGAGAAATATTTTACGAGACGAGGTGGACCCAAATGAATCAACTCAAGCAGTAGGAGGTGCAGGTGTACAAGTGCATGGAAGCAGCATAGGGTGGAGAGGGGAATATTAATACAGGTAAGCCTTTCGTAGTACTCATAACGTATGCATCTTTTGTGATCAATTTATAGAGGAGTCAAATTGGAGCATTTATTCTGGTTTGTGGATCTTATTTTAATTCTTGATTTAACTCCATACATTTTCGAGATATAGATCCACCTCTTCAGAAACGGGGTCGAGGGACTGCGTGGGGCACACTATTTGAACGCCTTTAGAAGGTGGGTAAGGTTCCTTTGGATATAAAGGATGGCCATCGAGGTCCTTCGTGCGAGAATGCCTCCATCTTCACTGGTCGAGTTACGTGGATCATTAAAATATATGCTGACATGAGGCATGAAAGTTGGAGTTTTGTACCTGAGGAGAATAAACAAGAGCTGGTTGACCGGGTTAGGGTAGGAGAGTTATTTTATAGTAACCAATTAAAATGTAGTTGTTGACTAATTTCGCTTATAGTAAGTTTGCTGAAAATATGTAACAACAAGCATAATTGAACTTACAGGCTGATTTTGTATTGGATTGGGGGAAAGACAACCATCGGGAAATGGTTGTGTTGCATTTGTCTGAAAAGTATAATGCATATCATTATGAATTGCACAAAATCTACCAAAAATATGGATCGCATGAGGAGGCCCTGTGTGGTGGGACACCCATGGTGGAGAAACTTGTTTGGGAGTTGCTTTGTGAGAGGTGGGCAAGCAAAACATTCAAGGTATATATGCCTTAAATTTCAGCTTCAAGTATGGCTATCGATGTTACCCCATATTTTTTTGGTTTGCGTTGGCTGTGATTTATATATATATATATATATATGTATATGTATAGATATATATATATTGCTGCCTTTTAAAATTATAGCAGCAAATGTGGAAAATGTTTATACATTTTCTGGATAAAAAAATGCAGGAGAAGTCATGAAGAAACATGTCAAATAGGCAAAAACTAAAGGTGAATCATACCAGCGAGAGGAAATCCTTTGTAAGGATTTTAGAATAGAATGTGTGTGCATTTTATGATGTATTTAGTGAGTATTATAAATATGAAGATACTTCAATATTAACATATATGGTTAATGATGTGTGGCAGCAGAAGACAACACCAAATATGGTCGATTTCTATAAACTAACACATTGGTCAGTACGGAAGGGCAAATTCTTGAATGTCACAACTGAACACAATTATTGGGAAATACTTGTGTTTGAATTAACTTGTGTTAGACTATAAATTAGATCAAAATTAAAAGGATATTTGATTTTCTTTCATATTATTTTCAAAATATCATGGTGGAGAGATTGAATGAAAAAGATCCCTAGGAGGACTATGATGAAGCGGCGGCTGACATTTTCAAAGACGTGTTAGGGTTCAAATCAGGGTACGCACAAGGGATGGGGCACATGGTCATTCCTGACCCCTCTTCTTCAATGAAGAAGAACAAAGCTTTTATGAGTCTAGCGGAGGAAAATGAACGGAATAAGAGTGATGCGGAAATGTATAAGGCCAAACTAGACCAGATGATGGCTTATATTGTGGCTTTGAGGAGGAATTTTTCTAAATACGAGAAAGAAATGAACTTTTGAGTAGCGGAGTTGGAGAAAAATACTGAGTCTCATAGAGAGACTTAGCAGGATGTTGAGGCATCCCAAGTCCAGTATATATTTTTTGTGAACTTTTTTTGTGGATGTTTTTTATGGATGAAAACAGTCCAATAGCCATTGGGGTTTGTTAGGTAGGGTATGTTAGACCCAGTGCAAGAAAATTAACAGGAGTTTTGGTCGATTTTTTGCTAGCGTTTTGTATTGGGTTATGATATGTAAGTCAATGACTTTTGAATGTCTTGCTACTTCAGAGAGACTTGTGGTTATGAATGGGTAATTCCTGGCTATAATTTTTACATATTATTCTTAGTTTTGTAGACTGTGTATATATTAAACCAGACCACGTGGGCTAATATGATTTTTGCTTTCATTGTATGTAGGTTTAAGCTGTCTCAAGTATAACTTAACTGGAAAATTGATGGAATGATAGAACATTAGTTGGTGGAGATACAGTAAGTTAAGGTTGCTGGCAACATTTGCATTGGAAGGATTTGATAGCAATAAGTATAAATTTTTCAGCCCATTTCCTAATTTTGATTCAAGTTAATCATGCTTGTCTACATGGTGGATGACTTCTCATACTACATCCTTGTTGGCACATATCTGAAGGTGTTAAGGTGTAGAATGGAGTTTGGTTAGTGTTATTCCCATCTTATTATAAGACTATGGTTCTCAAGTTGCTTAGACCAACTTCAAACTAGTTGGATATGCACTCTGGTTAGAATATAACTTTATTTTGGTCTCTCTCTCAGTAGATATAATGTTCACATGTTACATTCAGGTTGTAATTCAAATATACATTTCGGACATGGTTAGTAGTAAAGTTTACATTATATATAGATGTGTATATATATTGATAGTTGAGCCAAAGTTACATGAGACTAATGGCCATGTAAAAAAGATATAGTTTCATAACTTTATTCTATTATCCCGAAGAGACTTGTGGTTATTATGTTGATGATGGTAGGTGTTAGAAAATTCATGATTAGTTGTTATTGACATTTACAAATACTTAACTAAAATAATTTGTAAGTCATTGGGTGGTTTGGTTGGTTTAAACTAGTTGGTTTGTGGGGGCACCAAGCTCAAAGACTATTCCATGCATGCTTTAATTATCTGCATTAAGTCACCCAGATTAGCCATGCATGATGATCTGTTTTTCCTAATTTGGTCCATGCTTGATGACTTGTCAGCCATGAGAACCATAACTAATTGACAAGAAAAATGTAGTGACGGGTAGGACCAAGTATTCTGCTATAGCAGAATAAATTGAAGAAATCATCATGTATACGTCACTACAGTATTTAAAATAGCATAAAAGTTGTAGATATATATATATGTATGTGTCTAAATATATATATATATATATATATATATATATACTTCCATGCTTTATATGAATACAATAACTTATTACTCATCAAAAAAAGCATATATATCTACCAACTTGCTCGAAATTATTTTGAGATTCAACTCCCACGACATTTGGCATTTTCCATGCATGACCCTAAGATATTCTTTTTGGGAAGCTTCATGATTTGTGATTAATGCACTATGAAAATAATTAAACATGTGTACAACATGTTACAACAAAACTTATATGGATAATTAAGCCTCATTATTTGTGATTCAACTCTTGATATCATTAGTAAGCTTCCCAGCCCATGTCACTTCCTTAGCCATATAAGTATTAATATCAATGGACATAGTTCTCATCAGAAACATTTCCCATCAACTCCCAACATGAATGGCCAGACTTAGGAATTGGTGTATGAAATAATGGGGATTCAGAAGAAAGACGTCAGCTTTTATTTGGCCAGTTCTTTAATATAATTGTTAACTATTTGCTGTAATTTACCTTTGGTAATGGCTGTTGTAATGTTCTAACTACTACATTTGCCTTAAATAAATGTTTTCTATTGGCTAATACAGTTAAGCATGGATGACAATTTTTTCAAGTGGATTTTAGGACACCATGCTTTGTGGATCAAGAGGGGAATATTAATGATGTTTTCAAGAATGAAGACTGCCACAGTGAATCAGCATTACTGTCACATGAGAGGTTTACTACAGTGATGTCTTTTAGTCCCAAACATATCATCCATGCATTTGGGCTATACTTTGGTTATATTTGCAAACATAATTATATTTTGATGGCCTTAATTGACTGGTTAACCCAGTGGACAAATTTGTAATGTACAATATTAATTGTAACACCCCGTAATTTAGTGTATTTTTACTGAAGGATTATTATTTATTTATTTAGAAATTTATTCTTTTGTTTTAAGATTGGTTGGATTTTTAGTGGGTTTATTTTTATGATTTTAATTTTGTGAAAATTAATTTTGAAGTGCTTTCTTATAAGTAATTATTGTTAGGCATTTAAATTTCTTTTCATATTAAATTAACTTATTGTTAGGTTTAATTATTTATTTTCATTTTAATCATTACGTTTGAATTATTTTATTTTACTTGCTGTTTTGAAATCGTTGCCGTTTGATCATTTTTGTGACCCAAGATGTGAGGATTGGACTTCATTTTTTCCCTCCATTTTCTCTTTCCTCTCTTTTTCTTTCTTTTTTTCTTTTCTTTTTCTTCTTTTCTTTCTTCTTTCCCTGGACTCCCGCGCGCTACGCGTCCATCCTCTCTCTCCCCGTGTGCTTCTCCTTCTCCACCCAGCCACAGCCGAGCGCCGCCGTGCGCGACACCGCCCAGCCCATTCGCTCTCCCACCGGCCGGCGACACCACCCCACCAATCTCAGCCTCTAACTCGCCGCCGATAGCCCCCATGCACCACACCAAGCCGCGGCGCTCTCTTCACTCCAGCGTCGCCGTCGCACCACCACCGGCCACCATTTCTTCACCACTTCATCCTCGACCTCCTAGCAACCCAATGCACCCAACCCCAGCTTCGATCCGTCACCGGTGAAGCACATTTATCAACATTTTCGATTTGGGTATTTTTTGTCTTCAATAACCCTTTACGCCGCCACCCACGGCCAACCACCACCACCACTAGCTTCACCGATATCCCTAAGCCCTACCCTATCAATCTTGGGTCTTCGTTTGCAACCGTTCAAAACTGGGTCTTTGAGACCCACGACCACAGTGCATTTGGTACAGTTCTGTAGTTGTGTTGCCACTTTTTGCACCTTCGTGATCCTCCGGAAATTATAAAATAGCACTGTAAGTATTTTCCAAAGATCTCTTATAATTTAAATGTATTTTTGCACTAACTCATTATTGTGAACTATTTGGTTGGTTTTGCCAGACTGAATCCGAGGAGTACGGGGGTCGGATGGATTAGTGGGGGAAGCTTGTTTGTGTGATTTGGGCTATGCTGAAATGTTGGTTGGGAATTGTGTTGTTCATGTACATTGCATAATTGCACGCATGATCATGTTTGTAAAGGAAACTGGACTTTCGTGTATTTCATTCATGTTCATGTGTTTATTGAAAACTGGGTTTTCATGTGAAAGGATTTTTGGGTGCGTGTGTATCACGACCCCAAGCCGAGATGGGGCATTATCTCGGCTGGCTCCTCTGGTCACTCGAGAGCATAATATACTGAGTGACGTCTCCTGGATTGTCGCCGAGCTACAATGGGATCGAACGAGATGGTCTCGTGCCGACTCAGTAGTCCTTCTGCTGGCGGGGACTAGAGGACGCTTGGCCACGTACGCGCTGGGCACGGAACTGGGCATCGCTACAAAGTCAGGGTGTGCGGATGATCCCTAGGGGATATCATGGTGCATACGGTAAAATGGACTATTTTTCTGGGAAAATAGCGTGTGTTGGATTTTGTAAATTGTGTGATCATTTTCTGGGGGACAAATGGGATTTTGGCGTGTGTTGGAAAATACTCATTTTCGAAGAAAATGATGTTTTGAGAATAATGCATATTGCATCATATGCATGCATGTTGGTTGCATTAATACATTTATATCTCGTGGTTGTTTGGTTTATACTTACCTACAGTACCATTTTGTAGTAACGCAGATTTTGATGCAGATAAAGGTAAGGGTGAGCCTGGGGATTCAGCTCCGCCCGAGAAGTGATTTTGTATCACTCGTTTTATTGAGACTTGTAATATATTTATTTTGGATAACTGTATAACTTTTTAAACCACTTTTACTAATATTTAAATTGTCTTTAAATTCTGGTACTTAGTTGACTTAATTATCCGCTACATTTTTATTGTACACTGTTGCATGTACACACACTTGGCACTATTGTTGGGATGCATAACCATGTTGTCATCATCCTGACATCTCGATTCCCTTGTTTCCTTACATGGGGGTCGGGGGCACCACATTAATTATGTGTAATATATGTTGGTAATCTGAATTTTTTGTTGGATTAGTTTTTTGGGTATTGGTTACATTTGTTGATGGATTATTGTGTTGAGAGAGGTTCAATACAGGCCTATTTGTGGGATAAATGTAGGAAGAGATGATTTTTGGTTGGATTGTTTGTGGGATTGATTGGCAGGAAACCGATTTTTTTCATAGTGGCAGACATTAATCAGTAAAAACTTTTTAAGAAGAGTTGATTTGGTGGGAAAACATGTTAATGAAACAATTGTATTTCCCACGACTATTATTCCTGGGTAATTATCTTTTTTGACCGATGACATTGATGGAAAATAATTAACAAAACTGAGTAAAAAAAATTTATTCCCACGGACAATTGTAATGAAAAAACTTCTTTTGCCATGAAATAATACTCGTGGGATATAGTAATAATCGCTTTTGCTACGAAATGAGGTTAACCCGCAATAACTATTTACAATCACTTCAGTTCATAGCAAGTGCTCTTTTTCCACCAATTAATTGTGGTGAGAATACCATATCTCGACCAGAAGTCACCATCCGAAGTAATTTTTTCCCACGAATAAATTGGTGGGTAAAACTTAAAATACATGACTTTTGCCAAGAAGTAAATTTATGGATATAGTAGATTTTCCACAAACTACTGCCATGGATAATGACGTTATTGCTGACCACGAGTTGATGCTAGTGAACTTATTTGCCACGAAGTTAAAATGCTTTATCCATCGTTCATGTCATGGCAAAAAGGGTGGTTTTACCCATGAAATCAAAATTTAGTGGAAAAAGCATCTTTCCCCACCCGTTTTATTTCACGAGTCTCCCACGACAAAAATTAGTGGGAAATAGATCTTTTCCCATGAAGTATACACTTTTTTCGACCGCACCCCCTCTTGGGAAATAACAAGATTTGGTGTAGTGTATATTAATTTAAAAGAGAAAACAAATAATAGTTTTGGTGGAAAAAATCTCCAAAAATTAAATTTGTTAGTAAACATAAATTAAAATAGTGAGTTTGAAAAAGACAAACCAGAGTAATTTTTTGTGTAATGGAAGTTGTTCGTCCCTAGGTATCATTTCCTTGTGTGAATCGTCACTTCCAGTAGATTATAACTAGCAATCAAAGTGTACTGCCATCTTTCCCGCTATAGTGAGTTGCCCGCCTTGGAGTGGTTGTCCACGGCCAAGGTCGTGTGAGTTGCTCAGGTGAGGCTGGCGAGATGTCCTCCCGCCATCTTCCTTGGCGAGCTTGGGCGAGGATGCGAGGAAGCTGCATGGTGAATAGTGGCGAGGTGCTTCTGTGGCGAGAACTAGTGCGAGTGGCGAGAAGGTTCCCTTGTAGATCGCAGGCTGGGAGCTCCCGTGGGGTGAAACCTTGGTCACCATGGGGCTGTGAGATGTTGTCCCGAGCGCAACTAGCGAGACAATGGAGAGGCTAGGAGATATTGTCTACACGGTCGGTTGCTCACCTAATTTGCTCGCCACATTCATTTGCCTATCATGGAATGGTTGTCCACCCATTTGTTGCTTGCCACCTTTGCTTGCCATGAAGCTAGTAGTCTGTCCCTATACACATGTGTTGTTGGTTGCCACCTCTGCTTGCCACATTCAGTTGTGTGATCTATGAGTGTGTTTTTGCTCACCTCCTCTCAATTGACCGCCCCCGTGGGTTGCTTGAGGTTGTCTCCATGGGCAATGGAGTATCCAGGATGTACACAGTTGGTGAGGGTGGCGATGAAGCATCCAAGATGTGCAATGTTTCCACAATGTTGGCGAAAAGCTTCTCCAGCAGGTAAAGCATCTGTGTTGTTGGCAAGGGACATCATCGTGGTTGAGAGCCATCATGTTGGTGGCAGAAGAAGCTGGCGAGCTCAATGATGACCGTTGTTGACCTCATTAGCTCACGGTTGTCACCGATCTTGTATAGAACTATGCTTGGCGATGAGGGAATGGTGAGGAACATCCTGTGGGAGAGTACTAGGGGCGAGGAACTTCAGTGGCGAGTACCGTGGTCGGGGACTACCATGCCGGTGACAAAATAAGCCAACGAGCTAGGTGTGCTCGAGCTGGCTCTCTCGGGGTCGCACAGTGCGCTATTACAGAAGAAGTCGACATCTCAGGTGGTGGCTGGCGATAGTTCTGCTAGCACACAGACACTTGACTTCTGGCTTTCGACAATGTACATGGTGCAGTCGATGACAGCTTGTAGGGTTATGCAGCGGGCAGAGCTATGGGGAAGAGGGCCATTGTTCTAGGGACAGAGGCCGCCGGCGAGCCATGTGGCAATTGCAAACTGGCTCGCTAGCAACTTGCTGGTGGGTGGCGCTGCCCGCAATGTGTACTAATCCATGCCTCTGTTCCTCGAATCTGGCTTTGCCATTGGGCGGGAAGCACCTCTCTGAAGACAGAAAGCACCAACGGGCTTAGTCATGGCGACCTAGTGACCGGGACTGTGTCGCACCACTCACAGAGGTGGTGGGCAACAAGCCTGCCATGCACAACAAGGGATCGTGCCGTGTCTTTTGCAAATTGGCGTATGGGACCATGCACATTACGTGCTTGTGCATGGCGTACATCGCGGACATACCTAGTGCTTGGTGCACGTTCATAGTGCACGCCCCCCTTTTCTTGGGTCCCCCATATGTGTGTGTGTGTATATATATATCCGATTTGTTCTAACCATACTTTCGAAATAAAATAATAAATGAAAGGTGCAGAAACTTATCTGATATTTTCGAGAGAAGATATTGTGAGCCAGAGAATCATCCTCCTACCGTTATCGAAAATAATGAAAAGTCAATCCTACAAACGGCGCCAACAACCAATATACAAGCCCTAATCCATTTGCACAATCTAGCTTTAAAATCAATTTCAGTGACTAATGCTAGGTACAAGTCTCAAATAGATAAGTTTCCTTTTGTTAAAAAGTAGGTCACACTAATAGAGAATAATTTTTTTATACTTTTTTAATGTGTGGTCTACTTTTTTACAAGGGTTTGCATGTGGTTTATCTATTTAAGACTTGTACAAATTATTTCTCACTTCAAGCTAGCTAATTATTAGGACTATTCATCCGGGCCAGATTTTTTCTCGGCCTAGTCCAGAACTCGGAAAATCAGATTTCAATTCTGGATTCTGGGCCAAAACCGGAGTACACCCAGTCTGGGTACTGGGTTTTAAATCCGAACCCTTTTTTTTCATACAATCATAATATTATACACATTTAAAGTTTTAGATTTATTGTGCAGTTTGCACATGCTTTATTTTAGTTTTTTTTACAAGTTTATTGGTATGTGTAACACGTTGTTTATTTTATTGCAGAGGGATTATACAGAGGCAACGCACGTACCAGGTATCTGACACTTTTAATTCAGTCTGGGCCTCTACTGACCATACGATCATGGCAATGGAACCTTATAAGTAATCGACAGCCTCTGATGAGACAAAGACCGATCAATTTCCTTTTTGCTATTCTTCAGTGGCTTTTTAACCTTCCACTTATATCTCGCCATGTATCATCCATCCGCATCTTCTGGATGAGTACGATGATGTTACATGTGGCTCTGTATAATATTAAATAAATAATAAAAAAAAGGAAAACCAAGTCCCAGATTTAAAACCCGGATTCATCCGGTTCCAGTCCTGATCTGATTCGAGCTAACCTGATCTGGGTTCTGGCCCGAATTTGAAACTCGGATTCCAGTCCGGATATACCCAAATTTCTATGTTGGAACCGAGATGAACAATCCTACTAATTATCACTTTTTTTAATTTTCAATGATGATTTGCAGTTAGTAAAGTGAAAGAATGGCACAATTTCCCGTTCAAAACAAGCAACTCCTAAATGAGAAATAGAACAAGTAATAAGGCTGATCGTAAAATGTTAAGCAATGTATAAGATAGGCGAAAAGCGTACCGTAAAGTATTGCACTAATGTTGTAAAATAGCCTCATACCCTTCTACCATGTTGAAACAAAACTTCCAAGCACTGTTACGTTTTTCTTTTCTTTTCTTTTTCTGAACCTTATATGAAGGAGAGCTGCTTTGGAGTGGTTGGGCTATTTTTCAACCAATAGCAGACACCAATTATATTTTGACACATGGTTTAGTTCACATTAAGTCAAAAAAGTACATCGCAATGGATTATTCATCTGGACCCTTACGTTCATTGCTTTCTGAAGTACTTCTACTCCTATCGCAGTCGTCCATCTTCATCGCCTACCATGGTAAATCCATGCTGTTGAACAAGGAAAAATTAGAAAATTAGAGGCCCAATTGAGCATGCGACAAATCCATCTCCATCTCCAACTTCTTCCTAGAAAAGTTTCTTGCGCAAGGAAAAATCAGAAAATCTTGGCACATGCTCTGTTGCCATTGCAGTGCCTAGACTCTAAAATCTTGTTCTGTTTTTTTTTTATTATTATTATTATTTGAAAGCATCTCTTTTTATTTGAAACAGACCATGCTTTAACACATGCTTCTCTCTGGAAAGAAAAAAAAATCATTGAAACCAAAAGTTGATTTTTCTCCCTGTTACAATCGAAGGTACAGTAAGCTTTGAAGACTTGTGAATCTGAGTCTCCCTCTAGACTTCTTACACAAACTTACAATTTTAAGGCATGACAACTTGCACTTGCTGTCCATATTGACCTTCTTGTGTAGGAATATCTTTTGCTTTGTTGCCTTTGAGTTTTCTTACCACCTGGTGAGGGTTTAGTTAGCTAGGAGCATATTCCAAATCGCTTGGATCTTCTTGGGTATGGGCAATTTCCTCATCTTGTACCTCGCTGAGACCCAAGTGGTTGGGAGCTTCCTTTTTTGCAAGGATGGTTAATGGGTCAAAGCCAAGCTGGTCTTACTTCAATGTTGCCTCTATCCGTCGTCTGGGTTTGTTTTTCGTCTATCCTGCAGTGGGAGAGAAATCACGATGAGGGGATGCGTTTTCTTTTCGTTTCTCCTACAGTGGGGCACATGATAGATAAAGTGTTAGGCCTACGTGGAGGTCACCCATTGGAGGGCTGTTGTTTGGAGTAAAACAGCCCGACCGGTTCTAAGATTTACTCTATATGAAGATAAGTGATTGTTGTATATGTTATGGATGATGTCTGATTGAGAGATGGATCGCCATTATCCAGGTTGGTGCATGAATATCTGAGTTGGTTGGTCGTGAAATGGAAATAAAGCTTGGAGATTAAAAAAAATGCAGCATGCAAAGACAGGAGTGGAAAATAGAAGGATCATCTCAGATCTTGAATACATCAGATTATTGGATGCTTTTAATTGATTTTTAATGTGCTCTATCTGAACCCAGATTTGGAGTAGGTAAGAAAGAAATTTGAATACAGAACACCCGAAATGGATAACAGTTGATATTGTTCTGTTTTGTTTTCCCCTCCAAGCTCGTCTTTGATCTTCGGTGGAAACACATACTGATCTGAACCCGATACATATTACATTTTCTGCTCGGATCTTGATGGTTGAAATCCAATATAGCTCCAATAAACTGATTCGAAACATATTTTAGAGGGGCGAAAAAGACAGCATATGTATTCAACCATAGATTAACCGCAAAGTCCATTTTCGATTTTAAACATCTACTTTAATTAGAACCCTCAAAACAAACTGGCAAGATTTCCCATCCACAAGCAAAAATTGTCGATTCAAGAGTCTTCCAATTGACTATAATGGGCATGCATGCTTTTCTAGCCTAGTCAGCACCAGAAAGTAGTGGGAAAGATCAGATGAAGAGAGATACTTGAATAAGAGGCAAACACTACATGGGCAGCAGATCTTGGTCGACTTGTTATGTTCTTGTTTCCTAATCTCACATATATAAGCCAGCGACTTTACCATCTATTTCACACGACATATGATAGGAGGATAAGGGATCCTTCCGTTCAACTTGTCACTCCTAATCACACTTATTATAGGGCACATTTTAAGTGATTACCAATTAAGTAGTTGAATGAAAACAAATCACTTAAAATGTACCACAGCAACAAGTGTGACTTAGGATGGCAGACTTTAGGATTAAAAGTAGTATTGCTCTTCGAGGATATGTTCTCCATCTTATCATCTCGTGTTCTCTTATTTCGGAATGATAATGGTGAGATACAAAATATATCTCGTTCCTCTGCTGGCCAGTCGCAATATATCTATGGCAACTAAGGCAGCTAAAGCCATAAACTGATCACAAGTTAAACCACTTGGCCTGCGTGAATTATTATGCAGCCATTATTGTAAGGGAAAATGCCTCAACAACGATGGGGAAAGTGAACTAAGGACGAGGCAGTATACAAGGAAGAAGGACGAGGCAGTATACAAGGTAACAGGTCAAGCTTACTTCCCATGATTCCTATGTACCAAACAGATACACAATGAAACTACCTAAATCTCTATATTAAAAAAACAATAAAATTTGAGGGTGGTTGGAGGAAACACATTAGTGCATTGTACTATGAAGAATATGACAATTACACAAAAAACAAAAGAGGAAAAGAAAAAAAATAACAACACTCTAACCCATGAAAGGAAATCGTATCCCTTGCAATGCTACAAGCTCAAGCAGATTTCTCAGCTTCTGCTGCTGCTTCTTCCTCTTGCAACTTCTTCAAGGATGGAGGCGGTCTGACAACAATGCTTTTCTTCCATTTCCGGTCCAACTTTCTTGACAGCCTCTTGTTAATTCCCTCCTCAATCTCCCTTTCCCGTTTAATGGTAAGCATACGAGCAATCTATTATTGATGCCAGCCTCCATATCAGCACAATACAAAACTTACAGGTAATTAACAGGCATAGAGTTAAGTCCAGAAAACAACATTTAGAATTCCACAGGTACGCACAGAAACCATTCTATAAGAGGAAAGCTTATTCAATCAAAGCTGCAGCTGAGTTGGATGATCTCAAATCGACAACACCCCCCCTACAAACTAGCATGCATGAAGGTTTGCAAGGTAAGTAAAACATACTATTGGGTCTACTGTCACATTAGGTTTCCTTACATAAGTGTGAAGGCATGTTTTTTATCCATTAAAAACATTATACACCTGCTTAAATGTTCAGATTGTATACACATGAACTTATCTTCAAGAGTACATCAAACATTCACCCACCTGTAACATATGCATAATTAGAGGAATCATTACACGGCCAGATGACTTACTACGTACCATTCTCTTGGTAATATATTCACATAATACCAATCTCATTCACTAACTAGTCCTCACCTCCCAACGAAATTCCCAATATATACATGTACACACATGCATGGTCAACTGTACGTTAGGATTTGAACCCATGCCATAAGACTTCACCATGCAAAGATATTATAGAGATCGCATATAAGACCAATCACAGTAATAGTGGTCTAGAGACAGATTCAAACAGAGAATTGAAGCTTCAAGAATAGCCTAATTTAACCCAAAACCGATGACCCACAAAATTTTAAACCTACCTGTAAGTGTTGAAATGTTCATTACAACTATATGAAGCCATAATGCATGGCTTAAGCTTTTTCAGCCAATGCCACAACTCCTTTTGTTTTTCTTTTCACAATGTGAAGTACTAGAAACATTCAAAAGTAGAATAGTCGAAGTTATCCTATCAAACTTGAGGTTATTACTGGTTATTCACTCCCAAACCCTGCCCCCACAACCTAAATACTGTCTATTAATAACACTCAAACTAAGTAAGAATCCAGAACCTACTTAATTGTCTCTTTTTGACATAAAAGAACATTTTCAGCTCATTCATCAGAGCTTAATCTAGGCGATTCCTCCTTCATGCCACAAACCATATTATTATTGATATCAAAGTTTCTTAACATCAGTGAAGTAAAGTAACAAACACCTCATTTCCCAATATCGAAAGCCAATATCATCTTTCACCAAAAAGCATCAATCCTGTCTGGATAAGGCCTCAATTTATGCTTTTTCCTTCTTACTTTTCTCTCCCTCTTTCCCACCTTTTTTAATTTTAATTTTTATAATATTTTGATTTTCTTGAGAAAAATACAACAAATTTCAACCAGCTCGAACTGAATATTTTGATTTGTAGCTCTTTTTCGTTTTTCTTTAGAAATACTTTTTCCTTCTTGTTTAATCATGTATTTTAATTTTATATAACATGTAGGATTTTGATTTTACTGGCAAAATGTCTATAAAATCTAATTTTTAAGTTATTTAAGCCCTAATTCTGAAATTAATCATATTAATTCAAATTTGTGTATTTTTCATATAAATTCGCAGATTATTTTTTCTATTAATTCAGTGTTTTCTTAGATTTTTTTCATACTTTTTCTCTCTCGTTGAATTCTTTTAAATTTTCTAGTGTTTTAAGTTTCATTATTAATCCATCATCGAGACAATTAATTATAATTCTATCAAATGTTATTAGATCACTTTTCAAACATTTCAAATAAGCAAAAGGGTCTTAATTAAAAATAATTTAAAAAAGTGTAACATAAAATATGGTTCAACACGATCAAATTTAGATTACGTTTAAATTTTAAAGATAAATTGAGTTGAATTGTGAATAATAATATTTTATAAATCTTACTACGATGACTTAACTTTTTTAGGAGAATATGAGTTTAAATATGAATATGAATATTTTTCCTTTCTTATTTCCAACCTTGATTTGTAGCTCTTTTTCGTTTTTCTTGAGAAATAATTTTTCCTTCTTGTTTAATCATGTATTTTAATTTTATATAACAAGTAGGATTTTGATTTTACTGGCAAAATCTCTATAAAATCTATTTTTTAAGTTATTTAAGCCCGGCTTCTGAAATTAATCATATTAATTCAAATTTGTGTATTTTTCATATAAATTCGTAGATTAATTTTTCTATTAATTCAGTGTTTTCTTAGATTTTTTCATACTTTTTCTCTCTCATTGAATTCTTTTAAATTTTTTAGTGTTTTAAGTTTCATTATTAATCCATCATCGAGACAATTATAATTCTATCAAATTTTATTAGATCACTTTGCAAACATTTCAAATAAAGAAAAGCTTGCTCGAACTAAGATATCAGCAAAAGGGTCTTAATTAAAAATAATTTAAAAAAGTGTTACATATCAAATATGGTTCAACACGATCAAACTTAGACCACGTTTAAATGTTAATATAAATTGAGTTAAATTGTGAATAATAATATTTTATAGATTTTATTGCGATGATTTAATTTTTTTTAAATTAAGATGAATTTAAATTTTTAAGTTAAAATTTATAGAATATGTTAAGATGAGTTTAATATTTTTATAAAAAATTAAAAAAATAAGAGATTCTAGAAAAAAAATAGTAGATTCTATCAATAATTAATTTAAAATAAGTTAAATTTAATTTAATAACTAAATACAACCTTACGATAAATAACAGTATAACATACTTACGTGGCTTGTATAAAAGTGTAATGAAATTACTTAAGAGTTAAGTGAAATGATATTCCTATCAATAAGATTCACCCATAAAGTCTATCGATTGTTTTTATTTTTTAACTTAACGAGAAAGTTTTTCTTTATTTCTTTTAAATATGGTCTTTTCCGTCCTCCTCCTCCTCCTCCCCCCACCCCTCCCTCTTTCTCTCTCTCTCTCTCACGGCGGAACCTCATTTCCCTCTCCGGTCCGAACCAAACAAACACCGGAAACCATCCTAACTAACTTCCTAAAGAAAACCCTAAAGATTCCAACGGATAAACTCTGAATGATTCACCGCAACTCCTGGATGGAGCGAGAATCTTTCATTTGAACCTGGGTAGAAGATCTGAGTTCAGAAGTCATTGGTATTTTACGCGCGCTAATGGGTGCTGCGGGCTCCAAGCTCGAGAGGGCTTTCGGCGACCAGTTCCCCGAAGGTGAGCGCTACTTCGGCCTCGAGAATTTCGGCAACACTGCCTATTGTAACTGCGTCTTGCAGGTTTGGTTCTGTTACGTCCAATTTCTTAATTATTCTATTTTTTTATTGTATTTAATTTGTTATCGGGGGTTTTAATTTCCGATTAATACTTAAATTTGAAGGTATATGATTTGTGTTATGTGGAAGATGTTAATTGTCGCTAACTGAGCCTCGATTACTTATGTTTAGTGGGGTTTCATAAATAACCTTTTTGATATATTATTAACTTTAGTTTGGGAATTTGACTTCTTGTATGTTTGCTTGTGATTGCTTATTTTTGCGATTGTTGGTGTTACATTTGATTGTGGCCGTGTAGCTGAAAGCATCAACTAGTCTAGCAAGGGTATGGTTTGTTGAAGTGGTCATAATAGGCGCCAGTATCATATGGCAGTATGGTGGGTCTGCGTCTGAATGTATGCAACAAACGTTTACTTTGGGAAGTTGTAGTGACAAAGAAAAGACAGAAAGATGCATAAAAAAATAAAGACAGAAAGAAAAGAAACCTTGAAGTTGTTTCAATCTGTAGGAGTAGTATCAAAATGTGTAAATACTTATAAAAGTATCAAAATGTGAAAATATGTGTTTGCTTTATATTTTATTTTATTTATTTTTTGCTATTTATGTTACTTATCAAAAAAACTTTTTAGCTCTTTATTTTGGGCTCTCATTCCTGTGATCTTGATCGTTGGCTTGAACTGTGCTTAAGGCACTCATGGAAATTGTTTGTTTTCTCAAAACACAACCCAAATAAGATGAAAATCATTTGCTTGCACCTTTGGCACCTATGTGAGGTCTTTAATAAGAGAAATACATTAGCCATAAAGGGATTACGCAAAAGTAAACTCACAAACTGATATGGTTTGATTTGATACGTTAAATTATAAAATTACTTATATTGTAAAGTAGATCTAACGAATTACATAAAGTCACGTCAATTTGTGAGTTTAATTGTGTGTAATCCTTTTGAGGTTGTAGCACTTCTCTATGTTTATTAGTGGTAGTTTCTCTAAGATCTACGTTGTTTTGCCATTTCATGAGTTCTTGAAAGTGTTAATATATGATACAACAAACATTTACTCAATTTTATTATAGGTAGTAACTTTGTCGTTATAAAATTTAGAAATGAAAGGTGACTAAAGATTATGCTTGTCATCCACACAAGTCAATGCACCTCCTTTCTTTAAGCACAAGATCAGTGTCATACAATTTAGGACACAAAGCACTGCATTGTTGAGTTGAGCCCATTGTTCTATTTTATTTTATCTTATATTCTAAACAATATACCCTATTGTATTTGCTTTGTGCCTCACTTTTTTTTTTTTATAAGTAATCGATATTATTAATAAAGATAGGCATAGCCCAAGTATACAAGATGATATACAAGAGATAAGATCTATCTAGGTCGAAGTAGAGTAAACAAGAAAATCATGAAAATTCAGGCCATTAAAATCTAAAGCTATGGCCCATAGAAATAAAGTACGGAAAAATAAAGTTCGAAGTTTCTCTGGTGATCGCTCCTTGTTTTCGAACGTCCGGTCATTACGTTCTTGCCATATGCATCACATGACGCAGATTGAGATCATCTTCCACACCTCCTTAATTTGTGGGACACCTCTCAGGAGAGTCCTGCTAGCCAGTAACTCAATCACTATTGCAGGTATTATGTACGATAACTCCACCCGGCTAAGCACTTTGGTCCACAAGGCTCTAGCTATCTCACAATGCAACAAGCGATGCTCTACTGTTTCTTCAGATTGCTTACACATACAACACTAGTCTAGGATGACGACCTTGCGCTTCCTCAGGTTATTGGTTGTCAAAATCTTCCCCAGGGCTACTGTCCAAGTGAAGACTGCTTTAGGAGGTGCCTTATTCCTCCAAATTTTCCTACATGAGAACTGGCTATTTGGAAGTGGAAGGGACTTGTAGAAGGAGCGAACCGAGAATGCACCATTATCCGCCGATGTCCACCATTGCCTATCAATTTGTTGTCCATTCGGTACCACAGAATATAATAGGTTGCTATCTACTTCCCAATCTTGCGCCACTCTACTGAACGTGACATTCCACTGAACTTGGTCCCCTGATCAAAGCATGAGGTCCGCTATTGCGTGCCACTTGGAACACAGCTGGAAATGAATCCTTTAAGGCCTCATCCCTGATATGTACCTCCAAAACTTTATCCGGGAACCCTCGCCCAACACTAATTTAGAATGGCAATTAAACACCCCCCACCCACGCCTAATGTGCTTCCAAACCCACACTCCATAAGCCCCATTTACCTCTCCGGTACACCAACCACCCCACAAGTTTCCATATTTACAATCAACTACCAATTTCCATAGGGCTTTTGGTTCCATATTATACCTTCGTAGCCACTTCCTGAGTAGGGCCCGACTGAATGTTCTCAAATTTTTTATACCCAACCCATCTGACGAGATCGGCCTGCACACCTTATCCCAACTGACTAGGTGGAATTTGAATTTATCCCTCAACCCACTCCATAAGAAATCACGTTATAGTTTGTCAATCCGAGCCGCCACACTAGTTGGAATAGGGAACAAAGACAAGAAATATATAGGTAAATTAGAAAGGGTACTCTTAATAAGAGTTAATTGTCCCCCATTTGACAAGTACAATCTCTTCCACCCTGCCAATTTTCTTCCTATTTTCTGGATGACTGTATCCCAAATGGATGAATCTCGTGAGGTAGTTCCCAAAGGCAATCCCAAATAAGTCATGGGGAGAGAGGCTACCTTACACCCACTGGCACTAATTCTGACTTATCGAAGTTCACTTTCAAGCCTGACGCTACTTCAAAGCATGGTAAAAGTGCCTTTACTGCCTTCAACTGGTTTTGATCTGCCTCACAAAATAATAGCGTATCATCTGCAAACAGTAAATGAGACAAGGTAATAATGCCCCGATTTGGGTCACCAATCAAGAAACCTACCACAAAACCATTTGTAACCACTGCGGAAATCATCCTACTAAGGGCCTCCATGATAATCACAAATAAAAGTGGGGACAGCGTGTCTCCTTGCCTTAAGCCACGAGAATTACTGAAAAAACCAAGGGGGCTACCATTAATCAAGACTGAGAACTTTGCCGTTGAGATGCACCAATTAATCCACGTTTGCCATCTCTCTCTGAAACCACATCTCTCCAAAGAAGGAATTCCCAGTTTACATGGTCGTATGCCTTCTCCATGTCTAATTTGCATATAATCCCCGTGGAGCCAGACTTTAATCTGCTATCCAGGCCTTCATTAGCTATAAGGACTAAATCAAGGATTTGGCGACCCCGCACAAACGCATTTTGTGGCTTCGTAATTATCTTACCCAGCACCTCACCTAATCTATTTGCGAGCACCTTGGAGATAATTTTGTAGACCCCATTAACAAGGCTAATGGGCCTAAAATCCTTAGCATCTGATACTCCAATCTTCTTCGGGATTAGCGCAATTAATGGAGCATTTAAGCTTTTCTCAAACTTCCCAACCAAGGACAATTCTTGGAACACATTCATGATGTCCACTTTTACTACCTCCCAGCATGTCTGGAAAAAGCCCAAAGAGAAGCCATCTGGACCTGTTGCTTTGTCTTTAACCATGTGTCTTACTACATCATATACATTCACTTCCTCAAACGGATGCTCCAACCAAGACGCAGTCTGTGGCTCAATAGAGTCAAAGCCAAGTCCATCAAGCTTTGGCCTCCACCCCTCTTGTTCTGTAAGCAGCTGTTCAAAGAAATCCACCACAAGATCCCGAATCATTAGGGCCTCCCTGCACTTTGTACCATTGATGTTTAGCATCTTAATGGTATTATTTCTTCGATGGGATTTAGCTACTCTATGGAAAAACTTTATTTTGGTCCCCCTCCTTCAACCACAATGCTCTTGACTTCTGACGCCATGAAATCTCCTCAAGAGATAATATTCGCTCCAACTTTGAGGCCAATTCTGTCTTCCACAATACTTCTTCAGGAGAGAGAGCTCTATCCTCAAGTACACTATCAAACTGTTGAAGCTCCTCCACCAAGGTTTTCTTTTGCTTCCCTATGTCTACAAAAGATAGAGAATTCCAAAGCTTAAGATCATTCTTCAAAGCTTTTAGTTTGCTGGCTGGAATGTAGGAGGGGTTACCTTCAAACTAATACGATGGTGACCATTGTCTAACCCTTTCCACAAAGCGTTCACTTTTGAGCCACATATTCTCAAGTTTAAAATAGCAGCGACCACCTTGGATACCACCACAATCCAACAAGATGGGAAAATGATCTGAGCAATGACAAGACAACCTGTTTTGACACATCTCCTGGTAATGCACTCTCCACTTTGGTGAGATTAAAAATCTATCTGGCAAGGACCATGTCTGATTATTTGACCAAGTAAAAGAGCCTCCTATGAGGGGAATATCTAACAAGTTCAAATCAAAAATACAAGGTGAAAAATTTGTCATTGTTGGGTGCATCCTGCTATCACCAGATCCTTCACTAGGGGTCTAATGATATTGAAATCCCCACCTATGCACCAAGGAAGATTCCACCAACCATGTAACCCAACAAGTTCCTCCTATATAAGTCTTCAATCATTGTCTACATTCGGCCTGTATAAACCTGCAAAAGCCCATGAAAATTTATCTACCACACTTTTAAAAGAGCAAGCCACTGAATACTCCCCCACAAAATCCAAAGGAGAGACTAGCCTCTTCCCTTTGGATCTATCACGGTTGGAGCTGCCCTCATAATTCAGCGACCATTTGAGTCGCTTAAGCTCTTGCTATTTCTTAGACCCAGATTTCTTGGACTGAGTGACCCACTTCAATAGCAGTAAGAATGGCCATAAACTATTCTTCAAAACCCACACAGTCCATTCCCACACAAAATTGAATCTCCTTTACCTTGCGGAGCACTCAATCCGACACATTGGATTCATCTAATAACTTACAATTAAGAGGAATGGGCTCCCCATCACCAAAAACCCAATGCAAAATGCTGGCGTCCCCCTCTCCTCCTCCCCAAATAGGTTATTGCCCTCCCCAACTAACCTCCCTTCGCCAAAAGGAATGAGCTTATGAGATTGCCCCATCTGAGATAACCCCTTCTTTGTGAGCCTATGAGGTAGCCCCCAACACTGTCCTCAATAAAATCCATCCTCTTCTCACCCCCACCTTCTAACAGCATCTCGAGATGCTCAACAAAAGGATGTGAGGCCTCTGCTTGAGGAAGTGGCACTTCCATGGTTTATATCGGCAATTTCTGTGCACAAAAATAGGGAAGATGGTTGATGGTGGCTGAAACTCCNAACATCTTGAGATGCTCAACAGAAGGATGTGAGGCCTCCGCTTGAGGAAGTGGCACTTTCATGGTGTATATTAGCAAGTTCTGTGCACAAAAATAGGGAAGATGGTTGATGGTGGCTGAAACTCTCCGCAACGAAAATGCTTGTTCCGCCAGTCGCCGGAGCTGTCTGGACCACCGTCGAAGGTCCCACCGCTGGTCACGATGCACCCGATGAGTTCATAGGCAAGGCTACTGGATTACCGTTGGTGGTTGGTTGTCGTTCTCCTTACAAATTCTCCAAACTGGGTTATGCCCAATGGGCTGGGGCCTTGAGTTTACGAGCTGGGCCATTGAGTGAGGCCTTTCGTTAAAGGGCTCACGCCCACCTGGTCTGCGGCCATTGTTGTTTTGCGCAAACCCCACGTCCAGACTTTCCTTTATTTTCCCCACGGGATGAGGCCTAGCATTTATAGGCTCACGCCCACCTAACTGAGGCCTTTTACCCAATGGTCTGAGGCCCATGTTGTTCTGCTCAACTCCCATATCCAAGCCCACGTAGAGCCCACAACAATCCATGCCCATCTCCTTCCTTATTAACCAATCTGTTTTGTTTTTCAAGACATTCAGTTGTGCCATGGCGTCTAGCAAAGTACTCAGAGTCTCCCCTCTTCCACGCCCTACAAGTCTGCCACCGCCACACTGCCAATGTGCTGGACGAGACTTTCTGTCATAGCTTTGTCCCATAGCAGTGCCTCTCTGTCCTACCATGCCGTCATTCCCATTTCGAAACACACGGGACTGCTTCACCATCAAAGCCTCCCTGTAGGAGTGATGTTGTGGCTGAGCCTTCATCTCCTTCCTCTTCATATTTCCATCACAGTGGGTGATTCTCTTGTCGAAGATAAAGTCCCGCAGAGCCTCCCCCATCCTATTCCAACCACTGCCCACCTCCTTAGGGACGAAGATAAAATTCCTCCTCCCATCACCACCATATTCCCACCACTACCATATAGCGGCCTCGATCATTTGAGCAACGTTGTGCTATAAAGTTGTGCCTTCCCAGACTGTGGTGAAAAAATATTTTTTTCTTCCTTCGTGCAAGCTTCCATGGCCTTAGCCAGCCACTGCACCAATGAGGGTCCCAGAACCACCTTAGACACCACCCTCCAACTTCTCTATGTAATAACCAAACATTCCCCCTTCTTCACGAGTGAAAAGTATTTAGATTCTATAACCAACTCTTTAGAAAGACCCATTATGAGCATGTCAACCTCCAAAAGCTCAGTCGTGAAACACCGTCACTTACCACCCAAACTTAGCGGACAGATTGAGTGAGTATTTACCATCGTCAGAGGAGAACGTACGGAGAGAAAATGTTTAGGCGGTGTTCTTGTAGTAGCTACATCAATTTTTTTGTGCTTCACTTTCATTATGCAGATTGTTAAGAATATAATACAAATAATTAAATTTTTCTCCTTCCCATCAGTTTAAGTTTTTGGGATAAGTGGTAATTTCACATGGTATCAGAGTAGATGTCCTGAGTTCGAATCCTGACTCTACACTCTACTTTATTTAATAAAATATTCCATGTGCTGGGCCACCCATAGAGGGGGATCTAGCCAACATGTGAGGGGAAGTGTTAAAAATATAATAAAAATAATTAAATATACATCTTCCCATCAGTTTATGTTAGGAACATTTTTTTCTTCTTTTCTTTTTTTGGAAGATAAATTAATACAAAAAATTAATGAAATTAATAAAATCAAGATTAAGTGAGCTCTTTAATGTGGATTATGTAATTAATTCATTTTTTTTTATCGGTAATCAAGAAATTTTATTCATAAGAATAGGCATAGCCCAAGTACACAAGGGGTATACATGACAATTACCTAACTAGAGTTTACAACCGATAATACAAAGTCACAGACATTTAGTTTCTTACAAACAATGGCCTCCACTCATGAAAACAATGTTTTAAAAGAAAAAACTTTCAACTTCTCCATTGTTCTCTCGTGGTTTTCGTTCAAAGCTTCTACCATTTCGCTCCCTCCAAATACACCAATACAGACATATAGGGACCATTTTCCTGATTGCTGCAACTTGTCAGTTACCTCATAGACCTCTCCAGCTTACTAGAAAATCCACTAATCTAAGGGGCATGACCCATGATAATCCAAATCCTGTAAAAAAATCATCCCACATGGTCCTGGCCACCTCGCAATGTAGGAACAGTTGGTCGATTGATTCACCATCTTTCTTACACTTGCAACACCAGTCCTACACTATTACTCGACTGTAACGCCCCAATGGAAGGTCCAAACTACATGACTTATGCTCTAAACGGACTAGTCAATGATACAATTAGATCCCCATTAGAACATTATAAAGAGCAAGAACTTCTCATTCCCAATCAATGTGGGATTCCATACACCACCTACTCATATCCATATCATATGGGGGTATCACAATCGACCCCCCTTAAATTTCCGACGTTCTCGTCAGGCCTGTCTATTGTAGGTGGCACGGCTCAAGTCCCACATTTCTGGTTGGGATAGGCTCTGATACCATTTGTAACGCTCCAATGGAAGACCCAAATTACATGGCCTATGCTCCAAAAGGACTAGTCAATTATACAATTACAGCCCCATTAGAACCTTATAAAGAGCAAAAACTTCTCCTTCTCAAGCAATGTGGGATCGCATACACCACCTACTCATATTCATATCATATGGGGGTATCACATCGACATTTGCTTAGGTTATCTGTGTTGAGAATTTTGCCCAATGCTGCTGTCCAAACAAAAAAAGATGCTTTTGAATGAGCTTTCGTCTGCCAAATACTCATTAAAAAATTAATTAATTATAATTATATTTATGATGTTAATAGTTACTAGCTTAGTACTTTAGTATAGTATTATCTACATATAATAACATATATTATCATATGATTTATTTGTTAATTGATAGGATATATTATTTTACATTTTATAATATCAATGGTGATAGATTAGAGAAAATTACATAATTAACTTATACAACTGCTATATAAATATTATATTATATATTTAAAAAATTTATATGTAAGTGATTCGGTCGGTTTCGGTAAAAAAAAAACACACCCCGGGACCGGACTGAAAATTGAATTTGGAGACACCATAGACTGAGACAGAGTAGGGGTAAATTCGGTCTGGTCCAGTTGGTTTGTTCAGTTTGGACCGAAAAATTTTCACCCCTACTCTCCAACCATAAGCACCACATCAAGTACGAAGGAATCATTTCATATAGCGACAATACGTTGTCTCCCCTCAAAACCTTTCCAACATGCAAAGAGATCCACCACTTATTTAGGCATCACCCAAGCAATACCCGTCCCACCAAAGATCTCATTCCACAAAGTCACCATTGAAAAAAATTAAGTTCATTTTTTCATTTTCCCATTTTTTAAATTATGCCAGTTTCCAAATTGATATCCTTATTGATATTTCTTTTAACATATCTGTCTATATAATCCTGTTTTTGGACTTTTATATAGTTATTAATATAATTAAATTATTAGTACATTTTAATATCCTTGGAAGATTCGCACCCAACAGCTTTCAAGTAGATATTCCAACTGTATCTACATTTATCCAAGGTGGTCAACAGGCAATATGAATGGTTTCATATAGACTCGGTGAATACTTCCTATTGACATATGACTTGTTATTGTTAATGATGGGTGGATGGAGAACTGTGATTATTTTTTATGGGCATGTTGTGATGGTACTCCAAAAATGTCATCTTTTTTCTGTTCTTGTTTGCGCACGCAGGCACTTTATTTTTGCATCCCATTTCGCGAGCAACTGTTAGAGTATTATGCAAATAACAAAAACATTGGTGATGCAGAAGAAAATCTGCTAACATGCTTAGCAAACCTATTTACGCAGGTAAATATCTAGCTCCTGCACACACACACACTCATGCACAGTAGATGTATGGATATAAAAAGGTATGGTTTTGGGATTGTATGACATTTACCTGTGCTTGTGTGTGACTTTAGCAACAAACCAGTCTAGAGCATTGTTTGAGAATGGTCCAAGAAGTCTCCAATATGTATTGTTTGAAATAGTTGGTCGCAAGACCAATTACTAGTTGGTTTCTTTATGATTTTATATGAATAAATTATCTAAAGGCCTGGCTCAGTTTAAATAGTAAGTCATCAATAACAATAGACTGATATCACGATCGAGGAATCTTTATTGTGTTTGCTTCAAAATTGCTTCCAATGTTTTCAGATTGCAGCTTTTGGATATTGTGATACCCCATATGATATGGATAACTAGGGTAGGTGGTGTGTGGGATCTCACATTGCTTGGGAAGGAGAAGTTCTAGCTCTTTATAAGGTTCTATTGGGGCTCCAATTGTATCATTGACTAGTCCTTTTGGAGTATAGGCCATGTGGTTTGGGCCTTCCATTGGGGCGTTACAGATATCCTCATCTACCCTAATTGAATTATTTGTTACTGGACTAATGATTTAGAGAGATTAAAGAATATCTTCCTCCTATCTTATTTTTGGGTAGACAATCTATCTGTAGATTAGTTCTGCTACATCAGGCACTGTTTGTATACTTATACTTCATTGGCAAGTTCTACTGTTGATTATTTCCTCCTTTTGCGATAGTCTAGCATCTCCTTCATTGTAATATCTATATTTGTAGAACAGATTCCAATGGATTCTTCTGGGTTATCACTCTATGGTTTTTGTGTGATCATGCATTTGTTGGGTAGCTTTGTTTCTCATTTTTTTAATCTCATCTGCAGTTTAGGAATCCTTGGTCTCTCTCTCTCTCTTTGGCTTCTCTGGTTCTATTAGCATCTTATCCCCCCTCTCCCTGTGCAAAATAGGAGTCTCTCTATTGATGCTATGGCACATATATATACACACATTTACTTGTTAATATTTCCGGCCATGATAGTGGGGGCATTAGTTCATTTGTCCCTTTATGTAGATAAGTTTGCAGAAGAAGAAAACAGGTGTCATTGCTCCAAAGCGTTTTGTACAGAGACTGAAGAAACAAAATGAGCTTTTTCGTAGCTACATGTACCAGGTATGCATATAATTGTACTTTTTTTTTCTTTGAGAATGTATATTATAGTACTTCTGTGATACCGCATATTGAGTGAGTATAGATGGTGAATGGGATCCCATATTGCTTAGAACAGAGAAGTTCTTGCTCTTTATAGTAATTTCAAAGGGCTCCAATTATATCATTGACTAGCCCATTTGGAGTATGAGCCCAAATGCGGTTTAAACCTTCCTTGGGTTACAACTTTTGACTGTCAGGCAGAATTAGCTTTGGCTGGGGGAATGACAGTTAACAAAATTTAGCATTTCGTTGACTTAAGAAAATTACAGGATTTCTTGCCGGGGGCCTGTGTACCCCCCGGGCTTAGTCGGGACATTGTTCCCGGACACCCGGTGCCAATCAAAAAAAAAAATTACAGGAATTTGAGATTTGTTTTCAACTAACTATGACCGAAATAAGTATAGTAATAAAAAATGTCATTGCTTGTTGAGTGCTCAAGGATTGGCTTTGTGAAAATGGATGGGTGCTGTTAGTGCGACTATGCTGGGGATTGTCATTGATACATCAAACTACTTTATCTTGCTCAAAAGGAAGTGCCTTTGATCCTATGACTCCTGTTATCGAAATGGAAAGATGAATGCGCCCACACACTCACATGCATACACACATACACATATGAACATGCACATACTTCACTAAATCCAGAGTGTGGAGCGTTTCTAAAGATGTCTACTCTCTCTCTTTTTAATTTCAAGTACTTATAAAACAAAGTTTCTGGGGAGCAGTTTGGACAAGTTTGAGTTTTTTGTATACAGAGCATTCCTTGGGGATAATAGTGTTTGATGTTGTGTATTTGGTGGGAAGTAAGGCCCGAACCTTTGTAGATTGCGAGGACAATATCAGGATTAACAGCCATTGTTTTCAACTCTTTATATTTGTATGGTGGCGCACAATAGCTTCCATTCCTGTAGCTTTCTAGATTTCTTGGAATTGTTTTCTTCTTTATCACCTAGTTGAGTGTTTCCTATTGTATATGCCCTATGTATTTGGGTTGTGCCCCTCTGCACTTTGAATAAATGTCCTTAATTTTAAAAATAAAAATAAAAAAAATAGTGTATGCTTGGTGGTGCCCTGTTACAGGAATGACAAGTATATAGTTGGATTTTCAGTTTTCAGATCTTGGTTTACTATAGTTGCAATCTAATATTTTGATTGGACTGTGAGGTTCAGATAGCCGATTGAGGATGTGGTAAATATAGAATTTTAACTATATTTGGGCTGTTCCTTGAATTTCACACAAATTTTAGAGAATGGAGAACAGTCTTATTTTCTATTATTTATTATCAAATAGAAGAATAGTCCTCATTGCCACCTTCCCAAAGCCCATTAACACACTAACTTCATACATTGACCCGGAATACCATTTGGCTTCAAAGGCTGACTGTGTACATACTTTGAATGGTGCAAAATGCAAGAGTAGTCAAAGTGATTATGAATCTTTCCATAAATCTAATCTATCTCACAAACTTATAAATGGTAAAAACTTTCCATTTAATAAGTGCTAGAAACTTGCCGTTGTTAAGCAAAATAATTGGCAGCCATGTGCAGAAGCATGATTTTAGATGTTGCATATTGGCAAATACTATTATCATAAAGTAATTATAAAAAAAAACTATTATCATAAAGCAAGTTTCTGCTTCCCAGATACTTGAAATGGCATTCGGGGTTTCCATACATGTTTTTCCCACGTAAAGGTTTGAAAACGTAGTCTTGTATAAGCATTTTTAGTTATAGTACATTTTAAGCTTCAAGGTGATGCTTAATAAATGACAATACACAATATTTCAGAACTAGATGTTCCCTTTTCTTTACAATGGTAGTGGTGCATCTCTGCTAAATATTTATTATCAATGATTCAAGTATGATGTTAACTGAATCTTGTTCTGCATCTTGATTGATCTTCTCCCATTTTTTCTGGTCTAATACAAAATTTATAGGATCAAGTATATTGGCCGTTATCAGACACATTTTCTCATTTTTTGTAGGATGCCTTTGAATTTCTGAATTTTTTGCTGAATGAGCTCGTTGACATATTGGAGAAAGAGGCCCAAGCTGCAAAAAGTGATCCAGAAACATCTTCACCTTCTGATAAAGCTGCAAATGGGCCAAAAAATGTTCAGGCTAATGGTCCTCAAAAAGACCCTTTAGTTACCTGGATGCACAAAAATTTTCAGGTGACTTTGCTTCACCATTTCATATATATATATATATAGTATTTTTTTTTTATAAGTTACATATATATATGTATGATGTTGAATTGATCATCAACTCATGCAAACGATAGGGCAGGGATTCACTGTTTTGGGAATTGGTCTAATTCTTGATATCTATGTGTTCTCTTTCCTAGTTATACCGTGAATGTACTCCCCCTAACCCCTCTTAAGGAAGGGAAAAAAAAAAAAAAAAAAAAAGAAAAAGAAAAATAGAGTAGGACATTGATGTGTCTCTGCTGATGTATTTGAGTAACAGGATTTTAGTTCCCCTTAATACATTGTTTGGTGGTGATGATGTAGATGCTTTTTGTTCCTGCCCCTTGTAAGATTATCGTAATATTTTTTGTAGATTCTCATAATATATTTTGGCAGGGAATACTCACCAATGAAACAAGGTGCCTGAGATGTGAGACAGTGGCAGCAAGGGATGAAACATTCTTTGACTTGAGCCTTGATATTGAACAGAATAGTTCAATTACAAGCTGTTTGAAAAACTTCAGCTCAACAGAGACATTGAATGCAGAGGACAAATTTTTTTGTGACAAATGCTGTAGGTGGGTAGCTTTTATGCATAAAAGCTCAATTTTACCTATAAAAAAATCTCCATTTCTTCTTTTAGTTATACAATATTAGCTTTGAATACATGTGTGATATGGAGAATTTTGAATTAGAGTTTTATCATACTATTGTATTTTTCGGCTGCCATTCAGCTAGTCACCGAGTGATTGCTTAAGTCTTAGTTCAGTGATGATTGTAGAAGTGATTATATGTGCACCCCCAATGCTGAAGCACTCCAAAATGGAATAGCCATCGTTATAAAAAGATTTTATGGTGTGTGCACATTAATAGTTTTGTATTGACTGCTTATTTATTGCAGTGTCAATAAATCAGTTTCACGAGATTGTTTCACGGGCGAAGAAAGAGGGATTTTATTTTGATAAGTTTAAAATAATGAATCTTTCTTTTTGTGTTACAAATATATCCCCACTGCCACCGCAAAGCTTCGTCTCTTCTATATGCAAAACCATCATCCACTTGCTTCTCTGGGTGGGTGATATAGGCAGATTATATTGGCATCATATGGCAATGTATTCTTTGATGGCTGTATTATGTAGTGCTTTGTGCATTCCAACTGCTATGTCCTGGGCAGCCACCCATTAGTTCTTCATGGATTAATTATTTACCATATTGAGCAATGCTCTACCCTTTTACACTACACATCTTCTAGAGGTTTTTTTGCAGGACAAGAGAGGTCAGCCAAAAGAGCTAAGAAACATTGTACTTCCACTCTTTATATTTTAGTATTGTCCAGTGGTAACTGAAAATGGACCTCATTATCACATGCAGTTTGCAAGAAGCACAGAAGAGGATGAAGATAAAGAAGCCACCTCACATATTAGTCATCCATCTGAAGCGTTTTAAATACATTGAGCAGCTGGGTCGCTACAAGAAGCTGTCTTACCGGGTTGTCTTCCCACTCGAGCTGAAGCTGAGCAACACAATGGAAGATGCAGATTCTGAGTATTCCCTGTTTGCAGTAGTTGTCCATGTTGGAAGTGGGCCCAACCATGGGCACTATGTCAGCCTTGTGAAAAGCCATAACCATTGGTTATTTTTTGATGATGAAAATGTGGAGATGATTGATGAGTCTGTTGTGCAGACATTCTTCGGGTCAGCACAGGAATATTCAAGTAACACGGATCATGGGTACATTTTATTCTATGAGAGTCTGGGAAATGGTAACAAGAGTTAAGTAGAGGGGCGTTGAATTTACCAAAGGTTAGATATTTTAATTATTTGGACTCATTTTTCTTCTGTTTTGTTTTGTTTTTTTTTTCCTGTTCCCCGCTTTTTCATCCTATGGGAAGGAGATGTCCAATATCAATGAGATGTTATGGGTTATGAAAAAAATATATACGTAGGTGGTTGCCGTGTACAGTGGATGGTGGAAGCACACTGTCCTTTTGGTTTTCACAATAAGAAGAAAAGAGCAGTGTATATGATTGTGAGAGAACTTGACAGAGAAAAGTTTGTATTCTTCATGATTGAGATCGCGTTTAATCATCATCATAGAAATGCATGCGATTGGAACTGCTCGCAACTGTTATATAACATTGTTCACTTTTATTTTCCTTTTATGAGTTTTGTGCATTTGAGTTTAGGTTATCTTCTATGCCCTTCTTATGCTTTATTTTTTTCTTTTTGGGTCGGGGGCGATCACCCATTTTTTGGATTGGGGCCATGAGTGATAGCGATGAGTTAATTCTTACAATTCAGTTTATGTTCAAGCTGAATCAGAAAGGGAAAGGAATAGAAGAAGAGTACTGCTACAACCACAAAAAGATTATACAAAAGTAATTTCACAAACTGATATGGCTTCATGTAATCCTATAGATCTATTTTACAATAAAAGTAATTTTACAATATGACGAAACACATCATACCATATCAGTTTGTGAGATTATTTTTATGTAATCTATTTGTGACTAGAGTATTTTCCATAGAAGAATACATGGGAAGGAATTTAGGAGTACTGCCTATGAAAAGATCTTTTGGTGTGAATATATTTGGATGCTTTAGCCCTATTTACTTCAATCAATTTTATCATGTTTTGATGCTTTAGCCTAAGTCAATATATTTGGATAGTGAATTGGGATTCAGAAACTGTAACCATTCAAAGGCCCCTAGAAATTGAGAGTATTCAACCCCTAACCATTCTTGAAACATTTAAAAGCTAATGGAGTTAAAATACTTATATTTGGTTAAGTGGAAGTGTGTGGCGTAAAGTTTCCATTTAGAATTTTTCTATAACCTTGTTCACTTTCACAAAAACTTCTCAACTCATTTCATATTATCTAATCATTATAATTTTTTTCAAATTTTCACACAATAAAATTAACAATTTAAAATTTTTAAATCTCAAAATAAAAATAATATTAAAAAAATATATTCTATTAATATTTTATTCAATTTTTAACTTTTATCTCTATTCATCTCATCTCATCTTATCTATGAAAACAAACAAGGCATATTAAAGCTCAATTTGGTTAGCAGTATAGATTAGATGTTTTCTCATTTGTATTGTACTTTAGTTTTTCCTATCCAAACACATTATATTTCATCTCTAAATTTTAAAAACATCCACTTAAATAAACAGTGCATGAAAAGTGAAATCTGACATTGAACTGTGCACTTTTCGACTCTCTAATCAATTGTGGGAAGCACACATTTTTCAAATCCCAAAAATTAAAAACTATATCATCTCATCTTACTATCCAAACATATTTTTTTTTATAAATTATTTCATCTCATCTTAATTCAAAAATTTCACTACTATTCAAAATATCTCATTTTATCTCATATGAAGTACATAATCAAACGAAGCCTAAGGTTGGGTGGATGGAGTTGTTGAAAAATAAATAAATAATGAAAAAATGTTGACAATATCGATCCTAAATTTTATTAGAGAATGAACTAGAGGCTTGATTTTACTTTGTTGTAGGCCTATAAATGTGTATTAGGGCCAAAAACAAAAACTGACGAGTCGGTAAAACGGATCGGACAGGACCGGTGGGTTTGGTTTGGTATCAGATTCGGTTCGGTCGAGTAATCAATTTCATCTCAAAACCAGTCGAAATAGGTCCTATTCCGATTTTCCTTTTCCTAACATCAGACCGGACCAATTCATATATATATTTTAATTTTTTATATTGTATAAAATATTTTTTATATTATATATAATTTATATATATAATATAAAATTATATATAAAGTAATTTTGTATTATATGATAAATTACTTATTAATATAATATTAAATTTTAAAATCTTATGAGTAATGCTATACACCACACTCTCATTCTATTTTAATCATATTAAGATGTGACACATTTATCACCATTAAATGATCATTTATTGCTACATACTACTTAGTATGTGGTGATGAATGTGCCACATACTACTTAGTATGATTAAAATAGGATGAGAGTGTGGTGTATGATATTACTCAAAATAAAATATTTAAAAATTTTGGTTTCTCACAATCGGATGCTGGTTGAAATAGTTACATTTAATATTCATTATCTCTTTTAAAAACGTACATTCTTTAACTTATATCGAGCATAGATATTAAAGGTGTGCATCAAAACCTAAATAATGACATCTTTTTGGTGATTAGAATCAACAACGTATTAGAGTACTAGCATTAGCTGTGCTATCCATTAGTCAAATTTTGCCTAAAATCACACTGTGTGCCTTTTATCTATCCTACTCAAAACCTAATATTATATTGGATTATCCATCTAAACTTTAAATAATAATAAAATTTTATTTATTTTAGAAATAGAGGTGCTACCTCCACCCCCAGGGTTGGGGTGCCTGCTTCTCGCACCCTACCCCTGCCTTGGCTGGGGGTGGGGTTTGCCCTCTGAGATCCGACTCCGCTGCTCGGGGTCTATGCCTTGTCTGGTTGTTAGGGGTGGATTTGGACCCCAAGTTTGTTTGCCCCCCATCCGACCCAAATGGGCACATGGCCCATTAGGGCCATAACCTATTTTTATTCTGGGCCATTTTGAGCCCAAATTTTTTTAAAAAAATGTCTAAAAATATAAAAAAAAATACAGAAAAACTATATTTTACATATAACAAAAAATAAAACAAAGGTTGTTAAAGCATTAAAAAAAAAAGAATTCTAAGATACTGCATTAATACAAATTAATCTAAAACTTTTACAACTTGTTAAATAATTTAAATGAATAATATTACAAATAGTAGCTAGTAAGATGACTTTGTATCCTGACAATATTACAAATTGTCATGCCTCCTAGCATTCCTCCTAGCATGCCTCATGCGTGCTACCTTGCTGCTTCCTTGTGGGCTTTATGGGCTGACCTTGCCTTTCATGGCCCACGACCCAGGATATCTTATTCTCTCATTCGGATTTCATCTTACCGGGCCGTCCTTAGGCCCACCCAAACTACGTGGGCTGGGCTCATTCATTCGGGTCCTACACTAGGAACAACTCCCCTCACACAACCCAAATCCTTCCAGCAATTGTTTTTTGCTCGAAACTTCAAGATGGAAAAGAGACGAGCTTATTTGCTGCACTTGGCAAAACTAGATTGATAGCCCATGGTGAATCTTCAAGTACTAGCTTCATATCTTACACACAACAGGACATCATTTCTAAGACTCCCAAGTAATCATTGTTCAACATACAGACCAAATCTTCATCTGAATCAAGTTACACAGAATTACTTGAAACCAAAGTAAACCAATTGCAACCACTGTAAACTCAAAATTACGTACGAGATTATTGTCGTCTCACATTAACAGAGGATTGAAAACAAACACATCAAAACTCACACACAGCATAATTATTTTCCAAGATATGAACTTTCTTGCTACTTAAGTGATCTTAAAGTGGACAAAAATTAATTAGAAGCAGAGCAACATTAAAACAAAAAACAACAACGAAGTCCATTACTGTCTTATCACGAAAAGGTAAGTACATATATACATATGTAGATATAGAGATATATGACTCCAACAACAAAATATTAAAGGTAGAGATATATATTCCTCTCTCACCTTCCAAAATCACAAACCATCGAATCCATTAGGCAAACCCAACACATCTTGAAGATAAAAACTTTCAATCGAGCCAAACCCACCTAATAATCCCTCGAATAATCCATTCTCATTCGCTGGTGCTAATTCACCAGCTCCCTTCATGATAACCACGACCTCGTCCTCGTCCTCCTCCATCGCTGTCGTCCTCCTCATTAACGCAGCCGCATCCGCTGCCAGGTCCTTTTGCCCTCTCGTCCTCATCCCCAACCGCCAGCATGTGCCCCTCGAACAACGCCATGTGCCCGAAAAGCTTGTCCTTGCGGGAGTAGCTCTTCCTGCACGTACACATCCACATGGGCTCCCCGCAATGCTTAAGATGGTTCTTCAGGTCGGACACCACCGAGAAGCTCTTCTTGTTGCAGCGATTGCGCGAGTACATCTTAGGGCAGTGGCTCCGCTTGAATTGGTTCTTCACGCAAATCACCGACTAAACTTTTTGTGCAGCCTATTCCGGTTGCACCCCTTGTACTGGCGAGAGAACTTGGTATCCCGGCTCGGCTTGGTGCAGAGCCGTTCCGGCTTGGTTAAGGCCTCGAGGGTCTTGTACTGGTTCCCGTGCGCTCTCATATGTTAGACGAAGCATGAATGAATGGAAATCTTATTCATTTCATTGTATTGATGTATCAATATATATACAAAAGAAAGGGAATAAAAAAGGAATAAGTGGTTATAGAGAATAACAGAATTTGCAAAACTCTACTGTTCCTTTCTAGTCTGCACACCATGTGTTTGCGATAAATTCTCCTCATGTGTAGCTGAGTCCGAAACAGAGGTATATATCTTAATACTCCCCTTCGAGTCTAACAGTGTATCTATAACATTGAGACTCGTCTTGAATCGAAGAAATTTGTCAGCAACCAATGGTTTTGTTAAGACATCTGCAATTTGATCTTTGGAGCAAATGAAACTTTAAGCGTGCTAGCAGCCACCCTATCTCTAACAAAATGAAAGTCAATATCCATATGTTTTGTTTTTGAGTGATAGATAGGGTTAGTTGAGAGGTACGTCGCCCCTAGGTTGTCACACCATAAAGTAGGAGCTTGAGAAAGCTTGATGCCAAGTTCACACAACAGAGTCTGTAACCAAATTAGTTCAGTTGTTGAGGAAGCTATCGGCTTGTACTCAGCTTCCGTTGAGGACCTAGCAACAATTTATTATTTTTTGGAGCTCCAAGAGATTAGGTGTTTGTCGAGGTAGATGCAAAACCCTCCAGTGGAACGGCGATCATCTGGACAACCCCCCTCCCCCCCAATTGGAATCCGAGTTAACTTGGAGAGTAAGACCTGATTTGGATGCAAAGAACAGACCATCATTTATGGTGGCTTTCAAATATCTAAGGATGCGCTTCACGGCACTCCAATAAGGGGCATTGGGGGAATGCATGAATTGGCAAACCTTGTTGACGGAGTAAGAGATGTTTGGTCTTGTCACCGAGAGGTATTGCAAACCTCCCACAATACTGCGATATAGTGTATCATCCTCAAAATCTGGGGTATCAGATTTGGAAAATTTTAGAGAGGCAGCCATTGGTGAGGACATGGGTTTAGTATGAAGCATAATGCTTCGGCTGAGAAGATGTTTGATGTATTTTCTTTGGGATAAAACAAGTCCATCAGTGGTGTAATCAACTTCAATACCCAAAAAGAAAGACAGAGAACCTAGATGTTTTACTGGAAAGGCAAGTCCTAAATCATGAATGAGATCAGTGATTGCCAACTGTTTTGAGGATGTTATGACTATATCATCCACATGTATGCGCAAATACATATGAATATCATTGCAATTGAGAATAAACAAAGATGGGTCTGCTTTAGAGGCAATAAAACCGTAATCAAGGAGCCAGGAAATTAACTGGGCAAACCACATTCGTGGTGCTTGCTTAAACCCATAGATAGCTTTCTCAAGCTTGCAAACGTGGGAAGGCTGAGAATGATTCACAATTCCTTGTGGTTACTGCATATAGACATCATCAGTGAGCACACCATGTAAAAAGGCATTTTCAATGTCAATTTGATGCAAAAATCAACCACGAGAGACAGCGATGGATAGAATTAGCCGAATGGTGGAAGGTTTCACTACTAGGCTGAAGGTGTCATGGAAATCAACACCTGGTTGTTGATGAAAACCTTTGGCAACGAGATGTGCCTTCCGTCTCTCAAAAGAACCATCGGCTAGGGTTTTAGTGTGAAAAACCCAATGGCATCCTAGAACATTCGTGTGAGGTACAAGAGGTACCAAAATCCATGTTTGATTCCAGATGAGAGCTTCGTATTCCTTAGTCATGACCTCCTTCCATTCTGTGTGTTTAACAGCCTCGAAAAAAGTCGATGGATCATCTGGTACACCTACAGAGACAGTGAGACAATTTCGAGTAGGATAGTTCCATTAGTAAAACTTCAGGGACAAGAGGAATTTGTGTGGGATCGAGGAGAGCGAGGAGGGATAAGACACGGGTTAGGGATATTCGAAGCAGGGGATGGAGAGGATTTTGGAGAAGGGTCATAGGAAGGGGATGGTGTTTGTAAGAGTATTGGGTTGGAGATTGAGTTAGGCCATGGTTGATAGAAGAGAGCAGTATATGGGTGCTTGGATGTGGGCCTAAGATGGAGGAAGAAAAAATGGGTAAGGAGGCCGTCTGGGAGGGAGATGGACCAAATTGTGGTTTAGGCTGAGTTTTGGACAGAGGGAATGAATTTTCGTTGAATATTACATCGCGGGAAATGTACATGCGATTAGTGTTTAGGTCATGAAACTTGTAGCCTTTATGGGTTGGGCTATAACCTAAGAAGAGACATGACGTGGACCAGAAATTCAATTTGTGAGAGGAATATAGTCAGAGATTGGGCAAACATTCACACCCAAAGACTTTAAGGAATTTGTAGTCGGGTGATTTGTTGTTTAGGACCTGAGTGGGTAAGAGATTAATTAGGAAAATCGCAGTGATGAGTGGGCTAGGAGGGCAAGGCCCATTTCTACAATATGACGATGCTTTCGTTCTATGAGACCGTTTTGTTGGTGAGTATGAGGGCATGAAAATCTGTGACTAATGTGACGCCCCCAAATTCCGCTTGGGATCGGACGGACATTTGAAGCGTCGAGACATGCAACACAAGGTTACCTGCCCCCGTTCATGACATATAAGATGCAATATTCCTAACATGCATCTAGCATTATGCAATATTCGCAGCGGATAATTTTTTTTTTTCTTCAGCAATACTATGCACCAAACTGAAATATCCCAAATACTTAAAACATTCTTCATACATAATGACATACTCAAAAACTGATATCACAACACTAGTCCGAAAAGGTTGTGATCAAAAGAGTGATGGAGATTGAACTCCACAAATACAAGTAGTAATCTGAGGTAACTACTGTACGAACACCTACATCGCATCGTCGCTTAGGTGACCGTTTCCAGTTGGTCGTTTCCCGATTCTCCTTCAGATCCTGTAAAAGATCTACCATTCGGGGGAATGGTAGTTGGGACTACCACAGTGAGATTTGATTACAAATCTCAG
>QEOY01001438.1:322396-420053 GCA_003123805.1 Juglans sigillata
CGTCCGGAATTATGAAAATAGGCTATTGTGCCATAAAATCCTAAATAATCCACCGAGTCTAATGGCGTAGACCATAATGCATTCTGACACTTCTAACCACCTCAAATAAATAAAACTCATATTTCTAGCAGCATAGTGAGTGATAACACTGACTATGTTGACAGACTAAAACCTATGCAATAGGTCGATTCGTAAAAACTTATGGGGTTTTCACGAGAGTCCTAAAGTCAAAAGAAATTCCGCCAATGAATTTCTAGCGGGCTGTTACAACTAATGCTGAGTTGTTTGCATAAAGGGGTGAGAGGTTGAAATTCACCTCCCCCATCAGTTTGTAAGGTGATGAGCTTGGTATTAAATAGTCTTTCAATGAATGGTTAAAAATTTGAGAAAATTTGGAAGACATCCGATTTTAACTTGATAGGAAAGATCCAAGTAAAACGTGTAAAAGAATCCACAAATGAAATTAGTATTTATAGCCATTTCTTGAGACATAGTGGGTTGGACCTCATATGTCAGCACATAACAGTTGTAAAGGCCGAGTATAATAGGCCTGTATTGAAGGAAAATCAAATTGATGACATTTTGCTAAGGGACATTCGGAGCACTGGAAAACAGAGTTGTGGGAGATATTGGTAAACACTTGGACCGTATAACACTGGAAAACTATCAGCTGGTTTCTCTGACTATTCATATGAAAAGCTCGCATGGAGGAGGTTGTTGATATAAAGGAGCAAGTGTGTTATAAAATCAAGAACCTTTTAGCTCAAGTTTTACGTACCAAATCAAATAAACCATTCATCAAGAGTTCAGATATTGCAATTTTAAAGCAACTTGGCTTTCGGACTATGCTTGTTAAGAATAATAAAATTCAGATTTTGAAATGTATGTGCCATGCACAAAACTATGTGAAGCTGAATATGGATGAGATTAGCATCGAGAACCCTGAAAGAAGTGGAGGTGGAGGAATCCCTAGAGATGCAAAGGTTCATATGATATTTGAATTTTTTAAACATTTACGACATCTGTTCCAATAATATTGCTGAGATTCGAGCTCTCTCGGATGGTCTGAATATCTACGCACAGATGAATATAACTCATGTTGAAGTGGAAATTGACTCTAAACTTGTGGTTCATTGGTGGGATAAAGGTGGGTATGTCCCTTGGAGGAGTCATACATACTGGAATCAAGCTAAACTAATGGCGAGCTCAATGGTGGTACGGATCTTCCATTCTTTTCGAGAAACGAATCATGTAGTAGACAAATTAGCCAAGCTGGGATCTAGTGGTAAGGAGGAGTTCTTTGAGTCCAATCATAGTCTTCCTAAAAACATTCTGGGAGCTATTTGTATGGATAAAGCTAGTCTACACATTCTTCGTCATAAATAACAAGTTTGTTTCTAGCTTTTAATTTTCTTATGGTCTACTTTTTACTTGTTGTTTTTGTGTTTTTATTTACCCTTATGTATTGTATAGTGATAAGTTTTTATAGTTAGTTTTGATGCCTAGATTTGGCCTTTATTATTATTTGTAACCCCCAGGTGTCCATTGTAATCACAATATTTTCCCACCATAAGTGAGGATTATCAATAAAATTAGGATACCGTCATCTTCTAAAAAATAAAAAACAAAAGTCACTCTAGTTAGCATCAATTCAACCACTACTTGATTAAACAACTGCAGATGCAACCAAAATAACCATTAAACAGGATCATCATCATATATATATATATAAAAAACACATGAATCGTATTTTTGAACATATTATATATGAGAAATACTCTAGCCACAAAGTGATTATACAAAAGTAATCTCACAAACTGATGTGGTTTGATGTGGTTTGTCAGATTGTAAAGTTACTTTTATTGTAAAGCAGATCTGACGGATCACATGAAGTCACGTCAGTTTGTGAGATTACTTTTGTGTAGTTCTTTTGTGGCTGTAGCACTCATCTAATTCAAAAGTCATGGCCGTGTCGTTACAGAAATTAACATAATATTATGGGTAGTGCTACGTCCACCGCTCCTAGCTACTGCTGGGAGCTATCATTAGATATAATTGTTCTTCTTCTTTTTGTTGTCTTTTTTTACATGTATTTTTTTATGCTTTTAAATATTTTTTAAAAAAATAAAAAAATCACAATATTATTAAAAAATATTTTCTAATCACTAAGTAAAAAGAAGAATTAAAACATTAATAAAAGATTTCAATAGTAACATCGAGCTGTAAGAATCAGTAGTAAGAATATCATTTTTCTTGATCCCGCTACTTATTTTCATGTGTTTTGTTTTTGCTTTTTATTACAGGTATTTTTTTAACACTTTTAAATATATATATATATTTTAAATTACAATATTATTAAAAAATAATTTGTTAATCACGAAGTAAAAACAAAAATAAACAAAACAAAGCAAAAAAATAAAAACAATGAAAGAACGGGAAGTTTCGCATTTTTCTAATATTATATATAATATATAAGTAATATATAAAATATATTATCATTAATTTATAAGCAGTAGTACTACTAATATTAGGTGAGAAACTGCGTGGTTGCTTAATTGGGTAAAAGACCAATAGATTTGTTCAAGGAAGCTTGAACAGTACTTTAAATTAAACTTACCTTTTGACATTTATAATAATATTAACTAATTATCATTGAAAAGGTCAAGATATGATATTGAAATGAGCATAGATTTTGGAGAGTAGAAGTAGTACTCCCACATCATTTTCTATGCTTTGTGTTAGGGTTGCTTGCCTATGAATAGTTTGAAAAGGTTGAAATTGGTGTCCGTTCGATTGTTGTATATATATATATATAATGAGAAGTATTATAGATACAAAAAAATTATATAAAATAAATTCACAAACTTACGTAATTTTATAAAATCTGTTAGATCTACTTTATAATAAAAGTAACTTTACAATCTGACATATCATATCAAATCACATCAATGTGTGAGTTTATTTTTATGTATTCCCTATGTGGCTAAAGCATTTTTCATATATAAGCAAACTATCCATAGAATTTAATATTAATTATATTTAACGTACGCTTAAGTATAAAATTTTAAAAAAAAAAACATTTTAAAAAAAATAAAAAAATAAAAAAAGTATGATATATAATGTATAGTATGTGAGACTTATGAATAGTAATGCTCTTATAATTTGTTTTCTTGTGAAACACTTGTTGGAGCTCCTTTTGTGAGATTGAACTTTGAAGAAGTTGTATGAAAAGTCTGGTCAAAAGTTTTTAAATTTGTCTATTCTCCCCCTTTATCTTCTGTCCTTTTATATATGTCACATCACTTCTTATTTATGTCTCTTCATTCCCTCTCACTTTCTTTCCTATTAGAGCATTCTACTTGACCAAATGAAGAGATTAGCTAAAATTTAAATAATTTGTACTAAAAAGACTCTACATTGGATTAACCTTCTCCAAAATAATTTAAATTTATGCTACAGTGATTAGTCAAATATAGAGAATCATAATTGGTTTACCAAATATTAAAATAATAATTTTTCACTCCAATTAAATTTAATCTCAATTTTTTTTTATTAGCATTAAATGACATTTGAAAATATGATTTTTTTTAATATTAATTTAATCAGAATATAATTATTATTAATATTAAATTGGTAGAATTATAAAATGTGATAAAAATAAATTAAATAAAAATAATTATTAATTTAATAATATTTTATTATTATATAGAGAGTGAATGACTAATCTAATGTGGAGATTGAATTTAAATAGAATAGACAAATGTAAAAAAGTATGATATTGGCTAAATTTTGAAGATAGATTTGACCAATCCAATGTGAATGCTCTTAATAAGAGCGTTGGCAATAGACTAGCCAAATATCAATGCAAGTCTAAACTTTAGCTAGATGTGAGAAAAAGCTTTCATATTGGACTAGCTAAAAGTTCAAAACTTAAGATTTGAGCTACAGTAAATCTTAAGTCCTCTCTAAACATGACTAGCTACTATTCACAATGGAAATTAATATTTTATTATTTCATCACTTTCCTCTCTCTTTGAATGGTAAAACATGCATGGCATGCACATTATTTATTCTACTGATTGCGAATATTGATAGAGTAGATACATTATTTTTACAAAGCATGAAGATATAGGAAATATATGAATTGTATTTGTTAAAAAAAAAAAATTAAAATATTATATTATCATTTTAACCTTAAGATAGCTAGTCTAATGTAGACTCATTTAGTCAAAAATTAATACTATAGCCAAAAATTAAGATTCTAACTAAATTTTAGACTTGACAATGACTAGACGATTGCCAATGCTCTAAAGACCTCCTATCTTGTGCTGGGCTTAAAAAATACTAGGGGCCATAGAATATTTTATCCCTTCCATGGTGAATTAAGGCACTCGAAAAAACATATATAATATTAAATATAATATTAAAATATATAAATCTTGTACACTCCTTTAAAAAAAAATCTTACTACTAAACAATAAGTTTTTCATATAAATAACAAATTTTTCTACATTTTAAAGAAAATAAGCAACTTAAAACTATACAAATTTTTATTTATTTTTTATTCTCAAAAGAAAAATTTATCATAAGCTTTTGAATTTCTTTAGGTGTTTGTGCAGAAATTCTTCTATTTCAGAACGTTAACGGGCCGTTAAAAGAAACAAACAACCTCATGGGCCGTAGAGTCGTTTTACCCTATGGGCCACACATCTTATTTATGAGCATGATAAAAGAGAAAGGCCCATGCTTAGTGGACCTCCGAAATACTAGTACCGACACTCTCTCCAGGTCAACGTTGTAAACGTCGTCGTTAACCTGAGCATAGCACTGCTCCCATTGTTCTTATGTTAATGTATCAGCGTTCGGAGTGTGCAGAAGCTTCTAGGCTTCTAGCCTCTTGCGGGTTGATTTTGGCCTCAACTTATCAACTTAATGACTTAATTTGTCAACATTTCCAAAATTAATTTCTTTTTCTCCCCTAAACCGTTTTAAAGAAACAAACTTTTTCAGTTTCCAAACAGTTAGTTAACATGATATCAAAATTCCAAAAAATTTCTTCTAGTATGCTTTCCGTCTTAGGCCTCATTAGAGTATTCTCATTGGATTAACTAAAAGTTAAATCCATTGAAAATTTAGCTATTAAATCATAAAATGTGATCACATTGGAATAGCTAAATTTCAAATAATTAGAATTTAGCTATAGTCACTTCTAAAATTATTTTTAAATTTGAAAGGAACTATTCATTCATCAAATACATTTTATATAAATTATTTATCTTTCCCTTTTAAATGAAAATTGGAAAAATATAATTAGAATATGATTACTAATTAATATATAATATTATGAATAGTAAAATATGATAAAATAAAATAAATTCATAATTAAAAAAATTAAAATATTTTTGAAATTATTAATTATTTATTATTATATAATGAATAAATGGATAATCTAATATAGAAATTTGATGTGAATTATCAAAGTTAAATTCATCTTATATTATTTTATTATTATATAATAAAAAAATAGTTATTCCAATGTGGAGACTTATGTGAATGAAATAGTTAAAAATTAAATTTATCTTATATTCATAAAAAAAAATATTTTAATTTTAATTAATTCAATAAGAATAGTTTTAGTTATGCATAAGACGAGATAAAATATTTTATTAAATAAAATATTATTATATTATAATTTTTGATCGATCCATAAGCATCAATAAAATATTTCTGTGGACTCAAAAAGAGCTTTCAGGGTGACTGGGGGAGGGGCCTTCTGCTATCCGTACACGTATCCCAAACTCAAGAGGGCGAGGGACAAAGCTCTCCAAAGGAGCCCCCACCCAGGAAACGGGGGATGGATGGATGGTAAACAGATACTGCCACCAAATCCATTTTCATTAGCTTATTTTGGAATATTCAAGCTTCTTTCCTCCCGCTAATGTTTGGACCTTTCAATTCAACATCAAGTATTTCTCATTCTCTTTTGAATGCTAATAATGATAAGCTAACATTTTGTACAAAAAAAAATGAGGTATTTTAATATTCATGTGTTCTATAAGTAATCTGATTAATAAATAAAATGATCAAAGGCACAATCAGTATTTTACGCTCAAAGTCAATGCTATCAATTTCAAATAAAGTTGCATGATATAATAGTTAAGTATTGATACACATAATATATTTTACAATAATATTATAAGATAAAGATATTTTACAACATATTATTGTGAAATATATGTAAAAGAAAAAAGTCTTATTGTAAACGAGTTCGCACACCGATGCTGACACAAGATATTCATTTCTGCGTTTGGATATTAAACTGAATTGAGTTGAGATAATAAAATATTGTTAAAATATTATTTTTTAATATTATTATTATTTTAAGATTTGAAAAAGTTGAATTGTTTATTATATTTTGTGTTAAAATTTAAAAAAATTATAATAATGAATTAAGATGAGTTGAAATAAATTTAGTAACCAAACAAATCATAAAACAATGCGAATTAAAGACATAAATATTTTAATGAGACAAATAACCTTTTATTTTTTCAAAATTTTTATTTTATTTTATTTTTTTCAATAAAAAAAATCATGTCAATATTAATATACAATTTAATACACCAAACTACTTATATCAAATGAAAAATAGTGCGTATAAATATTTTTCATAATAGTTATACAAACAAAGCACCTCCGACAACCTCAAAGTGATCGGTCGGACCCATGTTTTTCTAATTTTAGATAGGAAACTCCATAGCCCAATTCTACAGGCATCTTTCTTAGCTACTTATACACAAAGCACAAGCATGGTAATTTGGTAATAAGGGTCTAGCTGTCTAGAGCACAGTGATAATGTTCACTGTCCAGTCTTGTCCACCCCCCTCTGACTATGTCTACCCCCTCGTACATTAGTCTTCATGATCTCATTGACAAACTAGTTTGGTTTATTTCACACGGGAAATTGCACTATAAAATTGGTGTTACAACACAATTAATAATAATGTTGTTATCTTAGATATGTGGTCTATATATATATATATATGGAGCTCTAAGAAAAGGGCACCCATAGTGGGACCCATAGTGGGCATCCCTTCACCTCTTCTTGGGGGTTATGAAGTGGCTCTTAAGCCACTTCATGAGACTTGATGGCTGGCCCTTAATGGTCAGCCAGGGGGTTACACTAGAGAGTCTATTTACATAGTCTCTCCCCCTCTTTGGATGTGATACACTTAGATAAACATGCTCTCTCTCTCAAATGGTTCACTCTAGTTATGACGTCTAGGCTGTAGACCGTGTGAGTGTTGCTCTAGTATTACCACGTACTCTAGTATTACCACGTAGCACACTCTACTATCGATGTGAAAATCCTGGATGAACAACGACGCTGGAGAATCCGTGAAATAACCGCACTAGATCCGAGATATTTCCTGTGAGGTAATATCGCTTCCGCTGTACATTCTGATCTAGTATTTCTAACATTAGTATCAGAACCACAGATTGGTTGTTCTCGATTTGTAATTTGCTGTGCATATTGTATTTTTTTTTTATCGAAAATTTTTTCCCACCCAATGAAATTTTTTTTAAAAGCACGATGAGAAAGTTTTTATTTTCTCTCGGTAACCACCACACCACCATGAGAGGTGGTTCATGTAATATTCGCCACTTGATGGATGCTGATCATGGTTAACGCAACAAAAGGATCGATGCACAGGCATCGGGTGTGGCCATATCATGAGTTAGCAACCTGCACTAGAGGGTATTGTGCACCCCGGTGCTATGAGCACCACAAGAGTCACAGCAAATCATGGGTGTCGCGAACACAGTTGTAGTGTCCATGACCTCGGTGTAGCGCGCGTTGGAGGGTTGCGGCATGCACCTAAGGTGTTGATGCCGCAGACCAAGTAGAGCACCACAGTTGGTGGTTGGCTCCTCGACGGAGGTGCTGTGTTTTGTTGCGCGCAGAGCAACACTGCGAAGCTCTGCATTGCACAGGGCACGACAGCTCCATTTTCCTGAGCTGCGCTGAGCTGTGGGAAGAGCCGCTCTCGTGGCCAAGCACAGCACGCTGCCACAAGGGGCAGCGTTGGGTGGTGGCAAGCTAGAGGCTCTACTGCTTGCAGAGGAACACCACGAGTTTTGACGTGTTACTGAGCACACAAAGAGCAGGGTGCTGCCAACTCTGTTGCACGCAGAGGAGCACAGCAGCAACGCGGCTCCCTAACACGCAGCTACAGCATAAGATGTGGCGGTGATTAAGATGGGGCAGCCAAAACCCACTGTCTTCCATGGTGGGCAGAGCTCTGTGGAGTAGAAGAGAGGGTGGCAGCGGTTACAAGTTGATGATCCATATTTTTAATTTTTCTTCTGTTACAAGAACAGTAACTTGTGCTAAAGGAAGAAGAAGAAGCACTGTGGATTGTTTTTAAATCATTTTGTTTTTTTTATGAATTTGGGTTGTGGGTTGTAAATCAAGTGGGTTGTTTTTTATTAAATCAAGTGTTTCGGCCCAACCCATGTATCTTTTTAAAAAAAAAAAAAAACTCCGACCCATTTCCTATCCTGTTAAGGGTGCTTGTGAATAGGAAGGTGAGCCCATCAAGCAAAGGCACGCTCTGGAGCTGGGCACCCAAAGGGGTGCGACCCATTAGCTATCTCAAAATAGTGACTTTTTGACGAAAGGCTTGGGTTGTGTTTTTGAACCTAAGACCTCACACACATAGGTTATAAGCTCAACCATTGGACTAGAGCTTATTGTTAGTGTATTTGTTAATTTTATTTATTTATTGAGCATGTTATTGTGGCATAAAATTGTTTTTTTGAAATATTTTTGCATGTCATTATAGTTATTAAATACATGCTTGCCATGATATTATTTTTGTCATATTTGTTGGGCATTTTATTTTACGTTATAAATTGTCTAGATTATTATTTATGTGAATAATAATTATTTGAATGAAATGTGATGATTATTTTTTGTACATGTATTGTGATTATATGTAATTGTACAAGCTTATTTTATCATTTGTATTGTTAGACTATTTTTAAGAATTGTCTTCAGTTTTTAGAAAGTAATAAACTAGAGGACTAAGTAGCTCGAGTTTGATTAGTCCATGCTTCTAATTGGCTCAAATGAATTTCTTTGATCTGAGAAGAAATTATTTTTTTTCATGTGACTAACTCGGTAGATTGTTTATCCTAGTGGGAGTATGGTTGAGATTGATTTGGAATTAATCTCTTATACGATATAAATTTGCGCAAAAATTAAGTTAGAAATTAATAATTAGACATTGAGGTGCAAGAGATGACTAAGAAGCTTAGCGAATTTTCGATCTTGTAACATGTATTAATTATTTTTGTTCTGACTTAGATTAATGCGGCAAATTTCTTATATGTGTGTGCAATTAGATGCTCATAGTTTAGTAACTTTGAGATAACCATTATGGGAATACTATACCAAATCTCTCTGAGATAAGACCAGCATAGCAACATCTCTAAAAGTGTCTCGTTATACTCCAACTCATTTGGTCACATTAGACAGCATCCCAATCCCTCTCGAGTCCAAATGACTCAAAGCAATGCTCAATCTCCATAAAATATGATGTACTCACAGCTATATTGCAACTCCCAAGAAGCAACATAACTTGCCGGCAATGAGTACACACCATTATCGATGTGTTACCAAATAGTCTTCCATTCGCGCTCATGTCATTTAGTTTCAGTCCAGTCACTTTTCCAGCAATACATCTTTAGACCGCATCATTCATGATCATAAATAACATGCCAAAGTAGTAGACACTAAAACATCAACCTCGTAACATAGTCAAAGGTCTCCTAAAGGCATAAATAAATTAAGGTCATCAATTATGACCTACAAGACTCACACGGTGAGGAAACAGGGAACCATTCACTCACCTCTACTGTTGGTCGCAAAAGCACATGTAGTATGAAATACATATTACGGTGGAGTTCTCTTTCCAAAGAAAGAGTGTATATCTATTCTCAATTTACCGTACAGATTTTAGTTTAGTCTCTATCTCAGCGCCTAACCCGAGTCTCTTCATTTGCTCGCTATCCAAAGCGCCAAAGAGGATCTCGCATCTGGCTAAACCACAGGTTATATGGATTGTGGGTAACCATGCACGGTCCTTAGACCTCATCTTAGCTCCCACCAAGGAGACATATCTTTTGTGTCTTACAACGTATCCCTCTCTGGACAAGTACCGAGTGACACATTGTCTCATTTTTGTTCTCTACCTCTTTGTAGCGCCAAAGGCGATCGCTCGTGCTAGTGAGCCAATCTAAGCCTGTCAACATACATTTTTCACCATAACTCCTAAATTTATGGTGAATGTGTGTGCTTACCAAAGAATGCTTTCAATCACGTCACATGATCATAGAACACATCAGTATCATGTGCATGACGAGCGATACCATGAGGTACAAAGAAATCACATGGTCAATAACAAATTATTAAACCACAACTCTCAAGTGGTGTTTAATGACAATTTCTCTCCTTGCGCATTCTAATGTGTAGTAACTTTCTAAAACATGCTCATACCGAGAGACTCATCTTTTACATGTAAAAGTCCTTTGCACAACCATGACGTCAGCGATGACTCATTGCGAATCTTATTTAGGTCAGACTCACAATATAAGTCGTAGATTCTAGTCAGCAAGTCTAACTGCGATTTTTAAGAATCTATAAGGTGACCACAAATGTTATTCAGCAAACTTAATTTGTGACTTCAAGATTTCATATAAATCTCTTGCACTCAACAAAAGTATGTGAGATAACCATTATTTATTTTTCATTAAGGGTAAAGCGATTAGGGCCTTTTGCCCCCAAAAACAATCATAATAGTCTAGTCATTACTTTTAAAGACAATCGCATCACAAACTCACCTAGCCAAGTAAGCCATATTTACCCTCTAACAAAATCTTAATCTCTAACTCCCATGAGCAAATCATAATGGAAACACCAAGCAGTATAGGCAAAACTAGATTCTTTAGTATTTTTCATCTCATTAATTGTCTATGGATTTTGAACAAGAGCTCTTGGAAAATGTTTTTCTTATAAACAGTCTCACAAGCTATGAAGCCTAAGCTACTTTTCACAAACTCATGCCCATCACCTCGTAGTATGGAAAACCTCTTATTATGCGACAATTAATTATCTAAGATAACTAGTTCGCAATATCTCTTATGATGACATTTTTCTAATATTGTCAACAGCGTTCAAAGAACCCAATTTTATTCAATAAGTCGTTTAATAAAAAATAATGACTAGGTACATTGTATCTTTGAATAGATGGTTTGTTTAGGCCGTATGTAAACAGCACCAGCAACATTGATTCGCTTTATATACCAAAATAGTACTAGCAACAATCATGCGCTCAACGTACTTTATGCCTAAACATCACAAAAGCTAACTATCTAATTCTCCAATGAGAATAAGCTATTTAACTCTTTTAAGAAAAGTTCCAATAAATATGCAATCATTAGCTATCTAAATGCAACTCAATTAGTGACAAGAGATGGATCTATACCTCTATTAACTCCACTTTTCCTTTGTCAACTAGATCAACAACCCCAGGTTGGATCATATAAGTGAAGCAAATTTAAGATTTTATGTTGGGATTCCTATTATGTGAATTCAATACCTTTAGCATAGCCATATTACAAATATTCCATTCTAATCTCTAAACGATAAGAGAATACTGATATAAAGCTATCACGCTATTTATAAGGATCCTTATAATCTATAACTTTTGGGAGTCACTATCACTAGTGGTACACCATCACTCAAATGTATACTCGCATTAGTTGTTGAATTACTCCCACTATTTTCGATGATCTTTAAAAAAATTTGAAAAAATTAAGGTTAAGGTAATGTGGAATGCAACGTGAAATGAAAACATGATGAAAACGTTCTTTCCAAAAAATAAGTGTTACAAAAATCCACAATTCCCCACCCTCGCCGAAAATACGAGTAATTTTCTTGACTCAACCAAAAATTGATCAAGCTTAAATCCCCTCGATTTTTAATAGAATTCACATTTGCACAAAATAGTCACTCAGCCTTTCTCAAAAGCGAATGAACTCAATCTAAAGACGATAAATCAGAATTAAGGTTGCAACCTCATATTACATCAATTCAAGTGTGATGTAACAACTGTTTTGCACCATAATTCATTTATAAAATCATTCTCAGCAAGTCAATAAACTGCGAGATAATTGTTCTCATCATATAACTCATACGATTGCGATTTCAAAAAAATTTTAACTGAAAAATATATTTTCATAAAAAAAATTTAGATCGCATTTATATGATGAAACATCATATTTATTATCAAAGTCCTTAGTGTGCATGTATAGAAAATTTCACATAGAAAATGCTCATTTGTCTTTTCTCTTTGACTCTACTAAATCAAGGAGAGGGATCTCATTAGCGAGAAAATATTCAATTTGTCAAGCTTCACACTCATCATCTTATGCCTCCAAGACATATTTTAGTATATCATTTCTCCACCCGAGAAATAATACCATTAAATCAATGAGTGATCATTCAACTTCTAAACCTCTAGAAATTCTCACTAACACCATTACTTTCAATAAGTCTTAAATCAAATTAGGTCTAAACTTCTTTAATATCACATTAAAAGCACTAATAAAAAAATAATGTTTTTTGCAACAAATGCAGTATGCGACGTTTTAGCCGCTAACTAGCGATATATCCTTATTTCTTGCATACTCAATATTTTTCATATTCTCCAATCCACTATAGGAGAGAAAAGAAAAACTTTGCAAGAAATTATTTTAGCCTAAAACCTATCTTGCATCAATGCAATAACGAACAAGATTTTTAGACTTAATTTAAGTCGTACCTAATTATTCAGACTTTAGCCATAGTTACCATGCAAACCTCCAAGGTGCTTGGTATTATTACTCTCAAGGGGTGCTCCAAAGTTTATATATCTGCAAGAACCTATTTGTTCTCACTAGAGAGAAATAAAACTTGAACAAGATTACCAGTGCTAATACCACATAGAGGTGAGTGAATGGTTCCATACTTCCTCACCGTGTGAGTCCTATATGTCATAATTGATTACCTTAATTTATTTATGCCCTTAGGAGACCTTTGACTATGTCACGAGGTTGATGTTTTAGTGTCTGCTACTTTGGCATGTTATCTATGGTCATGAATGATGCGGTCTAAAGAGGCATTGCTGGGAAAGCTACTGGACTGAAACGAAATGACATGAGTTCGAAGGGAAGACTATTTGGTAACACATCGATAATGGTGTGTACTCATTATCAGCAAGTTATATTGCTTCTTGAGAGATGCAATATAGCTATGAGTACATCATGTTTTATGGAGATTGAGCATTGCTATGAGTCATTTTGACTCAAGAGGAATTAGGGATACTTAGTATGATGTGACCAAATGAGTCGGGGCATAACGAGACACTTTTAGGGATGTTGTTATGCTGGTCTTCTCTTAGAGAGATTTGGTATAGTGCTCCCATTTTTCTTTTACAGCTGTGCTCGATGGTCGCACGGCCTATTTGCCAATATGAACAAGATTGAGAACATATTGAGGGATGCAGATCTGGGGGTCTTACCCACTATGTGTGAGTGGGAGATGTAAGAAATGAGCATCCATAGTTGGCACCCATTCACCTCCTCTTCGGGGTTATGAAGTGGCTCTTAAGCCACTTCATGAGGCTTGATGGCTGGCCCTTAATGGCCAGCTAGAGGATTACACTAGAGAGGTTAGTTACATAGTCTCTCCCCATCTTTGGGTGTGATACACTTGGATAAACAAGCTCTTTCTCTCAAATGGTTCTCTCTAGTCACGGCATCTAGACTGTGTAACGTGTGAGTGTTGCTCTGGTATTACCACGTAGCACATTCTACTATCGATGTGAAGATCGTAAATGAACAACAATGTTGGAGAATCCATGAAACAATCGTACTAGATCCGAGATATTTCCTGTGAGGTGGTATCGCTTCTGCTGTACATTCTGATCTAGTATTTCTAATAGGAGCCTAATTCATTTTATAATGATATTTGGATCTGATCATCATCATGTTGATTTACCACTTTCTTTATTTTCAAGCTGTAAGTTGGTAGAAAATTGATGCATATATTAATTATATATAGAACCAACTATCATGATCATGATCATACTATTTTATAAATGACGTTTCGACGTTACCCTTGCATTAATTTGTACCTACTAGCTACTACTATAACTATGAAGATTTTTTTTTTTTTTTTTGCATGGGTTCAGATTAATATTATATATACCCAAATGAACCCAATTAAATGAATATGTAGTTGATTTATATTTTTTTCTAAAATGTCTATATATCATGTTTAGCAACTCATGTTACGTAAAGGAATCTCGGATACCAGTATACTTTTGCATGAGGTATATATACGTACGTACGATTGTTGTAACTTGCTTTAGAAGAGTAATGATTATAAAATAGTCATATGGCGATCAGTATCATATTTATAATTTTATTTAAAATGATGGTCCCACTTCAGCATACTACATATCTTTCAACGAAAAAATTAATTAAAACCTTATATTAATTTAAAAGAGAAAACAAATAATAGTTTTGGTGGGAAAAATCTCCAAAATTTAAATTTGTTTGTAACATAAATTTAAAATAGTGAGTTTGAAAAAGACAAACCAGAGTAATTTTTTGTGTAATAGAAGTTGTTTGTCCCTAAGTATCATTTCCTTGTGTGAATCGTCACCCCCAGTAGATTATAACTGGCAATCAAAGTATCTTTCCTGCTACAATCAGTTGTCCGCCTTGGAGTGGTTGTTGCGGTATGAGCTGTTCAAGTGAAGTGAGGCTGGCGAGATGTCCTCCCGCCATCTTCCTTGGCGAGCTTGGGCAAGGATGCGAGGAAGCTTCACGGCAAACTGTGGCAAGGTGCTTCTATGGCGAGCACTAGTGCGAGTGGCAAGGAGGTTCCCTTGTAGATAGTAGGCGGGGAGCTCCCATGTCGTGAAACCTTGGTCACCATGGGACGGCGAGATGTTGACCCAAGCGCGACTGGCGAGATGTTGGAGAGGCTAGGAGATATTGTCTACACGGTCAGTTGCTCACCTAATTTGCTCGCCACATTCATTTGCCTATCATGGAATGGTTGTCCACCCATTTGTTGCTTGCCACCTTTGCTTGCCATGAAGCTAGTAATCTGTCCCTGTACGCGTGTGTTGTTGGTCGCCACCTTTGCATGCCACATTCAGTTGCGTGGTCTGTCAGTGTGTTTTTGCTCACCTCCTCTCAATTGACCGCCCCCATGGGTTGTTTGAGGTTGTCTTTGTAGGCAATGGAGTATCTAGGATGTACGCGATTGGTGAGGGTGGCGATGAAGCATCCAAGATGTGCAATGTTTCCACAATGTTGGCGAAGAGCTTCTCCAGCTGGTAAAGCGTCTATGCCATCATGTTGGTGGCAAAAGAAGCTGGCGAGCTCAATGATGACCGTCGTTGACCTCATTAGCTCACGATCGTCACCAATCTTGTATAGAACTATGCTTGGCGACGAGGGAATGGTGAGGAACATCATGTGGGAGAGTACTGGGGACAAGGAACTTCAGTGGCGAGTACCGTGGTCGAGGACTACCATGCTGGTGACAAAATAAGCCAACATGACAAAATAAGCAAGCGAGCTAGGTGTGCTCAAGCTGGCTCTCTCAGGGTCTCACGGTGCGCTACTGCAGAAGAAGCCGACATCTTAGGTGGTGGCTGGCGACAGTTCTGCTAGCACACGGACACTTGGCTTCTAGCTTTTGACAGCGTACATGGTGCAGTCGACGACAACTTGTGGGGTGACCCGGCAGGCAAAGCTATGGGGAAGAAGGCCACTATTCTAGGGATAGAGGCCACCGGCAAGCCATGTGGCACTTGTTGACTGGCTCGCTGGCTAGCGACTTGCTAGTGGGTGGTGCTGCCCACAGTGTGTACTGATCCATGCCTCTGTTCCTCGGATCTAGCTTTGCCATTGGGTGGGAAGCACCTCTTCGAAGACAGAAAGCACCAAAGGACTCAGTTGTGGAGACCTAGTGATCGAGACCGTGTCGCGCCACTCACAAAGGTGGTGGGCAACAAGCTTACCATGCACGACAAGGGATCGTGTCGTGTCTTTCGCAAATTGGCATATGGGACCATGTGCATTATGTGCTTGTGCATGGCATACGTCGCGGACATACCTAGTGCTTGGTGCACATTCATAGTGCATGCCCACCTTTTCTTGGGTCCCCCATATGTGTGTGTGTGTGTATATATATATATATATATATCCGATTTGGTCTAACAATACTTTCAAAATAAAATAATAAATGAAAGGTGGAAGAACTTATATGATATTTTCGAGATAATATATTGCAAGCCGGAGAATCATCCTCCTACTATTACCGGAAATAATGAAAATTCGATCCTACAGACAGTGCCAACAACCAATATACAAGCCCTAATCCATTTGCAATATCTAGCTTTAAAATCAATTTCATATAAGCCTTTTTGTTAAAAAATAGGTCACACTAATAAAGAATAGGTTTTTTTACACTTTTTTAATGTGGGGTTTACTTTTTTACAAAGGTTTGCATGCGGCTTATCTATTTAGGGCTTGTATAAATTATTTCTCTCTTACTTCAAGCTAGCTAATTATTATGACTGTTCATTTGGGCCAGATTTTTTCTCTGCCAAATCCAGAACCCAGAAAATTGTATTTCAATTCCAAATTCTGGGCCAGAACCTGGGTACACCCGGTTTGGATACTGGGTTTTAAATCTGGACCATTTTTTTTCCTTACAATCATAATATTATACACATTTAAATTTTTAGATTTATTGTGCAGTTTGCACATGCTTTATTTTAGTTTTTTTTACCAGTTTATTGGTATATGTAAGAGCACTCTCATTAGATTAGCTAAAAGCTAAATCTATTAAGTATTTAGCTATTAGAGAGCAAAATATGCTCACAATGGAAGCTACAGTGACTTTCAAAAATTTTTCCAAATTTAAAGGTTATTGTACATACATCAAATACATATTTTATTAATTATTTCTCTCTCACTTTCTTTCTATTACATATTTTATCACAATTGGTATATTAATTTGAGTTAATGATATATTAATTTAATAAGAATATGATTATTAATTAATATATAATAGGTAGGATAGTAAAATATAATAAAACAAAATAAATTCATAATTAAAAAAATTAAATATTTTTAAAATTATTAGTTATTTATTACTATATAATGAATAAATATATAATCTAATGTGGAGATTTGATATGAATAACCAAAATTAAATTCATTTTATATTATTTTATTGTTATATAATGAAAAAATAGTTATTCCAATGTGAAAATTTATGTGAATGAAATAGTTAAAAATAAAATTTCTCTTATATTCATAAAAAAATATCCTTTAATTTTGACTAATCCAACAAGAGTGTTGTAATACGTTGTTTATTGCAGAGGGATTATACAGAGGCACCGCACGTACTAGGTATCTGACACTTTTAATTCAGTCTGGGCCTCTACTAACCATACGATCATGGCAATGTAACCTTATAAGAGCATTGGCAATGGTCTAGCCAATTGCCAATGCAAGTCTATAATTTGACTATATTCATAAAAAAGCTTTCACATTGGACTAGCTAAAAATTTAAAGTTTAACACTTGAGTTACAGTAAATCTTAACTCTTCTCTAAACTTGGTGAGTCACTGTTCACCCTTGAAATGTTTATTTTATTATTTCATCTACATTCCCTCTATTTCCCTTGTTATTTCTCTTTCTTCGTCTGATTTCCCTCGTTTTCATTTTCTTCATCCTGAGGTTGTAGTACTAGGAGTTGGGGGAGACTGGTGGACTAGAAGGAGACTGGCATACACGAGCCTGGTGGTGGACTCGATCTCCATCGCCATAGCTCGAATACGCTCGCACAAGCTTCCCTTCCAGACTCTTGGAGCTGAACTCGGAAGTCCTCGAACTGCTTGGGCTTCACCGCCACCCGCCATCGAAGAGGGGCAGAGAGAGAGAGAGAGGGAAAGGGAGAAAGAGTACGAAACGAACCGCTGTGACTCCGTAAGATTGCACATTCCTCCACAAATCCGTCACAAGAAAATCGTGATTTGGGTATTTTCTACAAACTGATTTGCGATTTTGACGAACTGTGATTTGCGATTTTGATGAACTATGATTTGCAATTTTGATGAACTGTGATTTGATGAATTGTGATTTGCGATTTTAGGTAGTACTATCGGTTTCTTCTGTTTTTGTGGCACTTCCTGTTTATGAACTGTGAATGTTAAATTTGTATCACACGCACATACTTTTGTGAGTTTATTTGATGCTTATCAATGGAGTTATGTTAAGTGAGGGATGCTGAATGAGGTTGGCTACCCAGGTAGAAGAGAAAAGAATAAACGAATTTTTTTTTTTTCAGGGGAAGGGGTTCTGTATGAGTGAGGGATTTTTTTTGGGCCTTGTTGGTCATATTTTGAGATGAAGTAAATCTAATACTAGCAATGTTTGTTTCTTCATATGGTTGATACAAGATTTGGTTCTACTCATTTTATCACAATATAGTTTTACAATGCTCATCATCTAGTTTTACAATCATCTTGTCACACTTCTATTCATTTCATGAAGTTTTGTTTAAACTAAAAAATCGAGACATGAAGTTAGGATTTCACCTTTAGATATACATATATATATATATATAGTTTAACATTTGTGGAGTTCTATAGTGTTGATATTTGCAAATTCAGCACTAATAACATCTGTTCAATTAATCTACCTGGGAAGACTCGAGTGCCCTCTTCTTTTCTACTTACATTCATTCATGCATGCTAGACAGTACTCAAGACTAACTACATCAGAGCACATGCTAGTATAAAACTCCTGCAAGCAAAATGACAATCAGCAACAAGATGTCAATCCATCAAGATATCACAAGTAAATCGTATACACAGTAGTATTGTATTGAGTGAGCTCTCAAGCATTGAAGTCCAAAACAGGACCCAAAGCCACCTCCCATTGAGTTCTCAAGTATTGTATATGTCCTGACTCTGACCCACTGTTCCAGACCCAGTAGTATGTACCTTTCTTTCTTAGTTTAATTTTTTTTTTTTAAAACATAATATTGCTTCTTGGAAATTTACTATTATAGGATTTGGTCTTGTATCATAAGTTGCCATGAGAAAATATGTGCTGCCTTCTGCAACTCACTTTATTGTTTCTTGCTTTTTGTATAGGAACATTATAAAATCCATCATCTTTACAGTTTGTGAGGTATATCAACTTTATATTCAAATGGTTAACATTATAAAATTCATGAGTTATGCATTACATTTTTTATTGTGCACTTATAACTATTGGAGATGGAATTGCATTTTTATGATTATTGTTATTAAAAACCAAGGCAACTGAAGTTGGAATCTTGTGAATGTGCTGGAATTTTGTGAGTTTAGACTTTTATTGGGTAACTTTTCTGACTCATTGAAAATTTAATATTTTTCAAGGATGGATACACATTTTGAGGATGACTCATTCTTCACCACTCTCTTACAAAGTGGGGGAGGAGGTTGTAATAGCACCTCAATGCAACATTCTAATGTTGTGAACCAAGCAACCCCAACTGACGGTGAAAAGAGACATAATTCAAAAAAAGTTCAAAAATGTGCATCTTTCACTGTAGAGGAAGATAATCTCCTCATCTCAGCTTGGTTCAATATTAGCATCGATGCAATGAGGGGTACTGATCAAAAGTCAACTCAAATGTGGGAAAGAATTACTACATTTTATTATGAATATAAAAAATCAAACATTGCTGACCGTTCTGAGGACTCATTGATGAATCGATGGTCTATTATTCAAAAATTAACAAATAAGTTATGTGCATATATAACACAGGTAGAGTCATTGCATCCGAGTGGTGCAACCGAGCAAGACAATGTATGTATCATTTTGTTTTAATCATGAATTTATGTTGGACTTATTTATGAACTAACAAATATTCATTCACCTTTGTAGATTGAGAAGGCAAAGATGTTGTACAAAGAGATGGTAGGGTCTAACTTCACAAGGGAGCATTGTTGGTGTCTTTTGAGACACCAACCAAAATTACAGCAACACATATCCACCTTTGGTAAGAAGAGAAAGCCACAAGAAAAATATGTTGGTAAAGTTGATGTTGATTTAGCCGAGGAGGACCTGGAGGTTCTTACTGAGAAACCTCCAAGCAAAAAAGCTGAAAAAGAAAGGGAGGGGAAGCGGAAGTCGATGGAAGGCAAATGGGTAGAGATTAAAATTGCATTAGCTAAAATGACCGAGGATAGAGCGACGACCATGGAAGATAGGAGAAATGCTATGTTGAAGGCAGACGAAAAAAGCGAGAAAGTATTTGAACTAAAGAAGAAGAAGTTGGAACTAGAGAAGAAGAAATTTGAACTAGAGAAGAAGAATTTTGAACTAAAGATGATGATGCTAGATGTACGTGGCATGAATGCCATGCAACAAGAATATTTCCGTAATATTCAACTAGCAATTTTTAGGATTCAAAGTCCCATTCCAGAGGTACATCTACATCTCCTTCGACACTTTTTGGAGGTGTCTAACTTCTAGTGTTGGTAGTACTAACTTTTTTGAGAATTTAGTGGCTGCCCAGCCACATGTGGGCTGGATAAATATGTGACTAGGTAACAACTAAATACTTGGACTGTTACCAAATCTGTATATATATTATTTTGTTGAGAACATCTTTTATTAAACTAGATTGTGTGTCTTTATTATTTTGTTGGACTGTGGACTATGGACCGTGTTAGACTATGGAGTGTGTTTGTATTTATTTGTGGACTTTCTTGCTCAATACTAATGTTCATTTTATATATGTTGGAATGTGGACTGTGTTGGTGCCTAAAAGGAATGTGTTGGTATTTATTTGTGGACTGTGGACTCAGTTTTGACTTGTTGCTTGTAAATAAATTTATGTTATAGTGTCCTTCTTAGTATTTTTAGTAGGTCTAAATTTTAGTGTAGTGGACAGATCAGAAGTTCTGAATTTTAGTAGGTCTGCATTTATATTTTTGATTCTCATGAATGAGAATTGAGTTTTGTCTTAATTTCTTTTTTCTTTTGATTTCCTTTTGATTACACTTGCAATTTTAGGCACATTGCATAAGAAATAGGTTGAGGAAATAATAATTTTAAGTAAAATATAAATTATTAATTAATATATGAAGTGTATTTGCAAAATATAAAATTAAAAAAAATAAAATATAAAATATTATATTATTATTTTCACTTTAAGATAGCTAGTCCAATGTGGACTCAATTAGTCAAAAGTTAATACTATAGCCAAAAGTTAAGATTCTAGTCAAATTTTAGACTTGACAATACTCTAAGTAGCCGACAGCCTCTGATGAGACAAAGACCGGTCAATTTCCTTTTTGCTTTTCCACTTAGAGCAACCTCATTCATTTAGCTAAATGCATCTTTAAAATTTTGTCAATATCACATTTTTTTACATTTATCAATTCTATTTAAATTCAATCACCACATTAGATTAGTCATTTACTCTCTATATAATAATAAAATAATATTAAATTAATAATTTTTTTATTTAATTTATTTGTATCACATTTATAATTCTACCAATTTAATATTAATAATAATTATATTCTAATTAAATTAATATTTAAAAATCATATTTTCAAAGGTCATTTAACGTAATAACCAAAAATTGAGATTAAACTTATCTAAATTTCTATCTAAATTTTTTATTCACTAACCAAATATCTAGCAACATACATATTTCAATATCAATAAAAAATATGCACCTACATAAATACCTACAAGTGGTTGGAGTGAGAAATTTGTATTTTAATATTTGATGAATCAATTGTGGTTCTCCATCTTTGGTCAACCACTGTAACAGAAGTCAAAATTGTTTTAGAGATGCTCAATCCGATGTGGGGCCTTTTTAGCACAGATTATCTAAATTTTAGTCATCCTTCAATTTTGGCTAAGCCAATGAGGATGCTCTTATATCCCGTCATGTATCATCCATCCGCATCTTCTGGATGAGTACTGATGATGTTACATGTGGCTCTGTATAATATTAAATAAAAATAAAAATAAATTAAAAAAAAAAAAAGAGGAAAGGAAAACCGGGTTCCGGATTTAAAACCTGGATTCATCACAGCTCCAACCCGAATCTGATCTGGGCTAACCCGATCCGGATTCTGAATTTGAAATTCGGGTTCCAGTCCCGATATACCCGAATTTTCAAGTCAGAATCCAGAAGAACAGTCCTACTAATTATCACTTTCATTAATTTCCAATGATGATTTGCAGTTAGTAAAGTGAAAGGGTGGCACAATTTCCCCGTTCAGAACAAGCAACTCCTAAATGAGAAATAGAACAAGTCTTTTTGAGTTTTCATTTAACATTTCAACAAAGAGTAATGCTACTCATCATCCCAACTTCCATCATCATTTTATCATCTTATGATGTGACATTAGGTGATTGAAAATTATTTATTACATTTCAATTGTTAACCTATCATCTAATGCCACATTATGGAATGATGGAAGTTGAAATAATGAATAAATTTTTTCTTCAACAAAAATACAACTGATCGTAAAACGATAAGCAATGTATAAGATAGGCGAAAAGCGTACCATAAAGTATTGCACTAATGTTGTAAAATAGCATCGTACCCTTCTACCATGTTCAAACAAAACTTCCAAGCACTGTTACGTTTTTCTTTTCTTTTCTTTTTTATGAACCTCATATGAAGATAAGTGATTGTATATGTTATGGATGATGTCTGATTGAGAGATGGATCATTATCCAGGTTGGTGCATGAATATCTGAGTTGGTTGGTCGTGAAATAGACATAAAGCTTGGAGATTAAAAAAATGCAAAGCTGGTCACAGGAGTAGAAAATAGAAGGATCATCTCAGATCTTGAATACATCAGATTATTGGATGCTTTTAATTGATTTTTAATGTGCTCTATACTGAACCCAGATTTGGAGTAGGTAAGAAAGAAATTTGAATACAGAACACCCGAAATGGATAACAGTTGGGCTTGTTCTGTTTTGTTTTCCCCTCCAAGCTCGTCTTTGATCTTCGGTGGAAACACATACTGATCTGAACGCGATACATATTACATTTTCTGCTCGGATCTTGATGGTGAAATCCAATATAGCACCAATAAACTGATTCGAAACATATTTTAGAGGGGCGAAAAAGATAGCATATGTATTCAACCATAGATTAACCGCAAAGTCCATTTTCGATTTCAAACATCTACTTTAATTAGAACCCTCAAAACAAACTGGCAAGATTTCCCATCCACAAGCAAAAATTGTCGATTCAAGAGTCATCCAATTGACTATAATGGGCATGCATGCATGCTTTTCTAGCCTAGTCAGCACCAGAAAGTAGTGGGAAAGATCAGATGAAGAGAGATACTTGAATAAGAGGCAAACACTACATGGGCAGCAGATCTTGGTCGACTTGTTATGTTCTTGTTTCCTAATCTCACATATATAGTTGAAGCCAGCAACTTTACCATCTATTTCACACGACATATGATAGGAGGATAAGGGATCCTTCCGTTTAACTTGTCACTCCCAATCACACTTATTATAGGGCACATTTTAAGTGATTACCAATTACGTAGTTGGATGAAAAAAATCACTTAAAATGTACCACAGCAACAAGTGTGACTAAGGATGGCAAACTTTAGGATTAAAAGTAGTATTGCTCTTCGAGAATATGTTCTCCATCTTGTCATCTCGTGTTCTCTTATTTCGGAATGATAATGGTGAGATACAAAATATATCTCGTTCCTCTGCTGGCCAGTCGCAATCTATCGATGGCAACAGAGGCAGCTAACGCCATAAACTGATCAGAAGTTAAACCACTTGGCCTGCGTGAATTATTATGCAGCCGTTATTGTAAGGGAAAATGCCTCAACGATGGGGAAAGGGAACTAAGAAGGACGAGGCAGTATACAAGGAAGAAGGACGAGGCGGTATACAAGGTAACAGGTCAAGCTTACTTCCTATGATTCCTACAGATACACAATGAAACTACCCAAATCTCTATATTAAAAAAACACTAAAATTTGAGGGTGGTTGGAGGAAACACATTAGTACATTGTACTATGAAGAATATGACAATTACACAAAAAACTAAAGAGGAAAAGAAAAAAAATGGCAACACTCTAACCCATGAAAGGAAATCGTATCCCTTGCGATGCTACAAGCTCAAGCAGATTTCTCAGCTTCTGCTGCTGCTTCTTCCTCTTGCAACTTCTTCAAGGACGGAGGCGGTCTGACAACAATGCTTTTCTTCCATTTCCGGTCCAACTTTCTTGACAGCCTCTTGTTAATTCCCTCCTCAATCTCCCTTTCCCGTTTAATAGTAAGCATTCGAGCAATCTATTATTGATGCCAGCCTCCATATCAGCACAATACAAAACTTAAAGGTAATTAACAGGCATAGAGTTAAGTCCAGAAAACAACATTTAGATTTTCAAAGGTAGGCGCAGAAACCATTCTCTAAGAGGAAAGCTTATTCAATCAAAGCTGCAGCTGAGTTGGATGATCTCAAATCGACAACAACCCCCCCTACAAACTAGCATGAAGGTTTGCAAGGTAAGTAAAACATACTATTGGGTCTACTGTCACATTAGGTTTCCTTACATAAGTGTGAAGGCATGTTTTTTATCCATTAAAAACATTATACACCTGCTTAAATGTTCAGATTGTATACACATGAACTTATCTGCAAGAGTACATCAAACATTCACCCACCTGTAACATATGCATAATTAGAGGAATCATTACACGGCCAGATGACTTACTACCATTCTCTTGGTAATATATTCACATAATACCAATCTCATTCACTAACTAGTCCTCACCTCCCAACGAAATTCCCAATGTATACATGTACACACATGCATGGTCAACTGTTAGGATTTGAACACATGCCATAAGACTTCACTATGCAAAGATATTATAGAGATCACATATAAGACCTATCACAGTAATAGTGCATCAATTAAATTAACTGATCCCACCATGAAGTGGCCTAGAGACAGATTCAAAAAGAGAAAGCTTCAAGAATAGCCTAATTTAACCTAAAACCGATGACCCACAAAATTTTGAACCTACCTGTGAGTGTTAAAATGTTTATTACAACTATATGAAGCCATAATGCATGGCTAAAGCTTTTTCAGCCAATGCCACAACTCCTTTTGTTTTTCTTTTCACAATTGTGAACTAGAAACATTCAAAAGTAGAATAGTCGAAGTTATTCTATCAAACTTGGGTTTTTTTTTTTTTTTTTTAATAAGTAATCAAACTTGGGGTTATTACCGAATATTCACTCCCAAATCCTGCCCCAACAACCTAAATACTGTCGATTAATAACACTCAAACTAACTAAGAACCCAGAACCTACTTAACTGTCTCTTTTTGACATAAAAGAACATTTTCAGCTCATTCATCAGAGCTTAATCTAGAAGACTCCTCCTACATGCCACAAACCATATTCTTACTGATATCAAAGTCTCCTAAGATCAGTGAAGTAAAGTAACAAACACCACATTTCCTGCAGTATCGAAAGCCAATGTCATCTTTCACCAAAAAGCATCACTCTATAATGAGTTGAGTCATCTCGTTCTTGCAAAACAGCATTTTCACCCTGGTGTATGCATCTGATAGTCAGAAGATTACGAAACTCCCATAAAAATCTAATTGCCCATCTCTTCCCAATTAGTGAATTAGTTCATCACTAAAAACATCGATTTACGGGAAACCACACCTCTAGAGCCAAAAAGAACCTTATTTTGAAAAAAGAACAAAAGAAAAAAAAGGTTTTAAAATTTCAATAAGTCAAACTCAAACCGAAAAATCCAGTCACCGTTGAGAGGAAATAAGACGGGACGAAAGGGAAAGTACCCTTTTGCGCATCCGACGGAATTCGCTGGACTTGAACTCGTTGCGGGCGGACTTCTGTAGGCGAAGCATGAGGAGCTCTCCCTTGAGGTCAACCACCTCTTCGTTGATTTCTTCCGTGGTCTTGGCCCTAATTTCATTAATTTCCTCCTCTCGCTTCGCCATCATCACTACCGAGGATGAAGGGTTTCGGAACGACGCCGTCTGAGGAGGCACGCGAATGGTGCTAATGTGCTGGATTTTAGCGCCATTGAAGGAGAATTTGAAGATTGGAAAACGGGGTTGCGAAGAGAAGCTGATCGACGAAGAGGAAGCAATTGGGAGGCTCAACATCTTGTTCTTCCTAGCTACGTTCTGTCTGGAGGCTCAACATCCTGTCTGGATAAGGCCTCAATTTATGCTTTTTCCTTCTTCCTTTTTTTTTTTTTTCTTTTCCCCACTCTTTTTTTAAATTTTAATTTTTATAATATTTGATTTTCTTGAGTAAAATACAACAAATTTGAACCCAGAACTAGGAGTGTAATCGGTCCGGTTCGGTCTGATTTTGGATAAAATCTAGGACCGAACCGGTATGTACCGGTTTTACATTTTTCAAAACCGATTACGCACCAGTTACCCTCCTAAACTGGTACTTTCGGTTTTACTGGTTTCCGATCCGGTCCGGTCCTGTTTTTCGATTTTTTTAAAATATAAATTTCACAATTTGTTATTAAAAATTTGTTTATAAAAAAAATTGATTTAAAAAAAAATGTTTTATACTTTTATTAATATATTAGACTATATAATAGTATTAATATTAGACTATTGGTATAGTTATAAATTATATATTAGTATTATTTATAAACTTTTAGTGATTTAGTATTAACATTTTATGTAAAAATTTATAAATTATAATAAGAAATTATTTCATATATGAATATATATGTTATATAAAAAATTTCACATAAAAATTTATAATTATATATTATATATAAAACTTATATATATTAATATTTAATATATATAAAATATTTTGTATAAAACTTATATATAAAAATATTATTTTTTATTTTTTTTAATCAACCGGTCCGGTCCGGTCCAAAAAATTTCGGAACCGGACCAGAGCCGGTCGGTTTTTACATTTTAAAAACCGGTCCGGACCGGACCGGTTCAAAACCGGTAAAATCGGTCCGGTTCGGTCCGGTCCGGTTCGATTTTTCAGTTTGAGTTTACACCCCTACCCGGAACTGAATCATTTTTCCTTTCTTATTTCCAACCTTGATTTGTAGCTCTTTTTCGTTTTTCTTGAGAAATACATTTTTCTTCTTGTTTAACCATGTATTTTAATTTTGAGTAATTCTACATACAATCGTGAAATGCATAACCGTAGCATAATCGTTTTGAAAAAGAGTAGGGTCCACTATTAAAAAATTAATTTTTTTTATGTAGATCCCATGTTTTATTCATTTTTTTTTAAAGCGATTACGCGACGGTTACGCAATTCACGGTTGTAAGTATCTTTTCTCTTTAATTTTATATAATAAGTAGGAATTTGATTTTACTAACAAAATCTCTATAAAATCTAATTTTTAAGTTATTTAAGCCCAGCTTTTGAAATTAATCATATTAATTCGAATTTGTGTATTTTTCATATAAATTCGTAGATTATGTTCTCTATTAATTCAGTGTTTTCTTAGATTTTTTCATACCTTTTTCTCTCTCGTTGAATTCTTTTAAATTTTATAGTGTTTTAAGTTTCATTATTAATCCATCATCGAGACAGTTATAATTCTACCAAATGTTATTAGATCACTTTTCAAACATTTCTGTAACATCCCGCTCCCTATAAAGATATTTTTATAATTTTTGAAAAGTCAATATATTACTAAACTTAACTAAAAACTTTTATTTCAATGACGCACCAGATATGAAAGATTTTATAAATCAAACAAATTTTATTAAATACTTAAAATCTAAAATAAAATATGCAGAAACACTTGTTTAAAAAAATACTAAAATCTCATGTGCTTATCAAAATAATTTATTTAAACCTTAAATCATAAAATGAACATGACATAAACTAACTAGGTATTTGCCTCTCCTCCCTCGGTCAAGTCTTGTCCTACAATCTCATTTTCATAAATGTCATCACTTGGAGTGGTTTAAAAATATAAAAATATACAAAACTAAGTCGAATGCTCAATAAACAACACATCGTATAGTAAATATAATAAACATAAGGTTTCTTGAAAAACATGCATACTCATAAATACATACGTTAATAACATGAACATGAAGTTATCTTTCACTTGTCATAGGCCGATACCCACTGTTGACCCCTATGAGTTAGGGTTAGTGAATTTAAGTAGATTCATCCGTGGCCGCAAGTTGTGGAATTCATACATAAGGAAGATATATTAGGTGCACTATCAACATATACGATCTGACAATGCAATATGCTCATAACATATGTACCGTCTTCATATCATAACATAGGCCGTTACATATCTTATAACTCATACTTAATCATAATCATACATGTCATATCATAGATTTCAAAAGAAATCGCATGCATACTTGCCATATCTTGTCATATCATATCATAGATTTCAAATGAAATCTCATTCTTCCATAAATTTCTGTGATATATGTTTCCTCATATAAAATCATTATTTTTCATAAATATTTGAATGCATAAATTTTTACATAAAATCATGCATGTTTTTTTATAAATTATTTTTATTTATAACTCTCACGTAAAATCATAAATTTTCATAAATCTTTTAATACATAACTTCTTTCATAAAATCATGAATTTTATAAATAATTTAATGCATAAATTTTCACATAAAATTATGGACTTTCATAAATAATTTAATGCACAAATCTTCACATAAAATCATAAATTTTCATAATTTTATCATGAGTGAGGTATGTAAAAAGGGGCTTCCAATAGAAGGCATACATGCATAATATTTTTATAAAAGACATGCTATTTACCGTAAATATATGTAAGGGTATGATCATGCTATTTACCTCATAGCGTTAATCCACAATTTCCGGAACGCGGCTGATTACCTAAAAACATGTCAGTAATTTTTGTAAGTCCCTAATTAATCACGTGCTTCGTTATTAAAACCTGAAAGAAATCTAGAAGTCTCGGATTCTAAATTTTTTTAACTCCTTAAATACTTTAATGTTTATAAAATTCCTCCAAAAATCTTACACGATTAGATCCTAAAATCTCATTATTCCATATAATGAACTTATAATTCTATCTATGCAAGCACGTGTTGACCCCAAACACATTAAATTCGTAATATCGACATTAAACCGTATTCGATATTCCTATATCCGTTAACTAATCTCAAAATATTTCAACTTTTCGTGGGTCTAAGTGCCCTTAAATTCATATGGCATCTCATATTTAGTCTGGTGAGGCCTAACATATACTAGCCTACCAACTAGTTTGTGTGAGAGAGAGAAAATAACGTGAGAGGAAAAGAGATAATTACCGAGAGAGTGAAGGGATAAAAGAGAGGGGAAGAGGTCGTGATCTTCTGGTGGGGATGAGCAGCGACTGGAAGTAGGGGGTTGTAGGCGTGTAGAAAGAGGACACGGCTGGCTTCGTTGCTGCTTTCTTTTCGGGTGGTAAAAAAAGGGCTTGCCATATGGGGTTGTTCGTGGTTTACGGTGGACAATGGCGAATCTAGGTGGTTCATCGTGGTGCTGTGGCTGAGGAAGGAGACATGGAGGAGCTTCTTGTAGCACGGGGTGCAAGTAGGGGTTGGACTTGCTACTGTGACATGGAGTTTCCTTCGAACTAGTTTTGTGCAGTGGTCCTACGGCAAAGTGGCTCTCAGCCTTTCCGTGGAGGTGACGACTGAGTGAAGGTTCACTGTTTGCTCATGGGATAGGCAGTGCTTGTGATTATCTCGTGGTGTTGCTGTGCATGGGCCGACGTAAAGGAGCTGAGTAACGTGAAGGCTGCTCCATTGGTTGTTAGTGGCTTTCGTTGGCTGTGTAACGAGTTATGTAGGGAAAAAGAAAATCAAAGCAAGGAAGGAAGAACATAGTGATAACTAGAGGAATGGTGGGTACCGCAGCTTGAATTATTCTCACGAAGGAGTAGTAGGTGTATATATATACTATTGATTTAAGAAGTTTTAATGTGAAGAAGGCTCTATATATAGACCAATGGAAAACTCTACTGATGAAGAAAGAGAGACATATGTGCATGGGATCAATAGAACTAATTTCATGCGTGGTTGAAATTTGTGGAAGGAAATCCGGTAGTTAGGAGTTTTATTAAGAAAATGAAAGCAGAATGGTAATAGTGTTTGGAGTCCAACACTCACGAACTTGGGTTTTTTTTAAAAAAAATAATTAATGGAGCCTTAACTCTAGGTTCAAATAAATAAACTTATCCAGTAAACTATTTTATGGGTTTTGACTCATTTATTGAGTTTAATAAAATTATCTATAATTTATCCTTAATAATATAGGATTTGGTCGTTACAATTTCAAATAAAGAAAAGCTTGCACGAACTAAGATATCCATCCACAAAAGGGTCTTAATTAAAAGTAATTAAAAAATGTGTAGCACATCAAACATGGTTCAACGCGATAAAACTTAGAATGAATAACATTATAACGTACTTGTATAAAATTGTAATGAAATTACTTAAGGGAAATTAGGGTTACAGACGAACCGAGTGGAGTCGAATTTGAACAAGGGTATTTGAGCTCAATTAACATATTTGCTCACTCAAACTTGAATATGCTTATTCGAACTCGATTCGTTAACTATTAATGTTGTTCGAATTCGACTCAAATTCAACTAAAAATAAACAAACGACTCAAGCTCGAGTAGCTCGAGCTCAAATTCGATTTTTTATTTTGAAAATTTTGAATCTTATCTTTTGATTAATATATATATATATATATATATTTAAAAATTTTACAAAAAAAAAACTCAAACCATTTAACTATTCAATAAAATAATTTTGATTCAAAATTTTTATGGTATAACTTTTTTTATAAAAATAACTTATAGTTATAAATTAAAAGAATAATACACAAGATAAATGTAATAAAATAAATCAATAGTTGTAGTTGTAAGATATAAAATTATCCTATACACAATTTGGGAACATAACATATATATTAAATAAGGTAAACTATAAATAAATTAATAATATATAATTAAGTATATCAAATATAACTAACATGTAATATATATATATATATAACACATACATATATAAAACATATTACGAGCTTCAAAACGAGCTTAAATGAGTTAAATCGAGCTTATACGAGTTTTGTTCACGAATCTAAACTGAGTCGAGCCGAGTTTATACAAGTTTTGCTCATTTAATATTCAAATCTATATTAGTATTTACAAATATCTCATTTATTAAATGAACCGAGTACACACGAGCCAAGCTCGAGCTGTTCACAAACTGGTCGATTCATTTGCAGCCTTAAGGAAAATGATATTCCTATCAATAAAATTCACAGATAAAATGTATCGATTGTTTGTTTTTTACTTAATGATTAAGAAAATATTTTTTTTAACGAGTTTATGACTTTTTTTAAAAAAGTTTAAGGAGTTTAAAAAATATTTTGAAAAAAAGAAAAAATTACACTGTCAATGAATTTTGTCCAAATGTGGACAATGTTAAATGTGCACTCTAAATATGCGCATTAGTGAAATGAATTTTTTTGTTTTGTTTTTAAAGTATTCTTTAAATATTTGTAATCTTTAAAAAAATAAAATATAAATATAAATTCATTAATAATTACTGCATTAATCATTAAAATTAAATAAATAAAATAAAATATATATGAATAGACACATTTTTAATAGATATACTTAAAAGTCGTACTGTCATTTTCCAATAAAAAATAGCAATGGAAATCTGTGATACCTTCAGCATTTTCCGGCGTCAACCGAACATCGTTTCAAATATTGCGTATTTTATCAAATCGTATCTTATCTTATAATGTTTTGTTTATTTCTTTTAAATATGGTCTTTTCATTCTTTTAAAGTTTTATTTCTTCGTTTTCTCCAGGACTCCGTCTCCTCTCTCTCGAAAGTCGAAACCCTTACTTCCCTCTCCGGTCCGAACCAAACAAACACCGGAAACCATCCTAACTAAGCAAACCCTAACGATTCCAACGGTAAACTCTGAATGATTCACCGCAACTCCTGGATGGAGCGAGAATCTTTCATTTGAACCGGGTAGAAGATCTGAGTTCAGAAGTCATTGGTATTTTACGCGCGCTAATGGGTGCTGCGGGCTCCAAGCTCGAGAAGGCTCTCGGCGACCAGTTCCCCGAAGGTGAGCGCTACTTCGGCCTCGAGAATTTCGGCAACACTTGCTATTGTAACAGCGTCTTGCAGGTTTGTTTCCGTTACGTCCAATTTCTTAATTGTTCGATTTTATTCCTTTTTTTCTCGTATTTAAATTTGTTATCGGGTTTTTAATTTCCGATTAATATTTAAATTTGAAGGTATATTAATTGTGTTGTGTGGAAGATGTTTATTGTCGTTAACTGAGCCTCGATTACTTATGTTTAGTGGGGTTTCATAAATAACCTTTTTGATATATTATTAACTTTATTTTGGGAATTTGACTTCTTATATGTTTGCTTGTGATTGCTTATTTTTGCGATTGTTGGTATTACATTTGATTGTGGTTGTGTAGCTGAAATCATCAACTAGTCTAGCAAGGTTATGGTTTGTTGAAGTGGTCATAATAGGCGCCAGTATCATATGGCAGTATGGAGGGTCTGGGTCTGAATGTATGCAACAAACGTTTACTTTGGGAAGTTGTAGTGAAAAAGAAAAGACAGAAAGATGCATAAAAAAAAGAAGACAGAAAGAAAAGAAACCTTGAAGTTGTGTCAATCTGTAGTAGTAGTATCAAAATGTGTAAATACTTATAAAAGTATCAAAATGTGTAAATATGTGTTTGCTTTATATTTTATTTTATTTATTTTTTCTATTTATGTTACTTATCAAAAAAACTTTTTAGCTATTTATTTTGGGCTCTCATTCCTGTGATCTTGATCATTGGCTTGAATTGTGCTTAAGGCACTCGGAAAAATTGTCTGGTTTCTTGAAACACAACCCAAATAAGATGAAAATCATTTGCTTGCACCTTTGGCACCTATGTGGGGTCTTCAATAAGAGAAATACTTTAGTCACAAAGAGATTACACAAAAGTAAACTCACAAACTGACATAGTTTGATGTAATACGTCAAATTGTAAAATTACTTGTATTGTAAATAGATCTAACGAATCACAATTTTTTTTGATAAGTAAACAAGTATTATTGATCAAAGAATGGGCAAAATTGCCAATTACAAAATTCATATGCCCTATCTAAGTAGGCGCATTAGAAACAAAAAAATCATGAAGGTCCATGCCATTAAAGTCCACAACAATGGCCCAAGTACAAAGAGTTCTAGAAAAGAAAACTTTTAGCTCCTCCATCGATCTCTCCTTGTTCTCAAACGTCCGCTCGTTGCCCTCTTGCCACAAGCACCACATAATATAGGTAGGGATCATCTTTCAAACTGCTTTGATATATTGTATGCCTCGAATAGAAGTCCGGCATGCCAATGTTTCCACCACGGTCTCCGGCATAACCCACGCTAGGTCCATTCTATTGAACACCTCATTCCAGAGTACCCTGGCTAACTCACAATGTAAAAGTAGATGATTCACCGACCCACCCCCTCTTCTACACATGCAACACCAATTTGCAATGATTACCCTCATTTTCCTCAGATTATATGTGGTGAGAATCTTGTCTAAGGAAGCTGTCCACACAAAAAATGAAGTTTTGGGGGGTGCCTCGTGCCACCAAAGCCTTTTCCAAGGAAATTGTGTATTAGGTTCTTGTGTGAGAGCCTTATAAAAGGAATGAACAATAAAAACCCCTCACCTTGCAGGTATCCACCACAAACCATCTTCATGTTGGATGTTCGGTCGTATGGAATATATTAGACTATAAAAATCTACAAAACTAGCCATCTCCCAATCCTGTGCTGCCCAGTTGAAATTGATATTCCAGTGAATACACCCTCTCGAGATTCCCATAACCTCTGCCACTGTGGCATCTTTGGCACTTGCAATTTGGAAAAGTAAAGGAAACAATTCTTGTAGGGCACTGTTACCACACCAAGCATCATTCCGGAATCTGATCTTGGATCCTGCTCCCAACTGAAGCCTAGTATGACGATGGAAGACCTCACACCCTCTTCTTATATGCTTCCATAGCCTCACTCCATAAGCCCCTCTAACTTCTCTAGTACACCAACCCCCCCGAAATCACCATATTTGTTTTCAATCACATCCATAAGGCTTTTGGTTTTTTGTTATATCTCCACATCCATTTGCCAAGTAAAGTCCGCTTAAACATCCTCAAATTTCTAATACCCAACCCGCCACTAGAGATAGGACAACACACCATCTCCCACTTGACTAAATGGAACTTAAACTCCTCCCCCAAGCCGTCTCACAAAAAATCCCGTTGTAGCTTCTTGATACAAGCCGTCACACTTGCCGGTATAGGAAATAGAGATAAGAAATAAGTGGGTAAATTAAAAAGTGTACTCTTGATCAAAGTAATCCGACCCCCTTTCGACAAGTACATTCTCTTCCGCCCTACCAGTCTCCTCTCTATTTTTTCGATCACCGTATCCCAAATCGAGTACGCCCTCGATGCTATCCTGAGCGGAAGCCTCAGGTACGTCATAGGAAAGTAAGCTCTCTTACAACCCAGTGTTCCAGCCAACTCCCATATGTTATGAACACCCCCAATCGGCACCATCTCAGATTTATCATTGTTTACTTTTAAGCCAGAAACAACTTCAAAACAGAGAAGCAACGCCTTCACAACACGCAATTGATCTTGATCGTGCACATAATAAGCGTATCATCTGCAAACAACAAATGAGAAATATTAATAATACCCCTATTCGGAGATCCAATCTGGAAACCACTTACAAAACCATTATACACCAAAGCCGAGATCATCCTACTTAGTGCCTTCAACCACATCTACTCAGTAGATATAGAAGGAAATCCCAATTAACATGATTATACGCCTTCTCCATATTTAACTTGCACATAATCCTTGTATTGCCAGCCTTCAGTCTACTGTCAAGACATTCATTAGCAATGTGAACTGCATTGAGGATCTACCTACCTTTTACAAAGGCATTTTGAGGCTTAGTGACAATCTTCCCTACCTCACTTAGACGGTTAGTAAGCACTTTTGAAATAATCTTGTAGACTCTATTCACTAAGCTACTAGGCCGAAAATCCGTGATCTCAATAGCCCCCACCTTTTTGGATATTAATGCAAGGAAAGTGGTGTTAAGATTTTTCTCAAATTTCTCAACCGAGAACAACTCCTGAAACATCTTCATTAGATCTTCCTTAATCATCCCAACATTCTTTGAAGAAGCCCATAGAGAAACCATCAGGTACGAGAGCCTTATCTTTTACCATTTTTCTTACTACATCATACACTTCTTCCTCCTCAAAAGCCCTCTCCATCCGAGCTACTTCCCTTGGCCCAATAGTATCAAAGACAAGTCCATCAAGAGTAGGTCTCCACCCCACTTGCTTAGTAAAAAGCTTCTCAAAGAAATCAACAACATGATTTTGAATAACCTCCTCTTCTCTGCACTGGGCTGCATCAATTTTCAACACCTCAATGTTGTTATTTCTTCTATGAGAGTTTGCAATTCTATAGAAGAACTTCGTACTTCGGTCCCCTTCCCTTAACCATAGTTCTCTTGACTTTTGGCGCCATGACATTTCTTCTTGTAAAATCATTCTCTCAAGATCTGCAACCAGCAAAGTTTTCTGCATTTGTTCTTCCTCGGTAAGTGGCCGCCCCTCTTGGAGCCTCTCTAACTCCTGGATTTCCATCCACTTGATATTCTTATTCTCTTATATATTTCCAAAGGATTGTATATTCCACTCCTGCAAGTCTCTTTTTAAAACTTTCAATTTGTTCGCAAAAGTGAAGCTGGGGGTACCATCGAACTGGTAAGAAATCCACCACTGTTTGACCCTATCCACAAAACCTTTCGATTTCAACCACATATTCTTGAACTTAAAGTACCGTCTGCCACTATGAAGGCCTCCACAATCAAGCAAGATAGGCCAATGGTCCGAACAAACGCTTTTGCCATGCGTAAGGAAAATGGCTTTTCCACTCTGGTGAAATTAAGAAATGATCCAAACGAGACAAAGTCTGGATATTCGACCATGTGGCTGGACCCCCTACGAGTGGTAGATCCACCAGGTTCAGGTCAAAGATACACTCCGAGAACTCCAAGCTTGTGGGCCTCACTCTTCTACTTTTGAAGCTTTCACTTTGGAATCTAACAACATTGAAATCACCCCCAATATACTAAGGTCCCACCAATTGTGCACTTTTTTCCCACAATAATATTTTGTCGGCGTCTAAGTTTGGCCCATAAACACTGGATGAAGCCTTAAGGCTTTCGTCCCCTTTGCTTTGGGCCCTGGGCTGGGATGGCCTAGCCCCATCATGAATGGAAGCCTTTCTATTCTGCCAAAACTTGGGCCGAGGCTCAGGCCCACCAACTTTGCGCCAAACAGACCGCCCCTTCCCACGATTTTTTTCCTTCTGTTGGGCCCCGTATTGGGCTTTACTGAGCCCATCACCCATTAACGGTCTCTTCCCCAAAATACACCCTGATCATCCCCTTCCTTAAACAATCCGACAACCTTACAATTTCGGCCATATCCCTCTGCAGGTACCTCAACTGTCCCTGCATCTTCAACAGTAGCTTGCGGACCTCCCACGCCCCCTGACTCACCGCAGACTTCCTGCCATGGGTGTGGCTCGATGCATAGTACGACTTCAACGGAGCCTTGCGACGCCTATGCCCTCTGTCAGAGCCCCTCGCACCGCCTTCTCCTTCCCTCACATGGTTCAGCACCGTCGGAGAGAGTCCCTCCTTGTAAGACCGGGAAAAGTGCCTCGGCTCCCCCCTTCCCTGACTTGGCTGGACGCTACCAAGAAGATCACCCATGGTAGAACCCTCCTTGCCTCGCTCTGAAAACACTTACTGCATCTTCCTCTATCCCCAACCACTCTCTCCTTTTGGAATGCAGATAACATTCCTCCTCCCCCTGGCTGTAACANATATGCTTTCCCTCCGATCAGAAGCTAAAACGCGCTAGTAGCCCGTGGAGATATGAGCGCGTTTCGGTAGAAGATCTTCGAAAGGCGGAAAAAGCAGATCTGTCGTTTAATTCAAAAAACATATATCTGCGGCTATAAGATAAAGGTCCAAGGGTGCCACCCGGCCGGCCTAGTAAAACTCATTGACATGCTGATTTGCTTTGAGGCCCTGATCAGAAAGTGTTTCATATAATCTCATCTCATCATTATAATTTTTTCAAATTCTCACACAAAATATAATAAACAATTCAACTTTTTCAAATTTCAATTCAATTTTTTCAAATCTCAAAACAATAATAATATTAAAAATTAATATTTTAAACTTTCATCTAAAACTAAAAATTCTCATCTCACTATCCAAACCTATCCTTAATATATGATACAACAAACGTTTACTCAATTTTATTATAGGTAGTAACTTTGTCATTATAAAATTTAGAAATGAAAGGTGACTAAAGATTATGCTTGTCATCCACATAAGTCAATGCACCTCCTGTCTTTAAGCATGGGATCAGTTTCATACAATTTAGGACACAAAGCACTACATTGTTGAGTTGAGTCCACTACTCTATTTTATTTTATCTTATATTCTAAATAATATACCTTATTGTATTTACTTTATGCTTCACTTTCATTGTGCAGACTGTTAAGAATATAATACAAATAATTAAAACTACCTCTTCCCATCAGCTTAACCTTTTGGGACAAGTAGTGATTTCATATGGTATCAGAGCAGAGGTTCTTAGTTCGAACCCTAATTCTACATTTTACTCCGTTTAATCAAATATTCCATCTGTTGGGTCACCCATTGAGGGGGAGTCTAGCCTACGCGTGAGGGGGAGTGTTAAGAATATAATACAAATAATTAAATTTACATCTTTCTATTATTTTAAGTTTTTGGGACAAGTAGTGACTTCACACGGACCATATCTAATTTTTTTTCTCAAGTTAATCTAACTTATGCCAGGAATAATTTTACAATGTGCGATAGCTTTGCACTTCCAAGATGGAGCTAATGAGTCAATTAAAGGGTTGTTGCCGCACATTACATGAATTGGAATGCTTATACTCTTATGGTGCACTGTTCCTACATACCACAATTTTTTCATATATGTGTTATGTGCAATATCAATTACCTTAATATTACTCTGTTGTCTCCATTAATTTTAAAATTAAAATTAATAAGAGTATTTTATTACTAAGAATAGGCATAGCCCAAGTACAAATGGAGTATACAAGAGAAAACACCTAAAAACACACTAGAGGCTGAAAACGATTAAAGCAATCAAGAAGATTATCTCTATTCAATACAAGAGCCTTGGCCCAAAATCTCAAGGTACTAAAGAAAAACTCCCTAAGTTCTCCCATCGAGCGTTCTCTATCTTCAAAGCACCACCCATTCCTCTTCAATAGTAGTGTAATCGGTCTAGTTTGGGATCACGAACCGAAAATTTATATCCATCCTTTTTTCGGGCCGGATCGATTACTCTAAGGACCAAACTGGACTGGTAGCTATCGGTCCATACGAGCTAGGAACATTTTTTTCTTCTTTTCTTTTTTTGGAAGATAAACTGATACAAAAAATTAATTAAATTAATAAAATCAAGATTAAGTGAGCTCTTTAATATGGATTATGTAACTAACTCATTTTTTTTTTATTGGTAACCAAGAAATTTTATTCATAAGAATAGCAAAGCCCAGTTAGGGCTGAGCACTGACAATGTCGGAGTGGAGTCGAAGCTGAGTCGGATTTGGGCTTTTTTATTGGGTTTTTTTTGTTAGCCCATTTGAAATTTCAATTAGACAATCTTGGGCTCTCACTAATCGGATTTGGACTTCCAGATTTCAGTTTTTTTTAAATTATTTTTTCAATTTCAATTTTATTAAAACATAACCAAAATTGAAAAAATAAATCATTGTACAAATTATTGTTATTATACATGTTATTACATGTTAATGTTTATACATTAGTATTACATGCTATTATACATTGATATTATACATTACTAGTACATATTATTATACTTTAGTTATTATATATTAATATTACATGTCATTATAAATTTATATATTTGTGTTTTTTTTTTTTTGATAAGTAAATTTTTTTTAATCTTTGGTTTTTATACATTAGTTATGATATAAACTTATAAAAAAAAAAGTTGTGATATAATTAGTATTGCATGTTATTATACATTAGTGTGTATACATAGTGTTTATACATTAGTGTTTCATGGTAGTAATAGTTAATAATATGGTGTTTACATATACTAAACCATTATTAGTGAATTTAGTCTATTTATATTATAGTATAAGCATATTATTTTATAATAATTTGGTCATACTAGTATATTATTGAATTTAATTAATTATATAAGTTATACTTATGTAAAAATATATACGATTAATATATAAACATACATATATTTTTATAAAATATGTACAATATCGGAGTCGGTACATCGCCGCTTCCGACTCCGACTCTAATTCTGACTTTTTTGGTTAAAAAAACTCCGACTCCAATAACTTGTAGTTGGTACGGAGTCGGATTTTCACTCAGCCCTAAGCCCAAGTACACTGGGGAGTATACATGAGAATTACCTAACTAGAGCTTACAACTGATGATAGAAAGTCACGGACATTTAATCCCTTACAAATAATGGCCCCCACCCATGAAAACAATGTTTTAAAGAAAAAAACTTTCAACTCCTCCATTGTTCTCTCGTGGTTTTCGTTTGAAGTTTCTATCATTTCCCTCATTCCAAATACACCAACATAGACGTATAGGGACCATTTTCCAAATTGTTGCAACTTGTAAGTTACCTTGGAGACCTCTCCAGCTTGCTAGAAAATTCACCAATTTAAGGGTCATGACCCATGATAATCTAAGTCCTGTAAAAAAATCATCCCACATGGTCCTGACCACCTTGCAATATAGGAACAAATGTTCGACTGATTCACCATCTTTCTTACACTTGCAACACTAGTCCAACATCATTACCTGACATTTGCTTAGGTTATCTGTTGTGAGAATTTTGCCCAATGCTGTTGTCCAAACAAAAAAAACTACTTTTGAAAGAGCTTTCGTCTGCCAAATATTCATTAAAAAATAATTAATTATAATTATATTTATGATATTAATAGTTACTGACTTAGTACTTTAGTAGAGTATTATCTACATATAATAACATATATTATCATATGATTTATTAGTTAATTGATAGCATATATTATTTTACATTTTATATGATCAATGGTGATAGATTAGAGAAAATTACATAATTCACTTATACAACTACTATATAAATAATATATTATATATTTAAAAAATTTATATGTAAGTGATTCAGTCGGTTTTGGTCCAAAAAAACCACACACTGGGACCGGACCGAAAATTGAATTTTGGAGACACCATGGACCGAGACCGAGTAGGGGTAAATTCAGTCCGGTCCGGTTGGTTTTTTCAGTCCGGACCGAAAAATTTTCACCCCTACTCTCCAACCATAAGCACCACATCAAGCATGAAGGAATCATCTTCCATATAGCAGCAATACGTTGGCTCCCCTCAAAAGCTTTCCAACATGCAAAAAGATCCACCACTTGCTTAGGCATCACCCAAGCAATACCAGCCCAACCAAAAATCTCATTCCACAAAGTCTTAGCCACCTCACGATAAAGAAAAAGATGATTAATAGATTCACCATTAAAAAAAAATTAAGTTCATTTTTTCATTTTCCCATTTTTTAAATTCTGCCAGTTTCCAAATTTATATCCTTATTGATATTTCTTTTAACATATCTGTCTATATAATCCTGTTTTTGGACTTTTATATAGTTATTTATATAATTAAATTATTAGTACATTTTAATATCCTTGCAAGATTTGCACCCAACAGCTTTCAGGTAGATATTCCAACTGTATTTACACTTATCCAAGGTGGTCAACAGGCAATATGAATGGTGTCATATAGACTTGGTGAATACTTCCTGTTGACATATGACGTGTTACTGTTAATGATGGGTGGATGGAGAACTTTGATTATTTTTTATGGTCATTTTGTGATGGTACTCCAAAAATGTCATCTTTTTTCTGTTCTTGTTTGAGAATGCAGGCACTTTATTTTTGCGTCCCATTTCGCGAGCAACTGCTAGAGTATTATGCAAATAACAAAAACATTGGGGATGCAGAAGAAAATCTGTTAACATGCTTAGCAGACCTATTTACGCAGGTAAATATCTAGCTCCTGTACACACACACACACACACACTCATGCACGGTAGATTATCTGTGCTTGTGTGTGACTTTAGCAATAAATCAGTCTAGAGCATTGTTTCTTGAGAATGGTCCAAGAAGTCTCCAATATGTATTGTTTGAAATAGTTGGTCGTAAGACCAATTACTAGTTGGTTTCTTTATGATTTTATATGAATAAATTATCAAAAGGCCTGGCTTAGTTTAAATAGTAAGTCATCAATAACGATGGACTGACATCACGATCGAGGAATCTTTATTATGTTTGCTTCAAATATTGCGATTTCTGTTTCCGTTTCTTTGCCTTGTCTATCACAAAGATGGCAAAAAATACTCTGTTCTTTGGTAGAATTTTCGGGTGATCTTTCCTGGATTTATTCTTCTTAAGTTCTTTTGTCATCTTTATAAGATGGGTCCTATGAAACAAGTACTGATTGAGACGAAGATTTTTGCTCTATCACTTGAGGGTGGGAACTGTCTTCGTATCACGGTGAGGAGCCGAAAGATCTCTAAGGAGATGGTTTTTAGTTTAAGTAGTGCATGGTGGATGGCCAATACCTTGGAAGAATGCAGCTTATCAGCGGGAAAAAATTCTTTCAACAAGTCATATCAAGAAGGATTGAAGGCTTTATTTGTGCAGCGTTGACCGAATGCTTTTGGATGCTTCTTGGAGATATCTGATTATGGAGGTAGTGGGCGTTGGGGTCCTCTAGTAATCCCAGAAGGTGTAGTAGGAGGGGGCTGGAAGTACCTCTCAAGGGAAATCAAACTAGCTCTGCCTGTGTATGTTTAGGTAAATAAGAAGTCTGTTATGGCACCACCCATGGATGAGGGGAAGGAGGTTGGGAGGCAGCTCAAGTCTTATGTAGAGGCGGCATTGGGTGGCGCAGGGAGTAAAGGGGCAGTGCATGGTGGGGAGAACCACACATTGGGTTTAGAGAAAAGCAAAAAGGGGTAAGGGTGCAAATCAGTCGGTCCGGTCCGGCGATGGACTGAACATTTTCGATCCATCATTTTTCCTGTCCGAACACCCATAGGGACCGGACCAGACTGGTAGCTATTGGTCCGGTCGGACAATTCAGTCCGGTCTAATTATTTTTTTCTTTTTTTAAATCAATTAATAAATTTTTTTTATTTAAAATACTAAATTAAACTAAGTGACTTATTAATGTGGATTATGTAACAAATTCAATAAAAAAATATTTTATATGGTCAATAATAATAAATTAGATAGAAATTACATTATTAATTTATATAATTACTATATAATTAACTAATTGATATTATATATTAGTTAATTGATAGAATATTAACAAGTATTAATAACATATTTAAAATTTTATATTGTTAATAGTGATAGGTTAGATGAAGATATATATAAAATATTGTTAATTTATAGATTTTTGTTTTTTTTTTTTTATAAGTAATCAAAGATATTTTATTCATAGAAACAGGAAGTATACATGAAAAACGCCTAGCTAGAGGTTACAATAGAAAGAAGAAGATCATGGACACTAGATCCTTTACAAACTATAGCCCCCGCCCATAGGAGCAATGACTTAAAAAAGAAAACTTTAAGCTCAACCAAAGTTCTCTTATGATCATCAAAACATCTAGCATTTATCTCACTCCAAATACACCAACACATGCATATTGATACCAATCTCCAAATTGCCGCTACCTGAGAATCTCCATGAAGTCCTCTCCAACTTGCGAGAAAGTCCACTAATCTACAAGGCATATAACCCAAGACAATCTGACTCTTAAGAAGACCATCATCCCAAATAGCCTTGACCACCTCGCAGTGTAGAAGCAGATGATCAACTGACTCCCCATGCTTTTTACACAGACCACCAATCTAGGACAATAACCCGACATTTCCTCAAATTATCTGTAGTGAGAATATTGTCCAAAGAAGCTGTCCAGACAAAGAAAGCTGCTTTTGAAGGAGCTTCGTCTTCCATATGCTCTTCCACGGGAACATAAACAAACTGGAGTTCGTGAGCTTATGGTAAAAAGAATTGGTAGAGAGTACCTTTCTTAGAATGATTCCAAAGCATCTTGTCTCCAGAACCCCCTGGAATACTTGCAGAATATAATGTCGCAAAGAACTCCGTAAAAGACTCCCAACTCCAATCATGAGCTGCCTTAATGAAATCAACATTCCATTGAGGGGTGCCATTTGAAAAGACCAAAAGGTCGGCAATCGATGCCTCCTTTACTCTAGCAAGAGTAAAGATGGCAAGGAAGGTATCTCGTAGACAATGGTTGCCACACCATATATCAAGCCAAAAATAGACACGCAAACCATCGCCTACAACAAAATGTTCATGACCTCGGAAGGTCCCCCAAAGGCTTCTAATGTTTTTCCACAAGCCTACTCCATGAGAACCTCGTACCTCATTCGAGTACCATCCTCCCCAAGCTTCCCCAAATTGAGAATCTATAACGGACTTCCATGGTGCCTTATTTTCATTTTGGTACCTCCACAACCACTTACCCAAGAGAGTTTGATTGAATTTCATCAAGTGGCGAATCCCCAACCCTCCCCCCGAAATTGGGGTACAAATTGTTGACCAATTAACCAGGTGAAATTTGAACTCTTCTCCCAATCCACTCCATAAGAAATCCCTTTGTATCTTCTCAATGCGATTATCCACCTTTATAAGAAGCTGGAACAAAGACAAAAAATAGGTGGGTAAGTTAGAAAGAATGCTTTTAATCAAAGTCAACCTACCACCTTTCGACAAGTATAGACTCTTTCAAGCAGCCAATCTGCACTCCACCCTTTCGACTACATCGTTCCAAATCCTTTCAGATTTAAAAGAAGCACCCGACAGTAAGCCAAAATACTTCAAGGGAAGCGAAGATATCTTACAACCCATGGTAGTAGCTAGAATCTCCACATCGGGGGTAGCCTCCACTGGCACTATTTCTGACTTTGCAAGGTTAATGCTCAAACCGGACACAACAATAAAGCAAAGGAGAAGCGCCCTCAAGTCTTGGACTTGTCCAAGGTGTGCACCACAAAAGATGAGTGTGTCATCAGCAAATAACAAGTGAGAAATGTGGAGATTGCCATTCCCCACCGAGAAACCATGAAGCAACCCACCATCCACCAGGCCATCAATCATCTTGCTGAGAGCTTCCATGACAAAAATGAAAAGAAGAGGAGAAAGCGGATCTCCCTGTCTCAGGCCACGAGAGGAGTTGAAGAAACTCATTGGAGAGCCATTTACCAAAATAGAGAAACGAGCTGAAGAGATATAAAATTCTATCTATTTATGCCATTTCCTCCCAAAACCACATCTTTCATGCAAGTAAAGGAGGAACTTCCAGTTTACATGGTCATATGCTTTCTCCATATCTAACTTGCAAAGCAGCCCATGTTTTCTAGACTTCAATCGACCATCCAAGACTTCATTTGCGATATGTACCGAGTCAAGAATTTGTCTACCTTTGACAAACACATTTTGCGGTTTCGAAATTAGTTTTTCCACCACCGAGCTTAGCCTATTTGCTAACACTTTGAATAGAATCTTGTACATCCCATTCACAAGACTAATGGGGCGATAGTCTCTCGCATCCGTAGACCCCACCTTTTTAGGAATGAGGGCTAAAAAGGTGGCATTGAGACTCTTTTCAAATCTAGCATTAGAATGAAATTCATGAAAGACTTGCATAATATCCTCCTTGACCACCTCCCAACAAACTTGAAAGAAACCCAAAGTAAAGCCATCCGGACCGGGAGCCTTATCACTTGCCATACCTCTGATAACATTACCCACTTCCTCTTCTGTAAAAGGCCTTTCTAACCACCCTACGCACTGCTGGTCTAAAGTGGAAAAAGACAAACCATCTACTCTCGGTCTCCAATTATGCTCTTCAGATGAGAGTTGTTAATAGTATTGTTCAATGTGGTTTTTGATAACCATCTGATCTGAAGAAGCTTCCCCATTTACCATCAGTGTATCAATAACATTGTTCCTCCTGTGAGAGTTAGCCATCCTATGGAAGAATTTCGTGCATTTGTCCCATTCCTTAAGCCAGGGTACCCTTGATTTCTGTCTCCATGAAATCTCCTCCATCAAAGTCATCCTTTCAAGATCAGCAACTACCTGCCTTTTATGAATTTTCTCAGGTTCAGAGAGGAATCTAGCCTCCTTCTCACTTTCCAGACCCTATAATTCCTCAATAAGAGAGCCCTTATGCTAAAACACATTGCCAAAAACTTGATCATTCCACTACTTCAGATCCTGTTTTAGCGCTTTCAACTTTTTTGCCATAATGAAGCTTGGCGAGCCTTGGAAACTATAGGAAGTCCACCATTTTCTGACCCTGTCTACAAAACCGTCAGTTTTAAGCCACATATGCTCAAATTTGAAATACCTTCTGCCCCTTGGATGCCTCCACAATCTAAAATGATGGGGAAGTGGTTGGAGCATAAATGGGATAATCTTCTTAGAGCTACATCCGGGAAATGTGACTCCCAATCAGAGGTTAGCAAAAATCTATCGATCCTCGACTAAGAAGGAAAATCTCGGTTATTGGTCCAGGTAAACGTTCCTCCTGATAGTGGAATATCCATGAGCTCCTGTTCTGAAATGAAATCAGAAAAATCACTCGTAGCAGGAGTGATGTGGGGAGCTCCTAACCTTTCGCTTGGAAAGCAAGATGTATTAAAGTCCCCCCTAATGCAACTTGGAAGCTCCCACAAACTAATGACTCGCCAGTTCTTCCCACAAAAATCTTCTCTTAGAATCAATATTTGGGCCGTAAACCCCAGCGAAAGCCCATTTGAAGCAGTTTTCTAGATTAAAAAAGGAGTATGCAACCGAGAAATCACCCACACACTCTTTCACCCTTTCCACCACCCTTGTATCAAACATAATGAGAACTCCCCCGGAAGCTCCTCTTGAAGGTAGATAAGACCACCCAACATGTTGCCCTCTCCATAAGCTTCGAACTACTTGTCTTGTGATAGCTTTCAACTTAGTCTCTTGTAAGCAAATAATGTCCCCTTTCCATTGGCGAAGTAAATTTTTGACTTGGAGCCGCTTATTAGGATCATGCAGCCCCCTCACATTCAATGATATTATTTTTGGTTTCATGGAACAACTGTTTTACCCCTCCCCTTACTACGCTCCCGAGTAGAGCTCTTCTCACCTCCATCCTCTTTCATTGCCCAATATAGCCTTCTGAGTTCTCTTTCCCTTTTTTTTGCTGAAGCCAAGAATTGATCGGACTTGGATTGGGCATTCACAGCCTTTACAGCTGTAAGTAGGGCCATAAATTCAGCTTCAAAATCCCCATTAGAGATTCCTACCATATACTTAATGTTCATTGCTCTTTGAATAACCCAATCTGACACATTGAGATGAAAAGAAAAGATTGGAGTAGGTTCATCCTCCCCCTCCCTGTTATCAGAAAACAAAATCAAAGTGCTAGCATCTTCGACCATCTCCAATCTCGAAGAAACTGCCAACTCCAGTAGAGATTTAGCCACCAGAGAGTCAGGCGAAGGATCAGAGGGTATCGGCGACGTAGTCTGTGCCACCACAATGAGTGGTGGCCCATCCAAGAACTCCCCGAGTTCTCGAGTTCCAACAAACCTTGCGCATGGCCATTGGCTACCTCGGGAGTTGCCATCGCTTGGGATATCGAATCTATGGCTGTCGTCACCACCAGAGAGTCAGGCGATGGATCAGAGGGTACTGGCGACGTAGTCTGTGCCACCACAATGGGTGGTGGCCCATCCAAGAACTCCCCGAGGTCTAACAAACCTTGCTTAGGGCCATTGGCTATCTCGGGAGTTGCCGTCGCTTGGGATATCGAATTTGTGGCTGCCATCACTTGAGTCGCCGACGTCAGGGAAGTCGAAGGTTTTTGCTTCAGAGCAGATTCCGGCTATGGAACGGCTCTACACAGATTTGAAACGTCGGCCCTCAATCCTACAGACTCCATCGCCCGAGAACTCTCCGACAGACCCACCGCCACCTCCAATGAGATCACCACCATCGCTATTGAACCCTGACCCACCACCGACGGTGGACGTTGGGATGACGAAGGGGCTTCTCTGTAAGGAGCCCTACGTCTCCAGGCGACTGTAGAGCCCTGGGCCTGAGAGACGGGTTGGCCCATAAAGTTGGGTTGTTAGGCCACAAGACAGTTGGCCTGCGAGTGAGGCCCATCAGAAGGCTACTGGGCCACTGTAAAGGAGGCTTGCGAATGAGACCCATAAGAAGGCCGCTAGCCACTGGAAAGGTGGCCTGCAAATGTGGCCCATCAGAAGCCACCCTTTTACCCTTAAGCCCAGAAACAAGAAACGACCCATTTAAGGGGCCTTCTCCGTGGCCAGTTTCGAAATCCATCTCCCTCTGCAAGGCCTCCTCAACACTGCGTTTTATCATTCCCATATTAAGAAGTAAACCCCCTGCTTGTGAATATTAACAAGTATTCGTTGCTGTCTACGTCGTTGTGCACGGTGTTGTCTGAGGTGTGCTTGTCTGCAGAGGTTCAGAAAGTCTCGCAAGGGTCTATGGAGCAAGTGGCTGGGCCACCACCTGTCAATGGCTAGTTTTCAACAATAGATCAACATAGTGTAGGATGGCTAGAGAGGCCGTTTATAGAAAATGCAGTGCACAAAGTAATCAGAGGTATGTCTAGTGATAAGGCTCAGGGTCCGGATGGTTTTACTATGGGATTCTTTCAAGCATGTTGGGAGGTGATCAAGGAAGACCTTATGCAAGTCTTTTATGATTTTCATACTAATGCCAGATTTGATAAGAGCCTTAATTCTCCTTTTTTGGCACTTATTCCAAAAAAGATGGGGTCTACAGACATTAGAGATTATTGCCCCATTAGTCTTGTGAATGGGGTGTATAAGATTCTCTCCAAAGTGCTTGCAAATAGATTGAGTTCGGTGATGAAAAAGCTAATTTTGAGGCCACAAAATGCATTTGTAAAAGATAGACAAATCCTTGATTCTGTGCTCATCGCAAATGAAGTTTTGAATGGTCGATTAAAATCTAGAGAACCTGGGCTGCTTTGTAAACTAGATATGGAGAAAGCTTATGACCACGTTAACTGGCAGTTTTTACTATATCTTCTTGAGATATGTGGCTTTGGGGTAAATGGCAAAAATGGATAGAATTTTGCATCTCTTCAGTAAGGTTCTCAATCTTGGTGAATGGATCACTGGTGGGTTTCTTCAACTCCTCTCGTGGCTTGAGACAGGGAGATCCTCTTTCCCCTTTACTTTTTTTATTCATCATGGAAGCTCTAAGTAAGATGATCGAGAGCCTGGTGGATGGGTGGTTTCTTTATGGTTTTCCGGTGGGGAATGACAATCTTAATATCTCTCATCTGTTATTTGCCGATGACACTCTTATTTTTTGCGGTGCACATCTTGGACACATTCAAGCCTTAAGGGCACTACTTCTTTGCTTTGAGGCTGTTTTAGATTTGAGATTTAACCTTTGGAAGTCTGAGTTACTGCTAGTGGGGGTGGTCCATGAAGTGGAGTCCTTTGCTACACTATTGGGATGCAAGGTATCTTCACTACCTCTAAAGTATCTTGGTTTACTATTGGGTGCCTCCTTTAAATCTGAAAGGATATGGAATGGAGTGATCGAAGAGGTGGAGCGCAGATTAGCTTCTTGGAAGAGGTTATATTTGTCGAAAGGTGGCAGATTGACTTTGATCAAAAGCACTCTTTCGAACTTACCCACTTATTTTTTGTCTTTGTTCTCACTTCCTTTGAAGGTAGCTAATCGCATTAAGAAGTTACAAAGAGATTTCCTTTGGAGTGGATTGGGGGATGAGTTCAAGTTTCATTTGGTTAATTGGTCAATGGTTTGTACCCTTAACTCCTGGGGGAGGTCTGGGGATCCGACACTTGACGAAATTTAATCAAGCTCTTTTGAGTAAATGGTTGTGGTGGTACCAAACCAAAAGGGGCACTCTTTGGAAGTTGGTTATAGACTAAAAATTTGGAGAGGCTTGGGGAGGTTGGTGTTCGAATGAGGTACGAGGCACTTATGGAGTGGAGTTATGGAAATATATAAGGGGACATTGGGAGACCTTTCAAGGACATGAACATATTGTGGTGGGTGATGGTTCTTGCATAAGATTTTGGTATGACCATTGGTGTGGTGGTCATAGCCTACAAGAGACCTTTCTTGCTATTTTCAAGTTTGCAAGAGAAAAGGATGTTGCGATTGCAAATCTTTTGGTCCTTTCAGATGGACCCCCTCAATGGAACATTGATTTCAGTAGGGCAGCTCAAGATTGGGAGGTGGAGATTATCTTAGAGTTCTTTGCGACATTGTATTCAGTAAGTATACCAGGGGTCACCGGGGATAAGATGCACTGGAATCACTCTAAGAAAGGAAAATTCTCTGTTAGATCCTTTTACCAAGTTTTAACGAATACTGGATTGACTAGGTTCCCGTGGAAGAGTATATGAAAGATGAAATCTCCTTCAAAAACAGCTTTCTTTATTTGGACAACTTTATTGGACAAGATCCTGACTACAGATAACTTGAGGAAACGCAGGGTAATTGTGTTGGATTGGTGTTGTATGTGTAAGAAGCATGGGGAATCAGTAGATCGTCTGCTTCTACACTGTGAGGTGGCTAGGGGAATGTGGGATGATTTTTTCACTAGTCGGTTTGTCATGGGTCATGCCTCTTAGATTGGTGGACTTTTTCGCTAGTTGGCGGGGGATTCAGGGTAACTCACAGGTGGCGGCCATTTGGCGTATCGTTCCTATCTGTATGTGCTGGTATATCTGGAGGGAAAGAAACGCAAGAAGTTTTGAAGATTGTGAGAGAACAATGGAGGAACTAAAAATTTTCTTCTTCAAGTCTTTGCTTTTATGGGCGGGAACCATTGTATGTAACGGTCTCAATGTTCTTGACCTTCTTCTTTCGATTGTACACCCAAACTAGATTCTTTCTCATGTATACTACCTGTGTACTTGAGTTTTTCTATTAATAAAATTTTCTATGATTACCTATCAAAAAAAAAAAATATTGTGATTTCTTCCAATGTTTTCAGATTACAGTTTTGGATATCCTCTTCTACCCTAATTGTATTATTTGTTACTGGATTGATGATTTAGAGAGATTAAAGAATATTTTCCTCCTATCTTATTTTTGGGTAGACAATCTATATGTGGATTAGTTCTGCTACATTAGGCACTGTTTGTATATATGCTTGTACTTCATTCGCAGGTTTTACTGTTGAATCTTTCCTCCTTTTGTGATAGTCTAGCATCTCCTTCATTGTAATATCTATATTTGTAGAATAGATTCCACATATGATAAGGATAAAGGTAAGTGGTAAATGAGATCCCACATTGCTTGGAAAGGAAAAGTTCTTGCTCTTTATAAGGTTCCAATGGGTCTCCAATTGTATCATTGACTAGTCCTTTTGGAGTACAGGCCATGTGATTTGGGCCATCCATTGGGGCATTACACACACTCTCTCTCTCTCTCTCTCTATCTAGCTTCTCTAGTTCTATTAGAATCTTATCCCCCCTCTCCCTGTGCAAAATATGAGTCTCTTTATTGATGCTATGGCATATATATATATATATATATATATTTACTTGTTAATATTTCTGGCCATGATAGTGGGGGCATTAGTTCATTTGCCCCTTTGTGTAGATAACTTCGCAGAAGAAGAAAACAGGTGTCATTGCTCCAAAGCGTTTTGTTCAGAGACTGAAGAAACAAAATGAGCTTTTCCGTAGCTACATGCACCAGGTATGCATATAATTGTACTTTTTTTCTCGGAGTATGTATATTATAGTACTTTTGTGATATCACATATTGAGTGAGTATAGGTGGTGAATGAGATCCCATATAGCTTAGAACAGAGAAGTTCTTGCTCTTTATAGTTATTCTAAAGGGCTCCAATTGTATCATTGACTAGCCCATTTGGAGTATGAGCCTAGATGTGGTTTAAACCTTCCTTGGGTTACAACTTTTGACTGTCAGGCAGAATTAGCTTTGGCTGGGGGAATGACAGTTAACAAAATTTAGTATTTGTATTTGTATGGTGGCGCACAATAGCTTCCATTCCTGTAGCTTTCTAGATTTCTTGGAATTGTTTTCTTCTTCTTTATCACCTAGTTGAGTGTTTCCTATTGTATATGCCCTATGTATTTGGGTTGTGCCCTCTGCACTTTGAATAAATGTCCTTAATTATAAATAAAAAATAGTGTATGCTTGGTGGTGCCCTGTTACAGGAATGACAGGTATATAGTTGGATTTTCAGCTTTCAGATCTTGGTTTACAATAGTTGCAATCTAATATTAATTGGACTGTGACGTTCAGATAGCCAATTGAGGATGTGGTAAATATAGATTTTAAGTACATTTGGGTTGTACACTGGGATCCATCATGTGTACTTCATAAAGGTTGCTGTTCCTTGAATTTCACACAAATTTTAGAGAATGGAGAAGAGTCTTATTTTCTATTATTTATTATCAAAGAATAGTCCTCATTGCCACCTTCCCAAAGCCCATTAACACACTACTTCATACATTGATGCAGAATACTATTTGGCTTCAAAGGCTGACTGTGTACATACTTTGAATGGTGCAAAATGCAAGAGTAGTCGAAGTGATTATGAATCTTTGCATAAATCTAATCTATCTCACAAACTTATAAATGGTAAAAACTTTACATATAATAAGTGCTAGAAACTTGCCGTTGTTAAACAAAATAATTGGCAGCCATGTGCAGAAGCATGATTGTAGATGTTGCATATTGGCAAATACTATTATCATAAAGTAATTATAAAAAAAAAACTATTATCATAAAGCAGGTTTCTGCTTCCAAGATACTTGAAATGGCATTCGGGGCTTCCATACATGTTTTTCCTACGTAAAGGTTTGAGAATGTAGTCTTCTATAAGCATTTTTAGTTATAATACATTTTAAGCTTCAAGACGATGCTTAATAAATGACAATACACTATTTCAGAACTAGATGTTCCCTTTTCTTTACAATGGTAGTGGTGCATCTCTGCTAAATCTTTATTATCAATGATTCAAGTATGATGTTAACTGTATCTTGATTCATGTTTTCCCATTTTTTCTGGTCTAGTACAAAATTTATTGGATCAAGTATATCGTCCGTTATACAGACACATGTTCTCATTTTTTGTAGGATGCCCATGAATTTCTGAATTTTTTGCTGAATGAGCTGGTTGACATATTGGAGAAAGAGGCCCAAGCTGCAAAAAGTGATCTGGAAACATCATCACCTTCTGATAAAGCTGCAAATGGGCCAAAAAATGTTCAGGCTAATGGTCCTCAAAAAGATCCTTTAGTTACCTGGGTGCACAAAAATTTTCAGGTGACTTTTCTCCGCCATTTCATATATATATATATATATATATGTATGATGTTGAATTGATCATCAACTTGTGCAAACGATAGGCTGGGATTCACTGTTTTGGGAATTGGTCTAATTCTTGATATCTACGCATTCTCTTTCCCTGTTATACCGTAAATGTACTCCCCCTACCCCTTCTGAAGGAAGGGAAAAAAAAAAAAAAGGAAAGAAAAATAGAGTAGGACATTGATGTGTCTCTGCTGATGTATTTGAGTAACAGGATTTTAGTTCCCTTAATACATTGTTTGGCAGTGATGATGTAGATGCTTTTTGTTCGTGCCCCTTGTAAGATTCTCGTAATATTTTTTGTAGATTCTCATAATATATTTTGGCTGTTTGAGTCAGGGAATACTCACCAATGAAACAAGGTGTCTGAGATGTGAGACAGTGACAGCAAGGGATGAAACATTCTTTGACTTGAGCCTTGATATTGAACAGAATAGTTCAATTACAAGCTGTTTGAAAAACTTCAGCTCAACAGAGACATTGAATGCAGAGGACAAATTTTTTTGTGACAAATGCTGTAGGTGGGTAGCTTTTATGCATAAAAGCTCAATTTTACCTATAAAAAAAATCTCCATTTCTTCTTATTAGTTATACAATATTAGCTTTGAATACATGTGATATGGAGAATTTAGAATTAGAGTTTTATCATACTATTGTATATTTCGGCTGCTATTCAGCTAGTCACCGAGTGATTGCTTAAGTCTTAGCTCAGTGATGATTGTAGAAGTGATTATGTGTGCACCCAATGCTGAAGCACTCCAAAATGGAATAGCCATCATTATAAAAAAGTTCTATTCATTAGATTTTATGGTATGTGCACATTAATAGTTTTGTATTGGCTGCTTATTTATTGCAGTGTCAATAAATTGATCAGTTTCACAGATTGTTTCGCGGGCGAAGAAAGAGACAGATTTTTGTTTTGATAAGTTGAGAATAATGAATCTTTCTTTTTCTGTTACAAATATATCCCCACTGCCACTGCGAAGCTTCATCTCTTCTATATGCAAAACCATCATCCACTTGCTTCTCTGGGTGGGTGATATAGGAAGATAGGCCCGGTTTGGATACACAAATCTATCTCATCTCATCTCATCATTACAACTTTTCCAAACTCCCACAAAAGATAATAAAAAATTTAACATTTTCAAATTTCAAAACAATAATAATATTAAAAATTATATTATAACAATATTGGCATCATATGGAAATGTATTCTTTGATGGCTGTATTATGTAGTGCTTTATGCATTCCAACTGCTATGTCCTGTGCAGCCACCCACTAGTTCTTCTTGGATTAATTATTTCCCATATTGAGTAATGCTCTACCCTTTTACACTACACAGCTTCTAGAGTTTTTTTTGCAGGAAAAGAGAGGTCAGCCAAAAGAGCTAAGAAACATTGTACTTCCATTCTTTATATTTTAGTCTTGTCCATTGGTAACTGAAAATGGACCTCATTATCACATGCAGTTTGCAAGAAGCACAGAAGAGGATGAAGATAAAGAAGCCACCTCACATATTAGTCATCCATCTGAAGCGTTTTAAATACATTGAGCAGCTGGGTCGCTACAAGAAGCTGTCTTACCGGGTTGTCTTCCCACTCGAGCTGAAGCTGAGCAACACAATGGAAGATGCAGATTCTGAGTATTCCCTGTTTGCAGTAGTTGTCCATGTTGGAAGTGGGCCCAACCATGGGCACTATGTCAGCCTTGTGAAAAGCCATAACCATTGGTTATTTTTTGATGATGAAAATGTGGAGATGATTGATGAGTCTGTTGTGCAGACATTCTTCGGGTCAGCACAGGAATATTCAAGTAACACGGATCATGGGTACATTTTATTCTATGAGAGTCTGGGAAATGGTAACAAGAGTTAAGTAGAGGGGCGTTGAATTTACCAAAGGTTAGATATTTTAATTATTTGGACTCATTTTTCTTCTGTTTTGTTCTGTTTTTTTTTTCCTGTTCCCCGCTTTTTCATCCTATGGGAAGGAGATGTCCAATATCAATGAGATGTTATGGGTTATGAAAAAAATATATACGTAGGTGGTTGCCGTGTACAGTGGATGGTGGAAGCACACTGTCCTTTTGGTTTTCACAATAAGAAGAAAAGAGCAGTGTATATGATTGTGAGAGAACTTGACAGAGAAAAGTTTGTATTCTTCATGATTGAGATCGCGTTTAATCATCATCATAGAAATGCCATGCGATTGGAACTGCTCGCAACTGTTATATAACATTGTTCACTTTTATTTTCCTTTTATGAGTTTTGTGCATTTGAGTTTAGGTTATCTTCTATGCCCTTCTTATGCTTTATTTTTTTCTTTTTGGGTCGGGGGCGATCACCCATTTTTTGGATTGGGGCCATGAGTGATAGCGATGAGTTAAATCTTACAATTCAGTTTATGTTCAAGCTGAATCAGAAAGGGAAAGGAATAGAAGAAGAGTACTGCCACAACCACAAAAATATTACACAAAAGTAATCTCACAAACTGATATGGCTTCGTGTAATCCTATAGATCTATTTTACAATAGAAGTAATTTTACAATATGACGAAACACATCATACCATATCAGTTTGTGAGATTATTTTTATGTAATTTATTTGTGACTAGAGTATTTTTCATAGAAAAATACATGGGAAGGAATTTAGGAGTACTGCCTATGAAAAGATCTTTTGGTGTGAATATATTTGGATGCTTTATCCCTATTTACTTCATTCAATTTTATCATGTTTTGATGCTTTAGCCTAAGTCAATATATTTGGATAGTGAATTGGGATTCAGAAACTGTAACCATTCAAAGGCCCCTAGAAATTGAGAGTATTCAACCCCTAACCATTCTTGAAACATTTAAAAGCTAATGGAGTTAAAATACTTATCTTAGATCTGTTTATTCCCCTACATGCTACAGATTTCGATCACTGCATTTTTTTTTTCTGTTTTTGTCCCCTTTGGTTTGCTTTGGTTACTTCATATTAGCGCTGCTGTATTATAAGATTTGAGTTATTCTACAAGGAAGGTTTTATAATAACTAGTATGTGATTTGTTATTTTTGTAATTCCATTTAGAATTTTTCTATAATATTAAGGTTGGGTGGATGGAATTGTTGAGTTTTCCATTCATGCAAAAATAATATTAGCAAAGCCAAAAAAAATAAATAATGAAAAAACGTTGACAATACCGGTCCTAAATTTTACCAGAGAATGAAACAGAGGCTTTGATTTTACATTGCTGTAGGCCTGTAAATGTGTAATGTGTATATCCGAAAATGCTTCCAGATTGATCAGATAATCATCATCAAAATTAGCCCATCATAAAAAAGGTATATAATGCAGTATATTGGAATATACCAGCAAACTCCATCCCGTTTAAACACTGGAAATTACATTCCCACTCTGGAGATTAAGGACTTACTAGAACAACAATGGAATTAGAAGTACAATGTGTGTGTGCAAGGTTTGATTGCTTCGTGTGTTTATATTTTTTTCAAAAGACGATGTTTGCTTCGTAAATATATCATATAGAAGTAAAATTTATAAATTAATGTAACTTGCTTTCGTATATCAGATAGAACTCTTTTCACTCTATAGTAGATCCACGCTTTTTGCACGCAAACCTAAACATTTTATTAAAAATGAAATATTTAAAAATTTTGGTTTCTCACACTCAGATTGTAATGCCCCCGTCTCCGGAAGTCTGGAGAGTTAACTCTTGTAATCTAAAACCATCGTCCATAACATATTTATATACTTCAAATCTTTTATAAAATGCAAATTCATTTATTCAACCCAGATATATATGTTCCTTCACCAAGATACCAAATAAAAAAGCTCAATGAAATAAATTAAAACTTTACAAAGACTCGAAAATATCCATGACTCAAAGTATTAAAATAACATAAAATTATAAACCTACTAAATAAGACTCTCCCGTAAATAATTATATCCTTTTGGCACATATTCTTCTACGATCATCAAACCTTGCTAATATTTCTTACTCTTGACTTCCAGCTGAGGCATCAAAATTATCTGAAAAATATTATGAAGATAAGGGGTGAGTTATCAACAACTTAATAAGCAGAGAACATATTCTAGTATGTAAACATGAGCATTTACAGACTTTAAAATGCGGAATAAAACATTTACTTTATGAATGCAGAATTAGAATATTTTCTTTCAGAATGCGAAATCAAAACATGTTGTCAAAAATATCAGAGTGAAACCTTTCATAAACCTTCGTATTCAAAAATAAAATCCTTTGGCATATCAAAAATTTGAAACCTCATCTTCATCATATTAGAGCATCACATCGGGAAAGATATCATGTTTAACCCTCGTGGTAGGATTATAAACCACATTTATAACCCGTGGAAGGGTCATATGTCTCAATTGTCACCCGTGACTAGGTCGTATGTCACTATTATCACCTATGACTGGGTCGTATGTTACTATTATCACCTGTAACTGGGCCGTATGCCACTATTATCATCTGTGGCGGGGCCTTATTAGAACAGAACATAAACATCATAATCATACTTTAATCAGAACATGGCTTCAGAAAATCATGCCAAGGTTTTCAGATGCCACAACACATCAAAATAGAGTACTGAAATAATTCAGATCATTTCACATCTTGAAAAACAGATTCAGAACATTTTCACGTCACATGCAAAAATTATCAAATTTTCATATTCGCTCATGTTTCTCAGTTCAGAAAACAAAATGCACAATATTAGCTCATGTCTATACTAGTCATGACAAAAATACTCATCTTTCATCGGATCTCATGAGTAATGCAGGACAAATAACTGAAGTTATTTTCACATTTCTTTTCAAAAAACATATCATGCACATTTTCAAAACCAATCTCAGTTCATTTTCTTCTATGGAAAGTTGAAAATTCTAGCATAGGAACTCCGCTTACCTAGACTTCTTAACTTTTTGAATTTCTTCAAAATAGTGTTGAACGAAAATTACTCGTTACCTATAAGATTGCCACGTAATTTCCATAATTATATGAAATTAACACATTTTTCAATACTTAAACCTGTAATGCTAAGTAACCTATTTTCCTTAAAATCTAAATTTCTCGAAACCCTAAAACATCATAAATTCTCATTTACCTCAATATTCACTTACAAATCTTTGACTATTTAAGCTCTAACTTATTTACGGTAAAATAAAGTGTATGACTAATAAAAGTACTCAATTACAACGAAGCCCATGAAAAATACATCTTCAGCTTAATATTCTCTTAACATAATTATAACAAAATAAATTAAAGTAAAAGGCAAAATTTCATTTAAAAAAAAAACTGACAATTAGTTTTTTAAAGGGTTAAGAATAAATTTCATACTTACTTTTTACTTCAGAAATTCATTTGTAAAAATATTAATACTATATAATATAATTTAAATATTTATTTATTTTCTTTATAAGTTCTTATATTTAAAACAAAGCCTAATTGTAATATACAAACAATATCAAATCCAATACACAACCTGCCTAATGAAACGGGTGTTTAGGAAATGACCAACACACGCAGGGGCTCTTTTGGAAGCTTGACATTTACAAACTACTTTTATGGAATTACAACCACCCAGACCAAATCGTGCGACGGAGAGACCATACTCACCAAGAGAGGTGGAGGTGGATCCGTGACAAAGCTGGGTGTAGTGGACAGCGGTGATAACGAAGGCGGAGCACTGAGAGAGAGAGAGAGAGAGAGAGAGAGAGAGAGAGAAGCAGTGGAAAGGGAGGTGGACTTACGTACGGTGGACTGTGCTCACTGAGACAATGGTGGCATGGGGGTAGCATGACCGATCTGTGGCCATGATGTGTGGCCGTTTCTGGGGAGAAGCGATGGTTGACGAAGGGGATGTGGCTCTATGGTGTACACCAAAATCTACTCTATTTTTTATAAGCAAAACAGGGTGCCTCCGTTACTCTTTATGCAGGTTGTTGTCATGCGTGGAGCTTGTGCAATGGCTATCACACAGTGGCTAAGCAGGGGGCGTTATGGTGGGGGTGAGTTTCTGTTCGGGTTGCTGCTACCAGCTGGAGGCTGGAAAGTGGGCTAGTGTCTTTCATCGTGCAAGGGGGGCTTGTTGTGTGGGGTTGCGGCGTGGAAGAGCTTGGCAGTGTGATTGCCCTTCGGTGGTGGTTGTGCAAGGACGACTGGTGGTGGCAACATATGTGAAGAAATAATTAGTTGTTGATGTGGTTGCTGTGTTTCCTGGACATGGAGATCCTGGTTGCGGTTTGGGGCTGTTTCTATGGTGGAAAGAAGTGTGAAGTAGGAAGAGGGGGCAATTTTTATATTCAGAAGAGACACACGTGTGTATATATATAGAGATGATGGTAAAGTCCTAGAGAAAAGAAATGGGAGAGATGTGCATGAGTGCATGAGCGTGGAGACTTACATGGCATGGAGTCTGATCCTTGGTTCCCACGGGCTTGGGCTTTTTGGGCCCAATTGAAAGTGTTTCGGCCCATGTCTTGGATATTGTTTAGAAGTAACAAATGGGTTGGTCCTATTACCACACACCATAATCTCTTTAGCTTGTCAAAAATTTTTTGAATCAAGTATTTAATAAATATTAATGGGCCTCGACTCAAATTCTAAACTAACCAAATCTCTTCTCATAAATGTTTTGGGCCAATTCCAAAATAAAAATATCTCATTTGCTCCCTTAAATAACTTTAACCTAATGATCAAACCCAATAAAAATTCATATACCATCGAAATAAATTTTGGGTCTCTAGCCTACTTTAAACTTACTCGTTAAATCTCAAGTGGGCTTTTCATACGTATTAACCAAAAAAAAAAATTAGAACCTATGGTTAGCTTGGGCTTGGTGCTCGGCCTGGGTGTTACATCCCCCCCCTTAAAAAATTTCGTCTTCGAAATTTGTTGCACTTAAGCAAAGTGTTTCCACGCCTAATTTAATCCTCAACAATTATGTTGAACCTAACATTCTAAAATTCTAACTTTCCCATGTTTTGTGCCAGGTGCCTTAAATATCTCCTAATCCTCTGGCATCCATATTCACAAACCTAGTGTCAATCGTCGTACACCTCAAGGTCTAGTTCAAGTTTAAAAATATGAACTTCCACAATGAAATTAAAGCCTTATAATAATCTTTTTTTTTTTTTTAAAATCCATCACATCCCCTTCAATCCAAATCTCAACCTTCTAAGCTATGAAACATAGCAAAATTCCATTAAAATGCAAGAATAGTTAATCCTAACTAAACCAAAATAATTGCTTTCAAGGAGCAAAGGAGTATGGTACCTGTGATCACATTGTTGTCATCCTTAGCATCTCCAGGTGTCAGTGCAAACACTCAAGCCGGTCACATTCTACGTTGATTGTTCCCCTGTGTCGTCTGTTAGGGACCTGGATGTGGGTTGGGCTTATTGTTGTCTTCCAACAGTAATGGGCATTCTCTGATGAAATGACCAGTCTTACCTCATCGAAAACATGCCCCCATTTCCCTTCTACACTCTCCAGTGTGTGCCCTATTACAAAACTTACAGTGGTTATTCGGTTGATTTCCCTGCATCTGTCTTTGACTTAGTTGTTCCCCTCGTTTCTCTTCTTCCATGGCCCTTGGTCTATACTAGGGGATCCTTGTGGAGTAGCTCTCTTTCTATGTTCTTGCAACTCAGCACCTCTCTTAAGATTCTGCTCAACCAACATCGCCTTATGCACTAACTCTGAAAAACTATGAATCTATAGGATCATCATCCGTTCATATATATATTGTGATTCAAATCCTCCTCAAACTTCTTGGCCTTCTTCTCTTCATCAGGAATCAAGTATGATGTGGAGCGTGATAATTCGGCAAATCTTGCAGCATACTGGCGCACAGTCAGGGTCCCCTGCACCAAGTTGGTGAACTCTCAAACTTTAGTTTCCCTATCCACTTTAGGGAAGAAACGGTCAAAGAAATTCTGCTTAAAGTGAGGCCAGTTGACTACTCCTGTCTCCTCAGCTTCCTTGATGGCTTTCTCAAAATTGCACCACTTCTTAGCATCCCCAGTCAATTTAAAGGTTGCAAATCATACTTTTTGCTGATCTGTGCACTCTAGGATGCTAGATATCTCTTCCATGTCTTGAATCTAATCCTCCACTGCGTTTGAATCGCCTCTTCCATCATATGTGGGAGGATGGGTACGATTAAATTGCTCGAATGTGTAGCCTCCCTCGCTCATTGTTGGTTTCATTCAAATCCTCGAGATTTCGAACTCGGTGATGAGCCACCATCTTGTGAACTTAAACTCTGTTAAACGTTCTAATGAAAGAAAAAATATATATATATTTATAAACAAAATATATATACCGGATAAATATTTAAAACAAGTTCAAGATTTTTCTTGTTTTACCCATTCTTAACCATATCTTTAATCAACTCGTAATGCTCTTCTCACCATCTATAATCATAAACTTGACATCACTTTAACCTCACGTACGTCCTTATAATCTAAACCTTAAAATTCATGAATTTAATTCGAAACATTTAGCAATTCTAAAACCTCAAATTTCATAGATCACAATCACTAATGCTTGTCGATTCTATGACTTTAAATATCAAAATAATTGTCCCTTGCAACTCGCAGATTTCTAGATTTCAAATATGAAATTATTCCCAAAAGTCTGCTGAAATCCAAAACTTCATACCCAAATATCCGTATAACCTCAAACCTAGCTTTTAATTAAGCTTACGTACACCTTAAGAAAAATCTAAACCTCAAATCCTACAAAGATTCTTTTTTATAATCCGCAAATAAGCCTAAGGTATGCAGACTCCTTAAACCTCATATTTCCAAAACACAACCAATAAAGTATGCAGAATCTCAAACCTATCTTTGATACCAACTGTAATGCCTTGTCTTTGGAGGTCCGGAGAGTTAACTCTTGTAACCTAAAACCATCTTCCATAACATATTTATATACTCCAAATTCCCCATAAAATGCAAATTCATTTATCCAGATATATATGTTTCTTCACCAGGACACCAAATAAAAAACCTCAATCAAATAAATTAAAAACTTCACAAAAACTCATAAATATCCATGACTCAAACTACTAAAATAACATAAAATCATAAACATACTAAATAAGACTCTCTCGTAAATAATTATATCCTTTTGGCACATATTCCTCTACGATCATCAAACTTTGCTAACACTTCCTACTCTTGACTTCCAACTGAGGCATCAAAATTATCTGAAAAATATTCTGAAGATAAGAGGTGAGTTATCAATAATTCAGTTAGCAGAGAATATATACTAGTATGTAAAATGAGCATTTATAGAATTTAGGATGCATAACAAAATATTTACTTTCAGAATGCAGAATGCAGAATATTTACTTTTAGAATGCGAAATCAAAAAATGTTGTCAAAAATATCAAAGCGAAAACTTTCATAAACCTTCATACTCAAAAATAAAATTCTTTAGCATATCAAAAACTTGAGACCATGGGCCGTATGCCACTATTATCACCCGTGGCTGGGCTCTTATCGGAACAGAATAGAAACATCATAATCAGACTTTAATCAGAATACAGCTTTAGAAAATCATGCCAATGTTTTCAGATGCCACAACACATCAAAACAGAGTACTGGACAAATTCAGATCGTTTCACATCTTGAAAGACAAATTCTAAAAATTTCCACGTCACATGCAAAAATTATCAAATTTTCATATTCAATCATTTTTCTCAGTTCAGAAAACAGAATACACAACATTAGCTTATGTCTACACCAGTCATGACAAAAATACTCTTCTCTTTCATTTGGATCTCATGAGTAATGCATGCCAAATAACTTAGGTTATTTTCACATTCCTTTTAAAAAATATATCATGCACATTTTCATAAACCAACCTCAGTTCATTTTTTTTTTATGCAAAATTTAGCAAGAATCCTGCTTATCTGGATTTCTTAACTTTATGAAGTTCTTCAAAACAGTGATGAACGAAAATTACTCGTCTCCTATAAGATTGCCACATAATTTCCACAAATATATGAAATTAACACTTTTTTCAATACTTAAACCTGAAACGCTAAGTAACCTATTTTCCTAAAACTCTAAATTTCTCGAAATCTTAAAATATCATAAATTCTCATATACCTCAATATTCACTTAAAAAACTCTGACTATTTAAGCTCTAACTTATTTACGGTAAAATAAAGTGTATGGCTAACATAAGTACTCAATTACAACAAAGCCCATGTAAAATACCTCTTTAGCTCAATAATCTCTTAACATAATTATAATAAAATATATTAAAGTAAAAGGAAAATTTTCATTTAAAAAAAAACAGTCAAATCACTTTTTTAAAGGGTTAAAAATAAATTTCATACTTAGTATTTACTTATGAAATTTATTTGTATAAATATTAATATTATATAATATAATTTAAATCCTTATTTATTTTCTTTATAGGTTCTTATATTTAAAACAAAGCCTAAGTGTAATATACAAACAATATCAAGTCCAATATACAACCCGCCTAATGAAAGAGGTGTTTTAGGAAATGACCAACACACAAAGGGCTCTTTGGGAAGGCTGACATTCACAAACCGCTTTTATGGAATTACAACCACCTAGACCAAGTCATGCGACGGAGAGACCATACTCACCAAAAGGGGTGGAGCCGCGATTGACAGGGGTGATCACTGAGAGAGAGTGAGAGAGAGAGAGAGAGAGAAGTAGTGGAAAGTGAGGTGGACTTACGTACGGTGGAGTGTGCTAACTGAGACGATGGTGGCATGAGGGTAGCACGACCGAGCTGTGGCCATTTTAGACGACAAGCGGTGGCTAACGAGGGGGGACATGACTCTATGGTGTACTCCAAAATTTACTCGATTGTTTAACAGCAAAACAGGATGCCTCCGTTACTTCTTTATGTAGGTGGTTGCCGTGTGTGGTGGTTGTGCAGTGGCTATCACACGGTGGCTGAGCAGGGGGTGCTACAGTGGGATTGAGTTTCTGTTCGGGTTGCTGCTACGAGATGGAAGCTAGATGGTAAGCTAGTGTCTTCCATTGCGTGGAAGAGCTTGGCAGTAGGATTGCCCTTTGGTGGTGGTTGTTTAAGGCCGACTGGTGGTGGCAACATACATGAAGAAATAGTTAGTTGTTGATGTGGTTGCCGCGTTTCCTGGACGTGGAGGCCTGGAGATGTTGGTTGCAGTTTGTGGCTGTTTTTATGGTGGAAAGAAGTGTGAAGTAGGAAGATGGGGGCAGTTTCTATATTTAGAAGAGGCATATGTGTTTATATATATATATAGAGGTGATGGTAAAACCGTAGAGAAAAGAAATGGGAGAGACTTGCATGAGTGCATGAGCGTGGAGACGTGCATGACATGGAGTCCGATCCTTGGTTCCCATGGGCTTAGGCTTTTTGGGCCAATTTTAAAGTGTTTGGGCCCACATCTTGGATATTGTTTAGAATTAACAAATGGGTTGGTTCGGTTACCACAATCTATAATCTCTTTGGGTGATACACAGATGCTTGTTGAAATCGATACATTTTAAAAACATACATTCTTTAACTTATATCGAGCATATTATATCGATATATTAAAGGTGTGCATCACAGCCTAAATGATGACATCTTTTTGGTGATTAGAATCAACAACGTATTAGAGTACTAGCATCAGCTTGGCTATCCATTAGTTAAATTTTGCCAAATATCACACTTTTTGCCTTTTATCTATCCTACTCAAAACCTAGTATCACATTGGACTATCCATCTAAACTCTGAATAATAATAAAAAATTTATTTATTTTAGAATAAAGGTGCTACGTAGGGATGTAAATGAACTAGTTTGTTCGATAGTTCACTCGATACTCGCTCGGTTAAACTCGTATCGAACTCGACTCGTGAAAAAAAAAGCTCGTTTGTGGAAGCAGATACCCGCTCGAATTGTAAATGACACATACCCAACTCGACTTGGCTCGGCTAAGGCTCGTTAAAGCTCTTTCATTTATGCTTGAGTCGAATCATTAGCTCGACTCAATTAAAACTCATTCATATATTGATAAATATATACATACACCTATGTATACACACACACACACACACATATATGTAGTAACTAATAATATAAGCATACCACTTTTATAATTAAATATATAATATGTAATCTAATTACTTATGTCTATATAATAAATATACTTCATACATATATTTTATAATTTTTAAAATAATTAGTCGATAAAATTGAATAATTTCATATACTAGTATGTGGAAACCATATATGAAATAGATATATGCTATCATATTAACTGTATGTATTAATAATATATGTAGGCATATAATATATTGTTATTTTGGATAAATATCAACTAGTTAGATATTAATTATTTATAATTTTTTTAAAATTTTATAATTCAATAGATGTTCTACTTGTTAGTTGTATAAATTTAATATTAGATTTTTTATTTTTTTATTTAATTTATTAATTATTAAATCTTATTCAAAAAATAAAAAAATAAACAATTTGAGCTCGAGCTCTGCTCGATTCGAACTTGTTTGTGGGACGAGCTCGAGTTCGAGTTGAGAGTTTAACTTATCGAGTTGAGCTTGAACAAAGAATAAAAAAAAATCTCGAGCCCGAGTTCGAGCTCGAATATTTTGAGTCGAGCCGAGCTCGGCAAGACAAAGACCAGCTCGGCTCGGCTCGATTACAACCCTAGTGCTACCTGCACCCCCGGGGCACGTGCACCTGCTTCTCGCACCTCGCCCTTACCTTGGCGGGGGTGGGGTTTGCCCCTATCTGGCTGCCGAGGTGTGGATTTGGACACCGGGTTTGTCCGACCCCCATCCGACCCAAATGGGCACATGGCCCATTCAGCCCACTCTGGCCCAGAACCTATTTTTAGGCCATAATGGCCCAGAACCTGTTTCTGGGCCATCTTGAGTTCTGGGCCATTTTGGCCCAAATTTAAAAAAAATGTCTAAAAACAAAAAAAATATAAAAATTATATTTTACATATAAGAAAAAATGAAATAAAGGTTGTTAAAGCATAAAACATAAAAAGCTAAGAATTCTAAGTTACTGCAATAATACAAATTGATCTAAAACTATTACAAATTAATATAAAATATTAAAAATTGTCAAATAATTTAAATGAATAATATTACAATATTACAAATAATAGCTAGCAAGATGACTTTGAATCCTGAGATTGGAATTTGGGAGGTGGTGGGCAAGTGAGACTCTGAGATTATAAAACCTGAAACATTCATATGAAAACAAATTAGAATTACAATCAATAATTACATATGTAAAAAGTTAAAAACATTAAACTATAAGTAGAAACCAAGTGAGACTATCATTGAAAATCTGGGATTAAGTTGGATAAGTGAGGGTGTGAGACTATAAAACCTGAAAAAAAAAATAAGAAAAAAAAAATATAAATACAAACATTATATAAATATGTGAAAAAGTTGAAAAATTAAAATTACAAACCAAGACGAGATTGAGATCATTGGGATTGGGCATGTGGCAGTGAGACCAATGTTTTGAATATTGTACCGGTGACCGTTTTAGTCGAGGCATTGAAATGAGATATTTTGGTACCGGTACCATTTCGGATACCATTTCAAAATAGTTTATATATGAATATATTATATATATAAATATATATAAAAGTTATATTCTAAAATAATAGTCTATATATGAATAAATTTTATATAAATATATATATATAAATTATAAATAGTCTGGTATGAATTGGAGGGTTAAAAAATGAAATAAAAATAGAAGAAAAAAGTAAAAATCGAAATATCGGCTGGTACGGTACGAAATTCAAAACATTAAGTGAGACTATAAAAGATGAAAAAAATACAAGAAAATTAATTAGAATTACAAACATTATATACATACTACAAATAAATAAGAGAATCATTGTGACGCCCCTAGCCATTGCTTGAGATTGGACAGTGATTGAAGCGTCGAGACATGTAACTCAAGGCTACGTACCCTCGTGCATGGTAGTTAAGATGCAATGCACCTATTATATTCTAGCAGTATACAACAAATCGTAACGGAAATTCATTTAAATCTAAGTAAAATTTAGAGAAATTTGTAAAATATCATGGTACCATAAAATAATTATCCCAAAAAATTTTATTTGTTCAAATTACTTCAGAATATAAAATTTTGAGAAATCTCTAAAAACAACTGGGATCTCCAAAAGTAAACAATAAATCCTTTCCTTTTTCTGAGCTACCGCACTTTCGTAATGAATTGATCAGCGACTTCTAGTCTTTCCACTATTGATGGCTCTGACAAGCCCTCAGGGCTCTTCGGGGCCTCATTGACTATCCAAGGTGCTGGTCTCTTGCGTTTTCCCATATTCAGTCAGTCTCCTGTCCTATAAAAATTTCTACCATTTCTAGTTAGGAATGGTAGTAGAAACTATCATTGTAAGATTTCAAGAAATTTCAGTAAGTAAACAAAAAATATACAACAGATAACAAAGGCATATAAATGCAAATCATGAAATGAATGCATAGACATGTACTTGACACAAAACTTGGCCTATGCAACTTAACTTTTAAATAAAACATCATTTTCATCTTTGCACATTGAACAATATACATGTAACATATTTTTAATTCATTACCTTGTTCACTTCTTGTAACATGTAGTTTGATACCTTACAGCTCCCCTATGCACCATTGGTTCCCTGCTAGTTACTACATAATCCAACGGCCCACTTAATCATGGTGATTACGTCATAATCCTTAACTATGCGGTAGTTCGCAATTTCGCCTCCATCGAATATAACACATGTGAGGCACCCACTAGCTTTAGGTGATACCCCATTCTGGTATCCTTTCCACAAGGATCCATTCAAGGTCCGCAGACGATACTTTATCAATTCAGGAGTTACCACTCCAATTTAAACACTTCAGAGTGAACATAAGAGTTTTACAGGACATTGCTCCATCCTAACATTTGAGGTCGTTATAGAACATGTTACTCTTTTCTTTGAAAACAATATACAACCCAAATGCATGTGACATGAAACTTGTAATACTTTTCTTTTCATGGACCATATGTGAATGTCGTGAGTCATATACTCATGAAATCAAACATGGAACATTTTAGGTTATGGCTTGAAAGTATTAGAACATTCAAATACTCAGTTTACAACATAGGCAAAGCACTCAACATGACATACTAAAATGGAAGAACAATGTCTAAACCCGAGCATATACATATAGACAATGGTTGAATTATTGAGACTTATAAAAACATGTTATAATCAACAACTTGAACCACTATTTCTAAGCATATCCAAAAACATCATAAGCAATTAAGCATAACAAGATCATCCTATAAATCCAATTACATAACAAGAGGTTATCATCAATCAACAAGTGCATATGTTAGCAAATAAGAATGCAACGTTCATGCGGCATATACAAACATTATCCAAAGTAGGTTGAGAGTCTACTTACTGAAAATCCAAAGAATCAACAAATAGCAAGCTGAAAATATATTAAACAATATTAGACAAAGACACACACAAAACCCTAATCCGAGTGGGTGCATGTGTGAGTGTGTCGTGCCTAGGGTTTACTCCCTCATGGCTTATGAAATCCATTTCACTACTAGAAGGGTTCTTCATGCATTCGGACTTCATTTATAAGGCCAAAATTCTATAGAGAAAAGGATACTAGTTCAAACTCAAGAGGGTGATTGTGGTCTTTCTTCCCTTCCAAGATCTCATGCTCATATGTATAATGCTAGTGGTGGTTTAGTCTTTCCCTTGAGGAGAAACCCTAGCCTTTCCCGAATGTGCATGTGCAAAAGAATACATGGATCCAAACCCTTTCATCACCTTTTCACTCTAAGTGGTTATGCGTGTGTTGTAAAAATGGTTGAGTGGTCCTTACCGTGCGTGTTTCTTCCTCTTGGGTAGATTCACGACTTCTTTCTTCAATCGTGATATTGGTTGGATGAAGATGGAGGATACATACATGGTGTTTGGTTGGTGAGAGATTGAAGATATGAACTTCTTCTCGAGGTGGTTGTGAGAGAGAGAGAGAGAGAGGGAGAGAGAGAATTCAAAAATCAAATGGGCAGAGTGTCCCCTTGGTGTGTGCCTTTCTTGGGCGCCAACCCTTGGTCTTCCCCTTATATAAGTTCTCACACTCTCAAGACATAGGGAATCTCAAAGGTTGTATGCCATGTGTCATATGGCTTGGCCGAAACCCTTCCTCTTCCTCTTTTTGGAAGTCCAAGTGACTTCTATTGTTTAAGTGACAAGTGGCTCACCTTTTTGCTTAATAAAACTTGAATTCCTAAGGGCCATTTGGCGTTTGACATAAAGTAGTATAGGTTCATGGGACCTCTAGGGCATGTTGGTCATTTGACAAAACCTTAATCTTAGACCTAGGGCTTCTTAGGCGTGTAAATGCTTGTCAAGTGGCAAGTGGAATGTAGGGATGTGTGCCAGTTCCTTTTTGCCGCCCATCCCTTGCTCTTCCCCACAAGGATTCTTCTAGAACCTTGGTGAATGTGTGTGAGTGTGTTGCCGCCCCTTGTTTTTTCCCACAAGACCTTTCCTCTCCTCTAGACTTGGGTGGCATGTGTGATGTTTTCCTAGGCAACCTTTCCTCTCCTCTCCTCTAGACACTTGGGTGGCGTGAAGTGCATGTATCCTAAGCACCTTTTCCTCTTCCCCATGAATCTTCTTCTAGGATTTCCATATGAATAACAAGTGGCGTGTGTGAGGGAGAATGGTGTGGTAGCCGAAACCTAGGGACTAGGATTTTTTTTGTTCCATGTGCCCCTTCCAATTCTAATCATTTCCATATTCTAGAAAATCCCATGCATGAGTGACACTAGGCAAAAAGTAGTTGGAACCCTTGGGTAGGCGTGAAGCCCTTCTTGAAACCGAAACCCTAATCCTCTTAGTGGGATGTGCCTTAGCCACTTGAGCTCCCCCATGCACCATTTCCCCATGCAATCACTAACATGGTTTTGAAAAGTGGAATGAAAACGTAGGTGGTTGATGAGTGGGTGCCTTGGCTGAGTGATCCATGGTCTTCCCTAGGCACCTCATGATTACCTCCTTTTAGAAACCTTCTACATGTGGGACAAGTGTCAAGACAAGTGGCCTTTTCCCTGGTAGGCATGCTAGGGCTTGGGTTACTGAAACCTAAGTCTCTCACCCCATCTCTTCTTCCCACAATCATGCCTTGATCCATTGGGCCTTGCATGTGTGACACGTGGCCTAAAGGTGTGATGTGTTGGGAGTGCACTTTGTTCCCTTAGGGTTTTTGGCTTTAGCCTAATGGGCTGGCCGAATTTCTAAGGCTTAGTTGGGCCTATTTTATGGGCTCAAATGCCTAGTGCATTAGAATCAAATAGGATCCAAGGTCTCCAGGTATTCTACTCCTTTTGCATGGCCTAAAATTAAACATAAACTGGCGATGAAATACAGATGAGGACTTGGCTAAGTCTGGGTTGTCACAATCATTATACAAATCAATGGTAATGGTGGATCTAATTAGGGGCATTTGTCGAAGTTGTCCCTATAGCAATTAAATTTGAGTATAAGTAATAACACAATATATTATAAGCAAAAGTAATATTATAGCAATATCATTGGTAAGAGTGATTACCGGATGTAGGCTGATCACCACCCTTCTCCTCGTTGGTCCCCACAAAGTCTACCACATCTAGAATATGAATTGGCTTCCATTTGATCCAAATTTGAGTACAAATCAATTCATCCACAGTGATAAGAGACAATGAACTCTGGAATGACTCTAATATGCCAATCCCGGTGCTAAAGGTCAACTCTGAGGCTGTAATGGTAATAAGGGTGGCCAAAATAATTCGGGCTATGTCTCCAAGGTTGAGATACTTGACGACATTGACCTTTCACCAAGATAAGATATCAAACTCCTGTGTAAATGGGTGCACCTCCGTTGCCAAGTACCTATCCAATTCCAACTATGTGTTTGAATGCTGATGAAGCTCGGCAACCTACCCCAACCTCTCACCTCACCCTAACCTACATTTTTTTCCTCATTCCGACTTCGGGAGGAGGCGATGGAGTAGGTGTAGATGCCATATTACCATCCCTGAATGCAGCAAACTTATCAAACAATCTTTTAAGGGTTTCCCATACCTTTATCGCAATATGATCCGTCCATGACTTCTCGTTCACCAATGTCAATCTATATATCATGCCATCAATTTGTATTAGAGATCAAGAACAATACCCACATATAAGAAAATTTTGAACCTACTTAAATCCCCCCAATATTTGTTATACTTAGACCACATGCTCATTGCCATTTTCCACGGGCTAGTTTGGTCACTCCCACACATTTTATCCAATTGTTCTTTCACCTGACATATTTGCTAACAGAATTCATTAGATGTAACATACAAAAAACTGGAAATAGTGGTTGTGGCCTCGTAGAAAAGCCTACAAGATTCTACAAAAATCTCAACAATCACTAATCATCATCATGAGGCTTGGTGAATTCTCCCTCATCATTAAAATGGTTGACATATTGTATGTCTTCCTCACCCAATAATTTAAAGGCATTTTTAAACTCCTAGGTCATCTTCAACATCAAGAAGATTGAGTTATATCTTGTAGGAACATCAATACACAACCTCTTCTTACATTCAATACCCGCAACCCTTATAGCAACCTTAAATTTATCAAGCCATGCTGGTGAGGGTCTCATAACCCTCACCGCAGTTCTAACCCTTGTAACTGAATCATACAAATCTTTCAAACCGTTACCCACAATAAGATTTAAAATATGTGCAGCACATTTCATATGTAAATAATCACCACCATAATTTGCTTCTAAGCTTATTCTTAAGATACCTCAAAGTGGTGTTGTTAGAAGAGGCATTGTCAACCGTTACTGTAACAACCCACTTCAAGCCTCACTCATCTATTGCGGCCTCCAAAGCCTTTCCAATGGTCTCACCATTTTGATTGGCAATTTGATAGAACGTGGGATATTTTTATTTAATTATCAATCGCAATTTACAAAATGTGTCATCAAAGACACATAATTAAAATTTTAGACCGATATCTATGTATTAGTCGTGAGGCAAACTCTCTGACCCTTCAAGTGGTTTCTCCAAAATTCTCTATGTACACAATAAAGTTTCATAATATCCCTTATCACCGTGTGGCGAAAATAAATGTCAAACCTAGGTTTCAGGTACTTAGAGTATTCTTGGAACCCTTCACCCTCCACAAACTAGAAGTGTAGCTTGTCTATTATCACCATACGAGCTAGGTATCTCCTACACTCTTCTGAATCATACTTCGTATACCCCTTCATCGTTTTCCCTACTCCCATCCGCCATTTTTTAAGTCCAATTTCAAGTCTAGATTGACTATTTTCTTGTAAATAACGTCTAATTAGACTCTTTAAATGGACCCTCAATTGAGATGTACCATATCTCCCTTAGTGACATCCATACACTTTACCACAATTGTTACACTTAGTTTGAGGGTTATTGGGGTCACCTTCTATTTTGGTAAAGTGAGGCCATACAATTGAAACTTGTTTCTTACTTGATGGGTCCATGGGTGTAGGGATAGGAGTAGGGGTAGGGGTAAGAGTAGGGTCAGGAGTAGGGGTAGGGGTAGTGATAGGATCTAGGTAGGGCCAGAAGAGCTAGCCCTAACGCTAGTGATTGGATTTGACTCACTATTCATTCCTGTTGACTGACAAAAACCTGACATGATGACATGATGCAAAAATCACAACACAATTTCATAAAATCATATAGTCATTAACATCAACATTGAAACCCCTTGATTAAATTTGGGGGTTTGAATATCCATATTGCAAGACTAAATCAGTGGTTTCAAAATTGAAACCCCTAACAGTTCGAGGCTTCAATTTTGAAGCCCTAACATAATTAAGGGGTTCGGATTGAACCCCTAGATACTCAGTAAAAAATACACAAATGTACACAACACACAATTCACAATCTCATCCTCCAACTCCATTCATCAATCTCATGCTCCACATCAACACATAATTCGAAATAAACCTAAAAAAAATGGCTCAGAATCGAGGATACTTACAAAATGTTGGAGAGGATGCTCGACAAGGGCGACTACGAGGTGCGAGAATAAGGGTCTAAGAGAGAGAGAGAGGGGCAATATTGAGAAAGAGAGGGATATGAGAGAATGGAGTTATGGGGCGGGAGTTTAATATATTAGGAAAACATGGTCGTTTTGGGTTTATCCAAAACGACGGCATTTTACTATCTGTATATGTTTTTTTTAAACACACACACACACATTATGCAGTGCAGGTCGGGNGGGGGGGGGGGGACAATTTGGGCCCTCGAACCTCGGCACCATTCCTCGTGGGAGGGTGCCCTCGTACAGATGTCGAGGGGTAGATTGACCCCCATGGTTGTTCACCCCACCCCACCCACCACTCACTCACCCATGACGAAATACAATTGGAAAACAACAACAAAATCCCAAACCAGCCCAGATTTTTCACCAAATCCACATATATATCCTTAAAATCCACAAATCTACATCCAACAACATTAAACAAAATTACAAATACAAATAAATAAAAAAATCCATCTTAAAAAAAATACAACCTTTTGGAATTTACTTTGGCAAGACCACGTGTGGCCGTGGGTCAGAGCAAAGATCCACAACCATGAACGGTCGTGAGTCTCTTCGCAAACCCACGACCATTCGTGGCCTCAGACCCACGACCACGCCATGACTTGTAGTTCATGCGTGTCTCACAATCACAAACTTCAAAAAGAAAAAGTGGAGGAGCAAGAGGAGAGGCGAGGAGAGAACGAGAAAGGGAGAGAGAGGAGAGGAGATGAGAGAAATAAAATGAAATTTAGGATTTTGTATTTTATTTTTTTATGTAGTTTTAAGCTAAATACCAAAACGACGTTATTTTGGAAATTTTATTTCAAAATGATATCGTTTTATATTTACGAATTTGCTTATATATATATATAACTTTGGTCGGGTGGGCCGGGGCCTTATCTCCTGAAAAGCAAGATGAGGTCCTTTCCCCACCCGACTAAACAAGGGAAATGAAATAAACACATAAAAAGTAAAATGATTGATAAATAGTGCTATCCAAATATGTTGAACTTATTTGGCTGACCATAGGTAAAAGGTTTGATCTATTTTAACTCATATTAGGAATTTCAGGTCTGATTTGATTATATAGATGAGATAAGATGAAAATTAAAAGTTAAATAAAATATTATTTGAATATAATTTTTGTTTTAAAATTTGAAAAATTTGAATTATTCTTTGTATTTTATTTAAAAATTTTAAAAAATTATAATAATTAGATGAGATAAGATAGTTATGACCAATGCACTTTAGGATTCATTTATACACACAGAGAGAAAGGGGGGGGGGAGAGAGAGAGAGAACGTTTTCCTACCCTTCCTCTATTCTTTAATAATTATTCAATAAATAATAAGAAAAATTCTCGAGAGCAGCCACTACACACCCTACCATAATTACCAATTTCCCTGCAACAAAACTCACGCATCTCTTAGGTTCTTCCCATTTGAATCTTCCTAGCAAACCTCCTCTCCCCCATCCCCTGCGTTCCTTCAGTCTGCACTTTCCCCCCACCCCTACCCCCTCTGATTTTTAACAATCGGATGATAATTTCAGCTTCATATTACTCTAATCAGTGGTCTGATTCAAAGATCTAAGGGTTAGGTGAGTTATTTCCTTTATTCCTGGTTAGGATAATTGTTGTTATGGATCTTTGCGATTTTTGGTAGAATAGGTTGGTTGATTCTTTTTGTGATGATGTTAAAGAAAGAGGTGCAGAGAAGTTCTATATTAAAGTTTGAAACCTTTGGGTGTTGATATTCTATTATGCAAGAAGAGGACTTCAATTTTTCATGTTGATTTTTCTTGGGCTGTCTTTTCATTTGCTTTAAAAAAACTTTCAGATTTCATCCATGACAAGCTAAGGATTTCTTTCTTGTCATTTGGGTTTAGCTTTTTCAACCTCCTTGCTAAGGTTTCCTCAAAATTGTTCAACAGTGAAAGAAGCTTTTGAGACAGATGAGAACCCTTTGGGGATAACTATCGTAAAGGATCCCCAAAATGGAAGAAAGGCTAGTGTGGTTCTTGTGGATGGCTCATGTCGATGATTTAATTGCATATATGATAACATATAAAAGCTTCAAAAAAACCATATGGGCAACACAAGTGGTAGGGGTGGGGGGAGGGGGGGGGGGCATAGGGGAGAGGAACAAAAGAAGATGGGCAGGAGATAGGGAGGGAGGAGAGCTAGGAGAAGCGGGGAGTGACAGCGCTGTGCAGACGGAGGAACGTTGCCGGTGGCGGCAGGTGGAAAGACGACGTTGCCGGTGGCGGTGGTGTCAAGACCCAATAAAAAGCCACCCTAGGACATGATCCTAGGCATGCATGGGCTAGCCAAAAGAAGATGGGCAGGCGATAAGGAGGGAGGAGAGCTAGGCGAAGCGGGAAGTGACAGCGTTGTGCAGACGGAGGAACATTGCCGGTGGCGGCAGGTGGAGAGACGACGTCGCCGGTGGCGATGGTGTCAAGACCCAATAAAAAACCGTCCTAGGACATGGTCCTAGGCATGCATGGGCTAGCCAAGGCCACCAAGGGCCAATGTCGTGGGCTTCCATGGGTTCCACACCACTATCATTTGTTTATTGATTTATTTTATTTATTTTTATTTATCAAAGGACCTATTAGGGTTCCACTTTATATTCTTTATAAATAGGACCCTTAGGCATTTAGTTTACATTTTTTGAACCATTGTCAAATTCCCTAAGTGGGTAGACTTGTTATTGAGATCACCATTTTGGTGCTAGGCACTTGGGCTACTTGGGTGCAGTTTGTGAATCCCTAGTAGAGAATCATCATCTTGCAATTCGTGAATATGTGTGATTCAACTTATCTTGTTCTTTCAACTTGGTGCAATTCGTGAATCCAAGTTGTGTTATCTTTGTTATTTTCAAGTTTATCAATCTAGGAGATTTATTTTAACTATTGTGCAATCCGTGAATCAATAGTTGCAGTGCTATCTTGTTCATCCATTATCTTCATTATTCTTATTTTTCATCTTGTTCATATACACTTTCTTTCATATCTAAATATTCATATAAACCAAAAAGAGTTTTCATATTCTTTTGTTGAGTCAATTCATCTTTGTGCATTCTTGACTTGGTGGTGAAATTGTTCATCATTGTGTTATTGAATGTTCATACGTGCTCATCCATATTGTTAATCCATATATTTCCTTGCATTCATTTGATCCACCCAAACACTAAGTCTTGCCCACTATAGTGTTTGCCCTAGTCCACTTACCATAAATTACCTTGCCGCCCCTCCATAAAACCGTAGCCATATTTCCCACATACACTACTCGACCAACTCTAGTGTTGTCCTACCTTCCATAATTGGCCACATTCCATAATTACTCTTCATCCATCATATTCATTGACCTAGCCGAAATTGCCACTTCCCATCATCCAACTTGCCCTAGTTGTGAGTCATACTTATCATAAGTGGCTTGCCCATAAATATTTTCATATTCATAAAACCCTAGTCCATATACTCCACTTGCATATTCGGCCACACCAAAGTCTTCAATCTATAAAACCCTAGCCGTCTACCTCAAATCTCTAGAAGGTAATTCATTCATTTTAGGAGTCTTGCCTCCATCCACTCACACAAACTCTAGCCGTCCATCAAGAGACCTCTTTGGCAACTTCCTTAATTCAAGGAAAGTTGACTCAATCCAATCTCATCCCTTAATTCTAGGAACTTCCCTAGAAACACTTCATCCCTCCAATCACTCAACCAATCCCTTAAATCGCTCTTCCTAAAATCTCTCTAGTCAACCATTGACTTGCCATCCTAGCCAAACTCCAATCACTCATCCAATTCCTTAAATCTCTAAACTCATTCTATAGACCTAATCAACCAAAGACACCATCCTCTTGCTATATTCAAATCCAAATCCTATATTCCTTATCTTATCCTAGCAAATCCCTAAACTCAAGGAACAACCTTAGACGCATTCAAACTTTATCTCGTCTCCTAAATCCAATCCTTAAATCTCTCAACTCCTTCCATAGACCTAGTCAACCAAAGACTCAATCTTCTTGCCAAAACCGAACCACCCTAACATTAATGGTTATCCAACCCCAAAGTCGGCCAACCCTAGCCACCAAACCCTAGCCTCTCTCATCCACATCATTCTCAAACCCTAACATCTCATCCAAGACTCCAACCATAGTCAATCTCTTCCAATCTTGAAATCATCATTGGCCACCACATAAAACCCTAATTACATTTCACCATATCAACCCTAATCATCATCTAAGAAGCCCTAACATCAAGGGCAACCTCAAGCCATTCCACTTAGCATTAAATATCCATATTCATCACTTAGATCATTCGAACTCATTATCATCAAACACTAAACCTTCATCAACTTAAGAATACATAATTGCGCCATCCTACGTGCTATTATTGGCCAAAGACCAAGCAAGTTGGCAAGGTCACTCGGTCATCATTCACACCAAGGCGAGCTTGTGGTCCTTAGTGTTAGGGACAATACCGGGATCTCTAACGGGTGGGCAAAGGAAGATGACGAAGATTTTCACGGGCAAAATTCAAATTGGGAAGAAAACACTACTGACCAACACTTTTTGCAAAGAGTAATTCTCCTCCTAAGCTGGTTCTTTTCTCCAACACCGCACACCGTGACGTGGCGAATCCGGTCCGATTGCCACGTCACGGTTTTACACTCATCGATGTGCCCTCAGATCTGACCCTCACTTCTCCTACACGCAAAACGCAGAAAGGCCTCTCGACAGAGTATGTCTTCCCTTCCCGTTTGAGCCTCTCTCCCTCTCTCCCTCTCTCGCTTCCGTATCCCTCTCTCCATCTCTCTGTTTCGTACCCTCTCTCTCTCTCTAAACCTGATCTGTGACTCGATTCCATATTGGAGGAAACTACTACGTCCAAATTTGACTCGAAGACATACGTGCGTGCGTGTCCAACTTAGCTCATCCCCTACATCACAGTAAGTTTTCGGCCGAATCCTTTTTTTTGGTTCCCCAATACAGTGACGGTGTTTACGTTGGGTTTCTTGAGTAGAAGAGAAACATTGAGTTGGGTTTTCTATTGTGTTTAATTTTTTGTATGGAAGTTGTTTTCTCTTAATCGTTTCTTGAATGTAACTATGTTTTTGGTTCTGCCCATCAACTGTTTGATGGATTTACTGAGCGAAATGGACATTGTGTGTGTCCATGGTTATGCCAATCATGATCTGTGTTCTGGTTTGGAAACTCTAGGAGAAAAGAAGAAACCGAAGATAATGGGAAAAAGAGATCATTATTTTGGAAGGAAAACTCATCCTCTTTCATTCTCTTCAGATCTATGTTGGTCTTGGGTTTTCTCTTCCACCTCATGCATGGATTAAGTCTTGGGTAGAAGAAATAAGATCTGGGCCAAATGAAAAGGACTGGGTGTATGTTAAAACCATATTTAAGTTGGGCATGCTTGTTTACCGTGCATTTATGGGCAACTCATGCATAATTGAAAGAATATAAATATATATATATATATATATATGTATCTCATGTTGTTTACATCCAATGCTTATTGGTTTCAATTTTGAAAGGCATTATTGCCGATTTGTTCAAATTTCTAAGAAGTAGGTGTGCAGGCCAGCTTTTCTTCCTCTTTCTTTACTTTTTTTCCTTTGTTTTTTGGTAGGGAGGTGGGGTGGGTTATTATGAATTATGCTTCTTTCTTATTCTTTGCTTCCCATTTCCCATTTATTGCTTTACATCCATTTACAACAACTAACTACTTATTGTTGTGCTTGAACTTGACTGCTTTTCTAAACCATTGCAATTCTTTTAGAATATACATTCTTTAGTTGGTGGCAGAACCCCATTCATACCACCTGTTGTTGAACTTCAATCCCCTGTTTTTGCCATGAACTTCTTATTTAACTCACTTCTGACTGTTTCAAGAGCCTCACGCTTTGTTTCCTGTAGTTTCTTTTCTTGTTCCAAAATCATATTTATCAAACGTGTGCTTTTCCACCCGAGTTCTGATATAGTTGATAAATATGATATATACTTTCATGTATATTTTTTGTAGGCATACTTATATATATTTAATATGACATAATTCCTCATTGAAGATGTGATTATATGAGTAGAATTACTCATATATCAGCCATCTTGTCATTTAAGGTATATTCACCATATTGGATTACAGCTCTGGAACAGCTAGACTCCAGAACAAGCATTATGCATTAATGAATGCATGCTTCTATGCATGGTCTATAGTATTATTCAATCAAGTGCAATTACATTAAGTTCATACACCACAACAACGTTTCCTCTAGACTCTATGCCAAGGACATATTGATATATGGACCCAAATGCACGTTGATGCAGACCTGAAATGTCGCAATTATTCTGCATGAGTACGGTGTTTATTACAATTTTGTAAACTTTGGCATTAAATATTTTCACTGTCTCTTTTAGATCACCTATGGAATTGAGTCAATCATCATCATGTGTAGTTGATGATTTTCAAATGGAATCACTAACATGTTGGTGTCGTTTGAAAGTCCCATTAAAGACCTCCCAAACTAACAAAACTCCTGGAATGAAATTTTATACTTGCTTGAAGTATAACATAGTTAAGTATTTTTTTTTGTCATATTTTTGTATTGCTTTTTAATTTGTCATATTTAACATTTGAAATTCTTGAATTGTATGCAGGGAGAAGCAATATGCCAATTCTTCATATGGACAGATATATTTCAACTGGTAGAGGAGAAAATTCTAACAAGAGAGAATGTATTTCGGAAGAGGGAGCGTGATTTATTATTGCGCAAGTATGAAGTTCAGAAAAAAAAATGATAAACTAATTGAGAGAGAGAATGATCTTCACAAGCAAGAGGATAAAATTCAAAAGCGTATTGTAGAGAATAGATGTGCAAGCATATTATTGTGTATGTATTGAGTGTTATCTATTTTACTAGTTTTGTGTTGGTATGGACTATAGATGTATTGTGTTATTGTTAATTGTAAATGGATGGTTTCGACTATGTTTCTGACAGATATTGCTAATTTGATTATTGGTTATGGTCCATTAATATTCTTCATTTTCTAGTAACACCTTTATATAGGATTTTATTGGGACAAGGTGTCCATAGTCACTGGTTCCATCTTGTATGATTACAATTTCTTAAGCTCTTATTGGTTATGTCAGATTGAAATGCCATAATGTATACACGCCCATCTCAATTAGACGTAAAAAAAGAAAAAATGAAAGTAATTCATAATATCATCAGTAGAAATGCTATCTAATTACACTGCAATAACCACCTCTAGCATGGAAATGAGCTATTGCTTCCAGCTCAGTGCTAGCTGATGCTGCAATCTCCTTTTAATGTACATCAGTTTATTTGTGGTATTCTCTGTGATGTTGTGGTCAACAAAACATCATCATTTATGGTCCTTATTTTCCGCTATATTCATACGAGCGTAATAAAATATGGAGATGCACCACAAACCTGTCTACTTACAAGTGCAAACAAGCAAAATAAATTAACCCAACATATATACACACCCAACTGCTACACCAAGAATATCATATTGAACCCAAAACCAAAACAAATTCAATCAACTAGTTAGCTAGAATATATGATTTATCTGCCAAAAGCATGGTACAATTATCTATTGAGAATGGGATTGAAGTGGCACAACAAGGTGACATTGTCAATATGATTTTAAATCCTAAATTAACTCAACAAGCCCCCAGCATATTACAAAACACGAGGAGTCAATGAAAATTGCTGTGTGAACTACTTAGTTCTTTAAACTACATATTACAAATCACAACAAGCCATCATTTGCTGTGTTACATTCTTTACAACAAATTATACGCTTTACATTAAAGTGTCTCGCACCCATAGCATCTTTCATCACAAAGCCTCACAGCCACAACAATAAACTAAGTTACAATCGCAGCCTCACTTCCTCATTGCCCAGTGGCGTTGGTAGTGTGACAGAACTACACTGTGTTCCAACAATATTGTCGACGTTAGCACCAAGTTGAGCTTCCAAGATCTCACCATGCTGTGATTCATCATCAAATATTTAAAAAGGTTGACAATTAAATAGTTAAATAAATATGGAGGAAAACAATGCCCCTAAGATAAGTTGTCCAGAATTTTTTTCATAACATTTTAATTTATTAGAAAAATAGATAAATGATTTGGTTGAGACAGTTTCAAGCTTCTATCTCTTATCAAGGACTGAATTCCACGGAATCGTGTAAATTAATACTAATACTTTTTTATTTGAATGAAAGTTCATTAAATTTCCTTGGGATTATGCCTATTTTGTCCACCAGTGGGTATTATACTTGAAACCCATCTCTTATGTTGGTATATGAGATATTATCTCAGCTTGGATATTGTGGTTGGAACTATTTTTTAGATAAGTATATTTCATGTCCTATTCCAAAGCTCCTAGTACTGTTAGCAGGAACCTACAGACTAGACAAGATCTCTACTTTTAACTTGGTTTATGAATTTACTGAATTTTAACAGGACAATCATACATTGTTATGCATAGTTATGACTCTTTCTTGCAATCAAAAGAAGGAAAGAACAAAAGGGGGAGGAGTGGGGGATTTTTCTCTTTGATTGTACATGACACATTCACAAATCTAATTGATGAATGGTACGATGACTAGCATGAAACTGAATATCTTATGTGCTGAGTACACTGCAATTAGCCCAAAACACAGGTTTTGATACTTTCAATAATAGCTGCAAACATGATCTAGATGATACTTTAAAGACAGGTCCCATGTTTAAATTGTACCAACCTTTGTTTAATTGCCTTTAATTGCTTCAAATGGATCACCATCAAGATCCATATACGATTACAGTGTAACCACTATGTCAGGACTAAAACTATGGTAGTATAGGTGATAGTCATACCAGAATGATGAATCAAAGAGAATCTGCCCCAATCCAATTCAAACAATTGAGCATGTAGTATATTTTACTTAACCATGAAAAACACCCCCACCCACCTCTGATAGCTTCATCGAAAGCAACGGAAACAATCCCCACCCACCATCCATCTCTAGTAATAATAAAAAAAATCCTAGGATCTTTGTTGCTAATCCAAATCGGTCAGTTATCTCTAGGCTCCAGCTTCCAAATTGCAGAGAAAAAAAAAATCCAATCTTTCTATATAGAGGTACGAAAGAAATACATTACTTTGCATTTGAGAAAAACCCAAACAAAGAAGACAAAGTTGGGCAATATAAAATCTGTCATGTTCACGATATATAAGAATTCAGCCATGTACAAACAAACACAAACACATCCAAGAAAGAAGAGAAAACCTATAAAATAAGTGTAAAAATAACCTAGCCATGTACATCGAGAGAGAGAAAACCTGGGTATGACTTTGTTTGGTCAGTTGTCTTCGTAGGCGGTGCTAGACGGTGCCGGATGTAGTCTAAGTTTGAAAAATGTGACCTGAACGTCGAGAGTGAAGGCAGGCGGAAGGAGTACGCGGGGGAGGGGAAAAATTCGAAATGGGGGATGATTTGAAATAGAGATCGGGTAAAAGCCGTAAAACATGTGTTTCACTTTTAGGAGAAAAAAAGAAAAAAAAAAGCCACGTCATCCATGGGTGTGTGGTGTTGGAGAAGAACGGCAGATGAGTAGAATAACTCTTTTGCAAAACACACGTTTTGCTTTAATAATAATAATAATAAAATAGTCATGTATGATGTGCAATGTGTACACCGCTGTTACTTAGAAGATCTCTTATTATTTGAAAAAATCCTATACAATCTTTTACTATTTACATAACCTCCACACATCATATTTTTTTTTATTTTTTTTATCAAATATTTAATATTTAAATAATAAATAGAAGAATTGAATTAATTTAAAAAGAATAAACTCAAAATAAAAACTTAAAAAAATATTAAAAATTTTAAAAATATTGTGGGCGAAGGTTGTGTAGTATAGTAGTATTGCTCAAAGCATATCAACAAACGTACACGTCATCCAGTATGATTATTCATCGAACTAAGGGTTCCGAAAACGAGAAGAACAGAAAATAAAGACCCCGGAGAGAGCAGAGTCAGCCGCTGCGTTTTTCCCTCCCAGAAAAGGAAGAGACCAGCGAGCGGGAGTGAGAGCAAGGGAAGCAATAGAGCGAGATGGCTGTAGCTGGACCAGGGCAGCTGAACGTGGAGGAGTACCCTTCATGGGGGTCCCGTAGCGTCGACTGTTTCGAGAAATTGGAGCAAATCGGCGAAGGCACCTACGGGTCTGTCCCCTCCACAGTATTTTTTTATGAGTATCTCCACACATAATTCTCTTGTCGTTGATTTATTTGTTTCTTATATTCTTGGTTCGTTCTCTTACGCGAGAGATAGTTTTGCCTTGGTTGTTTTTTTAGTTGGAGTCGTGGATCCGGCAGTGGTGGTTTATTTTTGGGTTGCGGCCCGCGGGTTCTCTTATTTGAAATATTTCACCTAATGATTTTTTGAGGATTCTCGGATTTTTATTTGGTGGGTTCATAGTTAATAGTGGGAACAAGTTTTATAGACGAATAGTTTTCTCGACAAGATATAATTTTTTTGGTCAGTTCTGTAGGTGTGCGAGATCGTATCTTATTTTTTCAATTGGGATGCTGTTTGTGGCAAAAACTAGTTTGGGTAATTGATTCATTGGGGTTTATCTCGTTGTTTGATGGTTGAAGCCCCCCTTATTTGGAAAAATTGTGGGTTTTTCTTATAAAGAGCTTTAAGCATTCTCGATTTCTCATTTTTGAGCCTCATTGGCTTCTTTTTTGTATGGTTTAAGGTTTTATTTGTTTCATTTATTTGCTTATCAGTTCATTACTTAATAAAACAAAAATATTTGCTTATGACTTTAACATTCGGGTTTTTTTCCTTTTTGTAGTGGGATTCTATTAGTTACTACTTAAAGTGATCATTGTTTCTCAATCCCTAATGAATGTAACTACAACTTTTTGCCAAGGCTTTTGCTTCTCTAGGAGGGTTTGGGCATTAAAACTATAAAGGGATTAGATTTTTTTTTTATTTGATTGGCACTGGGTGTCCATGAACAATGTCCCAACTAATCCCGGGGGTCATTAGAATTGTTCTTGTTTCCATTTTTCACGGGATACTAGTGCTTTCCAGATGTAGAGTACAGCATATATGAAGTAGTTAGATGGTGCCACACATCTGAAGCACAGCAATGATAATTCTGGCCACACTTGATTGGGATCAAACATAGTGTAACGACCTAGCGTAATAACCTCGAAAAGATTAATAAATTTGAAGCTTCCCCTGAATCACTTATATTAGGAAATACACAGTAATAAAATGAAAAGTTACAATGAAATGAAAAATTCAAACGAAACCAGCTTGGACTGAGGCACGAAAATCTCGCTCTCTTTAAGGAGATTCAATGCTTCTGCTGTATGTAAATTTTCAATTGAACCGATGCAGCAGACCTCCTCTTGACTTGTCTCCTCCAGGATACAATAGCCCCACTGATCGTCGTATAGCTCGAACCAACTTTGCACACGTGGTTGAGCCCAAAACTCCTCTAAAAATAACACCTCTCTATTGTCTGAAAAATTCTCAATAATTTCTAAACACTACCTTATTTTATCTTTGTAAAAACTCTCACTTTACGTACAATAGTGGACAAAAAGATAGCTTCTAACTTTTTTTTCAATCTTTCGTACACCCCACTACTATCTTCTTAAAGCCCCCCCTTTTTTTTTGCAAAATACTATACGTTGGTAGTTTTTCCAGATCTCATCATGTGCCGTAAATGCAGGTCTTACTCCTAGATTCTAGAAAACCACCCAAACAAACCAAACGGCTGTCTTTTTTCATACCTGTTAAAAACAAACTTGAAGATTTTCATCAGATTGTTGGCACTTTGAATGATTTGGTTTAAAACTTGCTCAACAAAAAAATCTAAGGAAAGCAACGGTAATATTAAAAAAAATCTTACTAACAAATACAATCTATTAAAAAATACCAACAACTTATATAGCTCAATTTCGCCTAGTAAGCAGCTAATGTGAGGCTTAGCACACATGACTGCATTTATAACCTAGCCACCATGTGAGTTATTCACATTCTCAATGTGGACTAGGATGTTACATGGAATTCATCTTATAGGAAGTAGTTAGATGGTGCCACATTTTTGAAGCACAGCTTTGAAAACTGTATCAACAACTGATTATGTTACTATAAACATGACATGTTCTTTTTGGTTGGTCAGGCAAAGAAAACATGAATGGAGTTGGACACAATACGTGATTATCTCATTTTTCTTTTGAAGATTTTGATAGTAACTTAAATAGCTGTGGTGAGGGGCCATGAGCCTGATATTTGTCGATAAAAAATGGAGTTTTGATGATATTTTCTGTGAGACGCAACAGGGTGTGTAAGGCAATTACAGATTTTTCAAGTTTTTCATTTTGTTTCCTAGGTTTTTTTCTATTGTCTCTACGCTCTACAGGATCAATTGAATATTTGAGCATGTGTGATTTTGCAGTCAAGTTTACATGGCCAGAGAAATCAGAACTGGGGAAATTGTTGCTTTGAAAAAGATACGCATGGACAATGAAAAAGAAGGGGTAATTTCTCATTCCATTTACTATTTCTTCTTATCTATGTCAATTATAGCCCACCAAAGAACATAGAGGTGTGTGTGCACTGAAGCATACAGATTCATGATTATTTGAATAATTTGTCAGCCATGTTTTGCTTTATGCAGTTTCCTATAACTGCCATTCGAGAAATTAAAATTTTGAAGAAGCTTCATCATGAAAACGTTATTAAGCTGAAAGAGATTGTGACCTCTCCAGGTACTTTGATTTTATCAGCTTTGAGGAACTCCATCTTCATTAGATTCTCAACAACAATATTAAACTGATTTTGTTCATACCTTCTCTATTTTGCCTTTGTCTTCAAGGTCCTGAGACAGATGAGCAAGGGAATCAAGGTGAGAGAGCTGTTGTATGCTTTCCAGATTAGTTGGTTCTATTAGTTACTTTTTCTTGCTTGTCATCCCTCTCATTTCCTTAAGGTTGTACATGTGGTTTAAAGGTGTCCTGGTACCTAAAGTCTGGAATAGATGGTAATTTCTAACATCATTATATGTTTGTTGGAACTACAGATGGTAATAAGTTTAAGGGAGGCATCTACATGGTTTTTGAGTACATGGACCATGACTTGACTGGTCTTGCTGATCGTCCTGGGCTGAGATTTACAGTTCCCCAGATCAAAGTAATTTGTGTTTGAAATTGAAAGGAGTTTATGCGTTTTGTAACCAAACACCTAATGCATACAAATTTACTGATATATTTCTTTATCCAGTGTTATATGAAGCAGTTATTGACTGGGCTCCATTATTGTCATGTTAATCAAGTTCTTCATCGGGACATTAAAGGTGATTTTGTTGTGTTTTCAGTTAAAATGAAATATATTATTCCATACTGTTGTTAATTATTATTATTATAATTATTATTTATTTTTCATTTTTGTGATCGGGGCCTATGTTTGACTAATGCCTTTCTCGCAGGTTCTAATCTTTTGATAGATAATGAGGGAAATTTGAAGCTAGCTGACTTTGGGCTTGCACGATCATTTTCTACTGACCACACTGGGAATCTTACAAATCGTGTTATTACTTTGTGGTATAGGTAAATATTTAATTTCAGTCACTTATAAAAAAAAAATTTAATTTCAGTCAGTGAGTGTGATTCTCCCTACACCAAGCCCGTGATATTTTCAAGAATATCCTCATTTTCCGTTAATTTGTTTGAGCATCCCAATTTCCATTTAGTTGGTTCAGACTGGTATGATTTGGGCAGGCCACCAGAGTTGCTGCTAGGAGCTACAAAGTATGGTCCAGCTGTTGATATGTGGTCTGTTGGTTGCATTTTTGCTGAGCTTTTGAATGGAAAACCGATCTTGCCTGGGAAAAATGAGGTTAGATATGTTCACAGTTTTTTTTTTTTTTTTGGGGTCTGATAATTGGTATGTAGAATCATGTTCTGATGTGCATATGCAGCCTCATTCTGGTTTTGCATTCAGTATCGTTGGTGGTGTAAAATGGGAGTGAATATGACTGTTTTGGATTGCAGTTATGGATTGCAGCAACCTGCCTTTTCAACTTGAATTTTCCTTTTCTTCCTTTTTCCTTGAGAGATTTGTTTTTGGCAGGGATCTAGTTTCAAATCCCCCCAGGTCTAAGGTTCAAATCCCCTTGGGTGCAAACAATCTCTAGGGGCCATTGGATTGGGGGATTTTCTCCTTGAATTACCCGAGGTGCACTTGCGAGGAAACTCCTTGCTGAGGGCCTATACACCCCTAGGATTAGTTAGGACGCTGTTCCCGGACACCCAGTGTCAATCAAGAAAAGGGATCTAGTTTCAAACAGTAATTTATACTGTGAAGAATAAATTCCAGAATATTTTGGCAAAAGTACATTTTTTAAAACACATATTAGCTTGGGGGTTTATGAGCTGAGGAAAAGGCTTCTAATATTAGAATGGGGCCATAGATTCTCCTTGTGTGTTTTCTCTATTTCCAGTGTCCAAGAGAGAGGAAAGAAGTTTTATGAGAGAGCCACAAATTTTCCTTTTATGTTGGAACTGTTTTTCTTCAGCTTGGGTTAAATGATTGGGTTTTCCATTATAAAAGCTATGCTGACAACTTATCAAAAAAAAAAAAAAGCTATGCTGACAAATCCAAATGACAGTCTAGTTAGAGTGGAGATCTACTCATTCTCCATTACATAATAAATTTTACAGCCCTAAGCCGCTAACATCTCATGACCTCATTTTGGATAAGGATTCATAGTGCTAATCCTTGGGGCCTTTTTTATCTGTATTCAGCTAAGCCTTTAATTGTTTCAAAAAGCTAAACACACAAGCTGCAGTTAATGATGACTTGATTACAATTAAGTATGAAGTTGGGCTATGCTTACTTTTATCATTAAGAAAGTTCTTCTTTACTGATAGAAAAAAAAAAAAAACCAAAACGAAGTATGAAGTTTTTGGTTCATAGACGAAAAATTATTAGAACATTGCAAAATTTTGAGAAACCTTCAAAGAAGTGACTGTAGATGAGATTAAATGATGATACATATCGTTACACATCTCTGTCCGCTTATTCTGAAATAAATAGTTTTTGATTTATACCTGTTGAAAATAATAATTCATAATTGTTCTAGCCTGAGCAACTGAACAAGATATTTGAGCTTTGTGGATCACCTGATGAGATCAACTGGCCTGGTGTTTCAAAGATGCCTTGGTACAATAATTTCAAGCCATCAAGGCCCATGAAGAGACGTATCAGAGAGGTTTTCAGACAGTAAGTAAACATGGATTTATCTTTTGCATAAAAGAATAATGGTAAATATTAGTCAGCTAGAAGTTATTGGAATACTTATTTTCTAAGTCAATTTTTTTGTAATTTTATTTGGTTTACAGTTTTGACCGCCATGCACTAGATTTGCTGGACAGCATGTTAACACTGAACCCAGATAAGGTAACAATGAATCTGGATTACGGCATGATTCTTACCTCATCATAGTTACTGGTGTTTTAAATATATACTATTTAATTTTCAATATAATTTTTCGCATTTTCTTCAAATATTTGTTTACCACTTTTCATTTTGGGACTTAAAAATCCTTTTTGTACTTGAAATTGTTCTTTCATATAGACCCATTGAAGCTTTTGGATTTGTTTTGACATATATGGTGAGCATACATTGACAAGTCACAAGTAATATGCAATCAAAACAGATGGAAACATTATTATAGAATCATACAGCTTAGCCATTTTATCTTTTCTCTGGGAATGGTCTCAAAGTTTTTTGTATTCTATTCATGGGTTGAGCATGCTTATAAAGTAGATATAGGTATAAATCCTAGAGGAAGAATATCAGTACCGATTCTGTGTTCACTAGTACTGGGATAAGGAAGCCAGCTATTCCCGACATGCTAAATAATATATGTAACAAGCACCTCACTGTTACCTTTATTGTGCTTCTCGCGTCCGTGTTTCCTCCTCTATTAATGAGTAACACCTTACTATTACCTTATTGTGCTTCTTGCCTCCCTGTGTTTCCTTCTATATTAATGATCCTTTGTTTATGTAGAGAATATCTGCTCAGGATGCCCTAGTTGCTGAGTATTTCTGGAATGATCCTTTACCTTGCGACCCTAAGAGGTATGATTCCCCCATCTTTAAATTACCTCATAGGAGTTCTAAGATAACTTGATACATTTCATTCAAATAAAAAAGTAATGCAGAGAACAGCCTTGTCCCCCAAATGTATAGGCATTTGTGATATGCCACCCGGGGCAAACAATTGTTTTTTATCTTTTCTCATGCTTGCATAGACATGTCCCTTTGTGCCCGAACTCCTCAAGGAATTTCCAGATTTCTGCTTATCAAACAGATGTAGTCTCTTTCTTAGTCTTATAATATGTTGGACCATGTCTATATTTGGATCATGTAGCCTGCCCAAGTATGAATCATCACATGAGTTTCAGACAAAGAAAAAAAGGCAGCAGCAACGTCAAAATGAAGAGACAGCAAAGCGACAGAAATTGCAGCACCCTCAGCAGCATGCCCGTTTGCCTCCCATCCAACAACATACTGGGCAGGCTCATCCTTCTCATTGGCATGGGCCTAATCATCCCATCAACAATGCACAGCCTCCCGTGTCTACTGGACCTAGTCATAACCAATATGGAAGGCCCCGTGGCCCTCCCGGAGGTCCAAATAGGTACCCTCCAAGTGCAAATCAGAGTGGAGGAGGGTATAACCAAAATCGCGGGGCCCAAGTTGGAAGCTACAGTGGTGGGCCATATCCATCGCAAGGACGAGGACCACCGTATGGTGGGAGTGGCATGCCTGCCCCCAGTCAAAGAGGAGCTGCGAGTGGTTATGGAGTTGGCCCGCCAAATTATTCACAAAGCGGTCAATTTGGAGGTTCAGCTGGTGGTAGAGGTCCGAACCCGTTGGGTGGCAGCCGAAATCAACAGTATGGTTGGCAGCAATAAACAGTCGAGAGGATATTTGAACTGAATAGGTATGGTTCAGTAGAAATATAGAAACCAGGGTGAAGATGGCCCAAGGTAGACTTGATCAACTTGTGTGATGTCTAGAACGCATTTGGTTAGTCATTAATTGTTTCTTAAGCTTAAATGATGTATATAGTTTTCTTTGGGGAGATTTTCATATTCCCTCTTTCCATGAAGCTGTAAAGATGGTGAGAATTATAGAGAAGTAAATTTGTATGACATTATTTTTCCACCGGGTGTTTTATAAGACAATATATCAAACTGTGTTTTTTCCATTTCTTCTCTTATGAATTTCTTTTCCTCCGCAGAGTCCGTTGCAGTTTTTACTTTTCAGCAAGATTTCTGTCAGAGATCCTTTACTTACACGTTATGGGGAAAGAATGGAGGGTGGGGTGGTATTGGACCTTAGCCGTTTCAAACCCGTCTAGTCAATATATAAAATGAAGCCGTCGTTTTTATTTAAAGCCCGATATATCTATTTATTTAAACTTATGGTTAATCCTACAGTCAATGTTGCTCCCCATGCATAGTTCCTTTTAGGGAAGAGGCACCACTAGATTGAGAAGTTGGAAAAAAAAAAAAAAAAAAAGTAATTTTAGAGATAAGTCTCAACTGCACAAGGCTTGCGAGTCTTTTGTAAATGAGAATGTCTCACGTTTAGATTGTGTTTAGATGTTAAAGTGAGTTGAGTTGAATTGAGTTGATAAAATATTATTTTTTTAATATTATTATTATTTTAAGATTTAAAAAAATTAAATTATTTATTATATTTTATATTAAAATTTTAAAAAATTATAATAATAAGTTGAGATAAATTTTTTCAAACATTATTAGATGCCTAATCATGAAGGTTGCAAGGGGCTATAAGAGCACTGGCATTGGACTCATCAAATGAGTCCAATCTTTAAAATTTGATATTTTAGCTTTAAATTCTTGGCATTGGATTCATCATATGCTCAAATGTCAAGCTTTTAGCTACAGTAGATTTCTCTTCATCTTCAAATTTGAAGACTCACTATTCACACTCTATAACCATTATTTTATTTATTTAAATTAGTGTTTCTCAATTTTGAGCCACAATATATTTAAGTTGAGAAACAATAATTTAAATATCAAATTAAATTATTAATTAACATATAGTTAGTGTAATTGTAAAATATAAAAAAAATAAATTAAAATATTATTATTAACAAAATAATATTATATTATTATTTTGATGAATTCAATAGCTAATCTAATGTGAGGTTATAGATAGAGAAGTTTTAGATTTATGAAAAATATGTACTTTTCATTAAATTTTAAAGATGAAAATAATGAACCCAATACTAATGCTCTAAAGCTCTCAGCACTTAATAAAAAGAAGAAAGTGTCAAAAGTCTACCTAATTTGTTTTTTATTGGCACATCATGACTACTGCCTTAGCGTTCCAAAAACGTTGCCAAGATAAAGGTTATCTGACCGACAGATCATGATCAATCAGCCTACCTAATTTTGACATATAATAGGTTATTCTAGAGATGGGAAATGATAGACACACGATCAATTTTTTAATATTTTATATAATTATATTTTAATTGAGTGACATTTGTGTAGAATAACTTATAAAAACATCATTTTATATGAATATTCTTGTTATAAAATATGATTATAAAAAAATAATAAAAATAATTACTGTGGTACATTAATAGACACCCTTATTTCTAGAATAATGTTAGTTGTCCTGAGGCCGTGGGTCACGAGGTCGGTTGTATCGATTCGTGTTCACCCTAATCTTTTGTGTGTTTAGCACTGACTCTTATTTCTATGGTGTCAAATCCAAAGATTGATTGATCACATATATTAAGGGCTATATAACTAGCTGCTCCTCAGATGATAATGAAAGGAGTGCAACTCAACAGAACAGCTACACTTCTAGTTGTTCCTCAGATGATAGTGGAAAGGAGTGCAACTCAGAATAAACAGCTACACTGTCAAGCCACTCTATAACGTCCAGTGCACTGCTTTGTAACAACTTATGAACAGGTATTATATGCTTATTAGGAGGAATATTCTGAGTTGTCAATACTTGTAATATAAAGTGATACTCTGAGTGTATACGACTAGTGTGTAAAAACAAGAAGAATATGGTATCAAGAGCCTAGAAAGACTCACATCTCTTCACTCATGGCGTCTTCAGAAACAAGTCCTCTTCCTATTGTCCCACCCTCCATAGTCACAGCAGCAACACATTCTATTACATTAAAACTCACCATTGAAAACTACCTTCTTTGGAAGGCACAAATTGTTCATTTTTTGAAAGGTCACCAGCTATTTGGATATGTAGATGGTACCTTGCCGATGCCTCCAGCTAACCTCAATGGCAAACCCAATCCCGCCCATTCTCAGTGGCTTCTTCAAGACCAATTGATAATTTCTGCTATTAACTCCTCTCTGTCTGAATCGCTCCTCACTCAAGTTTTGGAGTGTTCAACCTCTCACGAAGTATGGGCTACGCTCAAGAGTCTTTTCACATCTCATTCATCTGCTCACATCATGCATACTCAATATCAACTTGCCACTCTTAAGAAAGGCTCAGAATCCATCTCAGAATACTACAACAAAGCCAAGAATCTTACCTCCCTACTCGGTGCTGCAGGGCATCCTCTCTCTGATTTAGAGTTCTCTATTTATCTTCTTGTCGGCTTAGGCTCTGACTATGAGTCCTTAGTCACCTCTCTTACCACTAGACCAGATCCTCTTTCTCCTCATCAACTATATAGCTATCTCCTCACACACGAATCTCGTCTTTCCCATCAGACCCAATCTCTACTCACTACTCCCGCATTCTCTGCTCATAATACTGTTGCTCGCCCCCCTTTCAATCCTAACTCACAAAACCGTGGCCGCTACAANAGCTATCTCCTCACACATGAATCTCGTCTCTCCCATCATACCCACTCTCTACTCACTACTCCCGCATTCTCTGCTCATAATACTGTTGCTCGCCCCCCTTTCCATCCTAACTCACAAAACCGTGGCCGCTACAACTCTTACAGGGGAGGACTCTCGTGGATCATCATTCCTTGCACCCAACTTGTCGACTCCACGACCCACGTGCCAGGTCTGCAACAGATCAGGACACTCTGCAATTGCATGTTATCACCGCTTTGATCACTCATATCAAGCTGCAGCACCCTTCACCTTAGCTGCAAATTCCACCACTGCTTCTATGGCTCCAACCTTGACCTCATGGTTCCCAGATGGCAGCCACTCACCACTTTACACCAGATTTTAACAATCTCAATTTTGAATCAACATCTTATTAGGGCTCAGATCAAGTAAGCATTGGTGATGGTTCCTCCCTGCCCATTCAACACATTAGCTTTGCTCATCTCTCTTCCCCTACTGGCAAATATCTCTTAACTCAGCTCCTTCATGTTCCTTTGATTTCTCGTAACTTGCTCTCGGTTCGGCAATTTTGCCAAGATAATAATGCTTACTTTAAGTTTCATTTCACTTTCTTTGTTGTGAAGGATTCTCATACTCAGACGGTGCTGCTTCGGGGTCCCGTTGAGCAAGGATTGTACGTTCTACCCTCCGCTTTTGCAACCACAACCACCAGTGCCTCCAAATCCCCTTGTGCTTTCCTCAATTCCCGGACAATAGCTCAACTCTGGCATCTACGCTTAGGACACCCTTCATTGCGCACCACTGCCCTACCCATTTCACGTTTTCAGCTTCCCACCTCATCTCATGGTCTCGCTGACTATTCTGCATGTGCACAGGCCAAGGCCCATGCCTTACCTCATCCACCTACATCAACCAGATCCCTCAAGCCTTTTGCTCTTCTTTTTTTTTATGTATGGGGTCCATCCCCGATTTTGTCTTCAACTGGTTGTAGGTTCTATCTATCCATAGTAGATGATTACTCCAAATATATTTGGCTTTTCCCTTTACAATCTAAGTCTAATGTTACTTCAATTGTTTCTGCATTTCTTTGATATGTCACAAACACCTTTTCTACTAATGTTATTGAGGTCCAATCCGATTGGGGGGGTGAATTTCATCCCTTCACATCTATCTTTAAAAATCTTGGAATTACCCATCGTATTACCTGTCCATATTCTCATGAACAAAATGGCACGGTTGAGCGCCATCATCGCCATATTGTCAAGACGGGCCTTGCGCTCTTGGCCCATGCATCCATGCCTCACATGTATTGGGTCGAAACTTTTCAAACGGCCACTTTTCTCATTAACCGCTTGCCCACACCGGTCCTAAATAATCAGTGCCCTTATGAAAAGCTCATGGGCCAAGTACCTGACTATTCTTTTCTTAAGGTCTTTGGTTCTCTATGTTGGCCCAACTTACGACCTTACAATAAACACAAACTTGATTTTCGTTCCAAGCCATGTGTGTTTATGGGTTATAGCTTAGATCACAAATGTTACCTTTGCCTTCACTTGGAAACGGGTCGTACTTACATCTCGAGAGATGTTAAGTTCTTTGAAAATCAATACCCTTTTTCCTCTCAATCCAGTTCCATAGTCTCTCCTCAGAATCAGTCAACTTCATCTGGCCCCCCCTTTATTTTTCATGTGCCCATACTGGCCCATAATGAACCCATTTCCATTTCTTCTACTGTGTCGTTACCTATGGGCTCCATCACACTCACTACTTCAACCCAGCCCACTCGTGTGTCCCCGCCTAGGGCTTCATCTCCTTCTTTCATTCCCCCCATGTCCTCAAATCCCTCTCAGCCATTGGCCTCTCCTTCATCCTCGTCTCCATCTTCAATCATCGAGTCAACCTTGCGTCTGTCTCACCCCATGGTCACCAGGTCCAAGTCGCAAATCCAATGTCTGAAAACTCGTTCAGACGGAACTATCCCGTGGCCTCCACCCAAACTGACTCTGTCTCTCACAACCTCCACCACTTCCCCTTCACAAACTGTTCCAGAGGAACCTACCTCGTTTACGAAGGCCTCGAAATACTCTGAGTGGAGGGCTGCAATGCATCTAGACTTTCGGGCTCTACTCCAAAACCACACTTGGGATCTCGTCCCATTTTCTCCTCACTATATTCTTCTTGGGTCCAAATGGGTGTTGAAAACCAAACGTCATGCTGATGGGTCTCTGGAACGCTGCAAGGCTCGCCTTGTGGCTAAGGGATTTCATCAGCAACCTGGCCTCGATTATTCGAAAACATTCAGCCCTGTCGTGAAACCAGCCACAATTAGACTTCTCCTCTCCCTTGCTGTCAGCTCCAATTGGCCTCTCCATCAGTTGGATATCCAGAACGCCTTCCTCCACGAGGACCTCGATGAAGACGTGTTCATGCAGCAACCGCCAGGGTTCGTTAATCCAGATTAGCCTTCCCATGTCTGTAAGCTTCGAAAGTCCATTTACGGTTTAAAACAGGCCCCTAGGGCCTGGTTTGCTAAACTAAGCGACAGACTAATGTCACTTGGTTTTCATGGGTCTCGGTCGGACTCATCTCTGTTCATTTTTCAAAACTCTACAGATTGCATGTATATACTTGTTTATGTTGATGATTTGATTGTTACTGGGTCTAGTAGTTTGCTTATTGCTGAATTTATTAAATCTCTGAGTCTCCATTTTCTTGTTAAAGATTTAGGTAATTTACATTTTTTTCTTGGTATTGAGGTTTGTCGTGATTCATTGGGTCTTTTTTTGTCTCAATCAAAGTATATGCATGATCTTCTTGTCAAAACTAATATGCACAAGTCTAAGTCCTTCTCTACTCCAATGTCCACTTCTATCAAACTTACGGCCTTGGATGGTTGTTCCTTTGAGGATCCATCTCTATATCGGAGTGTGGTTGGGAGCTTACAATATCTGGCGTTTACACGTCCAGACATCTCCTATAGTGTCAATTGTGTCTGTCAATATATGCACAGCCCACGCCTGCCTCACTGGCAGGCTGTTAAAAGAATCTTGAGATATCTTCAGCATACTAAGTCCCTTGGCTTGCATTTTACCTCATCATCACAGCATACTTTATCTGCATTTTCTGATGCGGATTGGACTGGATGCCCTGATGATTGTCGATCCACAAGTGGCTTTTGTGTTTACTTTGGGTCTCATCTCATATCGTGGGGTTCCAAAAAGCAACCAACTATAGCCCGGTCCTCTACCGAGGCTGAGTATAAATCGGTTGCTAATGCAACATGTGAAATCTTATGGCTTCAATCCTTACTCAAGGAACTTGGAATCTTCCAAAAAAATCCTCCCATCCTATGGTGTGACAACCTAGGAGCTACTTTCCTTTCGATCAACCCTGTGCTTCACTCTAGAACTAAACATGTTGATCTTGATTATCACTTTGTAAGGGAATGGGTGGCTACCAAAACACTTCAGGTCTCATTCATCTCAAGCAAGGATCAAATAGCTGATATCCTAACCAAACCACTTTCAGCAGTCATATTTCAGCAACTACGGTCAAGCCTCACCATTACATCAGTGCCGCTTGACTCGCGGGAGGGTATTAAGGGCTATACAACTAGCTGCTCCTCAGATGATAATGAAAGGAGTGCAACTCAACAGAACAGCTACACTGCTAGCTGTTCCTCAGATTATAGTGGAAATGAGTGCAACTCAGAATAAACAACTACACTGTCAAGCCACTCTATAACGTTCAGTGCACTGCTTTGTAACAACTTATGGACAGGTGTCATATGCTTATTAGGAGGAATATTCTGAGTTGTCAGTACTTGTAGTATAAAGTGATACTCTGAGTGTATATGACTAGTGTGTAAAAACAAGAAGAATTCTGTGCAGCAAAGTGTTGCACTCTGTTTCATGAAGAGAATTTTTCACAAACACTTAGAGTGCCTTTTTTATGTTTAATAACATAGAGGATGCGTCACTCCATTTCATTATAATTGCATAGGTACATAACAACTTTAGAAAAACACGTACGTAAAGGTAGAAAATCATGCCGACTTTTCCGCTTCTCTCGGTAGCTTGAATTGCTCAATGATAGACTTGCTATCCAATCCCTTGCTGAGAAAGTTTTTTTGGGACTCCTGCACTGTAAATTTCCGGTAAAGACGCGGTTTTTCTGCAGATACTAGTTCTTCCAGTGGTCCAAAGTACTCAGAATCGCCCCGATTCCCCACGTTAAAAAATATCACTACTGAGATTCGAGGGTCCTTGCATGGATTAGCCAAAACACGATGCTCCACGCTTGTGTAATTGTCGTTGGAGATTATCTGCCAAATATATATAGAAATCTAGCTCAAATATATATATTTCTTCAAGTTTTAAGAACCGCCCTGCACGAGAAAACCTTTAACAAATATGCATGATGCATGTTGTGAATTTAAGCGAGAGTTTGCTCAAGAAATTATTAGATCAGTTCATTGATGAAATGAACAAACATGTTTTTGTGACTGAGTTACGGAAATGAGATATTTACTTGGATGAAGTCTCCAATGTTGATGGTCAAAGCTCCAGGGATGGGTTTCACATTCACCCACTCATCGCCATGCTTTACTTGCAATCCCGCCACCTGGTTCTGCAACAACAC